>JAAGEH010000006.1:24953873-25137836 GCA_011751065.1 Lasiurus cinereus | reverse complement strand
GATTATTATAATCTCTGAACACATAATAATCCATAATAATCTGGCCACTCAGTGTATATCCTTTAAAATAAAAAGCTAATATGCAAATTGTCCCCTCAACCAGGAGTTCCACCAGCAAGCAGGCCAGCCAATCACCCGTATCCCCTCCCTCTAGCCAGGCTGGCTGGACACCACCCATGCACAAATTCATGCTCCAGGCTTCTTCTAATATATATATATATACCAGTCAGTGTGTGTATATATATATATATATATATATATTGAGTAGCCAGATTATTATGTGTTCATAGATCATAGTAATCTGGCCACTCAGTGTGTATGTGTGAGTGTGCGTGTGTGTGTGTAAAATCTATTGATTCTGTTTCTCTGGAGGACCCTGATCAACCTGATGATTAATGTAATTTCATTTTCACCCTTTTACAGATGAGTAAACTGCATTTCATGTCACTCAGATAGAAAGAGGTCCAAGTGAACCTGTCTTTAGGACCACCAGCAGCAGCTTCGAGCTACATGAAAGAAAAGAGAAAGGTCTGAAAGGGTAGGCAAGAGAGGAGAGAGCCATTCCTTGAGAAACCCTCAACAGAATAGGGTGGCCGTAAACACTCTGAGGCTTAGAATTCCAGGAGACTGCCTTGCCAGAGGTCCCAGTGGAGCTTATAGGGAGGCACGCTGGGAGAAAAGGTTGGACATGAGGAGAAAATAGTGATACTCTGCACTAGATTATAGGAAGAAAAATAAGGCAAGTCATGTTATATGTAAATGAAGTTTCTCTTGAAGATAAAATCTTACTGAGGCATGCTCTGTACAGTATCCACAAAGTTCTACATTAGTCAGGGCATTTAATAAAGAACCGTTGTGTGTGTGTATGTGTTTTCTCATATTAACAGAAGTGAGAGAAGCCACCTTGATGGTTGTTACCAAAATTTACCAAAACTGCAACTCCATTGTACTTGTGAGTCCTTTCTCTCTACTTATCTTTAATTCTACTTGATTCATTACTGCTTTTATTTATTCATATTTTTCTGAATTTAGCCCAAAGGCTGACTCAACCCGGCTTTAATGCCCATAATCAGTTGGGTCTGGCTCACTGAAAACAAGTTGCTCTGCCCTCATGGAAATGACATTAAAGTAGGCAAAAGAAAAATGTGCCAAAGCTGCTCAGGCCATTAAGCAGATAAAACTAGAGTCATGCTTCTTTGGAGAAACATCACGGTGCTTTTAAAAATAGAAAGGAGCAGTGGGCAATAGAGACTGTCTCTCTCAGATGTCATTTCAAGCTTCCAGATCTGCATGTTGGGGCTGGGGGCAACAGGGCCATCTTAACAAAGCAGCACAGAAGCTACTGACATTTCAAATAGTTTGGAAACAAAAATAAAAATCTTTCCCTGTTTTTAGTTTCAGGGAAACTGCTGTTAACAGTTTCAAATAAATGGGTTGCCTTGGGATTTTCAGTAACCTCCATTAATTTGGTGATTCCAAACTATTCTTCGTTCTCCTTTTAAAATTAATGATTTTATTTATTTTTAAGGTGTCAGAATTAAATTCAGTTGTACACAGTTGTCACTTCTTTAAATAGATATTACAACTAGATTCTAGATGTTTTCAATTATATAATTTCTGAATATCACCTGTGTTAATATTTTTGTACAGTCTCTCTGTACCATCTCTCATGTATTATTTTATTTTCTATAACAAATTCAGATTTCAAAAGAAAAGTTTAGAAATACCTCATTCATCATCAGAAATTTGAAATCATTCCTTATTTATTCTCGCAGTGTAGTGTTTATATCTAACTGCCTTTCTATCTACTGTACAACATATTTAATTTCACATTTTATATTGAAACTATGTATGCTATTTTATATTTACAATTAATTTTATATTTATATTTGACTTCTTAGACTATTTACTACATTGCCACCCAGACATTTAGGAAATATTTTAAGACTTTTCAAAGAATATGTTTTAAATAACATTTTATTCCTCTGAAATACAGGATTAATCAAGGTACTATTTATATGATCCAAAATATCATTTTCAACCTCACTCTGTAAGGCACAAAATTTTCATTCATGTCACAGAGGGGCCAAGCATTGTGAAAAATTAAAACCTTTATGAATATCAAGTATAATCTCACAAGTTTAAAATTAAATTTGCATACAAGGAGGTAACTTACTTTTTTAGTCAATTCCTTTCTCCCTCTGTGTTAGGCATGATAATTCCCCTCATCCCACCAATACATACATTTCATAGTCCCTAGAACTTATAAATACATTTCCTTACATGGCAAAAGGGACTTTGCAGATATGGTTGAATTAAGGATTTTGAGATAAGGAAGATTGTTCTAGATTATCTAAAAAAGGTTCAATGTATTCTTAAATTTTTTTAAAAGTTGGAAGGGGAGGAAGAAAAGGAGATCAGAATGATGCCATATGAAAAGTGCTTGATCCTCTGCTGCTGGCTTTTGACAATGGAGAAAGGGGACCATTAGCCAAGCAATGAAATGGCTTCTGGAAGGAAGAAGTAACAGGGAGTGAATTCTCCCCTAGCAGCTCCACGGGAGAAGGCCACTGGGCTAGCTCCTTGATTTTAGCCCAGTGAAGCTCATTTTGAACTCCTACCTACAGAGCGATGGGATAATAAATGTATTTTCTTGTAAGCCACTGAGTTTACAAGTAAATTGTTACAATAGCAATGGGAAACTAATAATCTTCCCTTCTTACCTTTTATTTTAGCAAATATTTATTAAACCTATACCATACTAGACCTTGGAGATTAAAAGAGAAATGAGTTAGATGATTGAAAGTATTGATGTTCTTTTCCTATTTTAAATTTCCTAATAAAAAAAATGCTGTGCATCTTTCCACTTGCAAAATCCCCCAGAAACAAAAGGAAATTTAATTCATAAGCCTTAACAAATATGTAACTAAGAGCTGCCACACTCAATGAAGATCAAACAGGAAAATGCTGAGAGAAGACACCCCAAAGCAATAGGTTTAAGACAGAGTTCTCTAAATCAGATGGACCATCCTTGGGGGATTTTTTTTTTTAATTGAGATATAACTTACATGTGATTTTATTTTGAACAACAACAGGAAGGAAGATTAACAGTTGATAGTAAGAGTTTCCCTAAGCCACATTTGTTTCCAAAGAGTCAGGGCCGATCTGATTCACACATGTACAGCATTTTTGTAAGAAAAAGTCTCTCACTGCAGCAGAGTGAAAAGACCCTCTCTTCAGAGTGGCCCTTGAAGCTGCCCTTTTATGGGCTAGAACAGTGGTGGGCAAACTGCGGCTTGGCTCTCCAGCCATGGTTTGCTGCTCTGCTGACTAATGAGTTTGTGGACCTCTGGGCTAGAAAGAAGGAAATGCAAACCCATTTCCCAAAGACCTCAAAGAGGATGTCATGAGACATAACAAAGAGATAAGTTAGCATAGATAAGGTAAAGAAAGGACGAGAACAATAAAATCTCAAATATAAAGGTCATGCTGGGAAGCACAAAGAAAAAGATCTCTTGCTGAATAACACAGGAGCAGATGTGGAAGATGGGATTAAGTACAGTGAGCAGAAAAATGAGCCAGTCAGAGAAGACAAGTATCACATGATCTCACTTATATGTGGAGTCTAATGAACAAAATAAACTGATGAACAAAAAAGATCCATAGACATTGAAGCATGCAAAAGACTGACATATTTAAGTAATTGGAAGAGACTAACCAATGAATTTATATGCATATGCCTAGCCCATGGACAGAGAAAAGTACAGGGAAGGCCTGGGGATGGTATATAGACCTCATAATTCCTTTAAAAAGGAATTGTTATAAGCCAAGTATCAGCAAACCAACTTATGAATGAAGAAAATAGAGCTAATGGACTAACAGTGAATCCATTTAACAGTAAAATGAAAACTAAATCAAATATCAATCAAATCCTGAAAATATAGGAATGCTATAAGTACCATTCAGGAAAGGAAGGAGGAGAAAATTTTGAAAAGAGTGCAAGTATGCTGCTAACTTTCATAGCCAGGTGTCAAAGATATTATAATACAAATTAAGTAAATAATAGAAGTGAAGATACATTTAAAGCTACAAACATAAACACTAAATAAAATAATGTAAGCAATTAAAATTTTGGATGGTGAAGAGGAGGAAGAAGAGGAGTGGGAAGGAAGTGGACATAAACTTTTATCATTGCTTTTACTAAAGGGTAGTGGGTAGTAATTAGACCTACAGATATAAATTATGGCACATCCATACAATGGATATGATATGAAACTATTTTTAAAAAATGAGGTTGCTCTACATGTATAGATATCTTTCCTAAATAGATTAAATTTAAGAGCATAATAATGTCTAAGAGGAAAAAATATATGTATGGAAGTTGGTATGGTAAAGATAAAAAAAGGCATAGGAATAGTATAATGATATCCTCTTAGTATGGCGCTTGAATGTCTGGGGCTGGAAGACAGTCCTTATTTTTCAGTGTGTACTTTTTGAATTTTGTATCTTGTGTGTGATTTACTTATTTTAAAATATGTATTGTTATTTCTTTTGCAAGAAAAACATGCATTAGGATCCTGATTACGCCCTCCAGAGTTTCACATTCTTTAAGGTGAAACAGACAAACAGATAACTCTAAAACAATGAAGTGAAAGGAAATGGACTCCCCTCCATCTTGTCCTATAAGGGCTGGGACCCCTGCCTAAACCCCCCCCTCCCTTTTCTGGGAGTGGCCACAGGTGTGCCAGCAATGTCTTAACTTCCCCGACCCTCACCTGAAAGGACCAATGAAGCTCCAGGGACACAGCTAAGGTCCTAATTAGGCTTAACCACAGAAAGACCCCAATTCAAGTGACCAATCTCTGTAACCCTCATCATTTTCCCAAGCCCCCTAATTATCCTACCCCATAAAACTCATTGTTCCCGCCCTGTTCACTCTCTCGCCTCACTGCTGCGCCAGAAAGAGGCTGAGAGCCAAACCCGGGTTTGAATAAAGACTCTGCATTTGCATTGGAAAAGGCTCCTTAGTGGTGGATTATTGGGGACCCCGAACTCTGGGCACAACAGAAGCAAGTGCCATGAAATAGAAATATACAAGGAGCTTTGGGGAGGCATTGCAGGCTTAATTCCTCTTGCAGGGGTTAGAAAAGTTGAGTCTGAATGTAACGAAAGATGATTTAAGAGTTATTTATAAAACACAGTTAATCAATACTACTTTATGACGGTTCGAGATGTAATGTGAGGCAGCAGAAGATTTAAAAAATGATTCACTGGCTCTGGTTTGAGCCACTCATTGAATTGCAGAGCCATTCATTTTTAGTTCAGCAAACATTTACTATTACCCGAGCAGTGATCCAAGCACCATATTGAGCTCTGGGGATTAGAAGTTAAATAAGAGATGATCCTTGCTCTCAGAGAATGTGAAGTCAAATCATACAGAATGATAGATGATAATGAGGGCCTCATTCATTCACCACGCTCTCTGAAGTACTCTACCCCTGTGGGCAGGTCACCTGCCCTGGCCCTAAACACTAGGCCCAACCCAGTGACTTGCTTAGGGCAATGAGATGAAAAGAAAAGACACAGGCAGAAGTGTGCAATGAATTTGCTAATATCTCTGCCATTGCCACAAAGTTGAGATCAAATAAATCTTGTATGAATCAGCCAAGATGGACACACTCATTTCTGGTGGCATTGACATTATTTAAAAAGTTGGGGATGGGTGGGCAGCATAAGTATCACACAGATGCTTTGATGTTAATTATTTGTCTGCAAATCTTCTATAACTAGAGGCCCACTGCACAAAATTTGTGCAAGAGTAGGCCTTCCTCCCCCTAGCTCCAGGCACCAGCTTCCCTCTGGCACCCTTGCCGCTCCAGCTTTGTCTGGAAGGTTGTCTGGTCTAATTAGCATATCATGCTTTTATTATTATAGATTAATAGAATATTATATATGTGAGCGAAGTGTGGTCAAGCCTATGATATGATTTTATGCATGTTAAAAAAAAGGCACCCTTTCTTTGGGGCAGATACAATCCAGTGCTGGCAGAAGATTTGGCAAAGCGCACATCTCAGCCACCACTTACCCCACAGATGCCATTCCTGTGCACTGGGCAACCTGTCCTACTACAGGTGGTAGCTCTGCCTACATCCTAGACAGGAGTCTATCTAATTTCAGAAGCTCATATGGGTGCCAGAAGGTCAGCTTTCTCATTGATTAAATGCTAGCACATTTGTCAACTCTTTTTATGAAGTCTAGAAAAAGAAATCACTTTGAGGAAACACTTATTCAATACAAAGAGAAAAAAAGTTTTTGACCAAGAGGTAAATTTTAGGCTTTATAGAGTTCCTTCAATATTTAATTAATCTTGTCTTCTTTGTTCTATGACTGCGTTTTGTTGAACTGATGTGCCTACAATGTCTGAAATGAAAGTTGGGGTCCCAGAATGTCCTTGGAGACTGAAATGTTTATCAGTTAGTTAGAGTGATTGGACGGACCATGTGATTCCCTAAATCACTTCTCAGTGGAGAATTGTAAAAATCCATTATTTTTATCTTTCAGGCAGAAATGACTAAAAAGGGAAGGTCAAAAATTTTATTTCTGTGTGTGGGTGAGGAATCGGGGCTTTCTGAGACACAGAGGAACAATAAACTTGACTGAATTGTACTTGTGTTGTGATTCCAAACCCATGCAGTCAGTGAAGGAAAGAAAAGAACATTGAGTCTTGTTGAATGTGCAATTGATATTTATATTGTAAGTTAATGTACTTCTCTAATCTTGTTATGGCATAACAGAGATGGTAGGAGCGAGTCATTGTATTTACAAAACGGATTTGTTCACATTTAAAGAATGGAGAGAAATATAAAACCATGCAATTAGCCAGCACTTTAGCAGCCTCATGAAGTAATGTGTATAGTTTCCATATGCTTTAATTTCATTCTATGCAATCTTGTCATAAACATCAGGTAAGTAGGAACAGGGCCCTCATTTGTAAATCATATCCCATAGATTAAGTGCTGACACCCAGCTTCGAGGCTTTCTAATTGAAACCTAATAGCACTTATTCCTCACACTTCAAGGAAATGATTACAAATGTTTCAACATCAGAAAAAAAAAACACCATAATTTTCCTTTGACTTATTTGAGAAAAATCCTTTATGTTTCATCCAGGATATATGTTATAATTTTAGTTGTGCTTTTTTTTTCTTTCTTAAAACACTTAGCAATTCCTTTTACTGTGACACAGAATAAGCTTAATTTTCACAGAATAATCCATTAATGTAAGTATTGAGTACTTAGTATATTATATTGAACCCTTAATAGGGAATAAATAGAGAAGTGTATGGAAGTATGGGACTGGTTTTCAAAGACCATGAATAGATTGGACAAATAGAAGAGGATATTCATACACTGATAAGCTATAAAACAGTAAAAAGAATAAACTAAAGGTACATGCTGCAACATGGATGAATCTCACAGAGATAATGATGGAGAAAAGAAGCCAGACACAAAACAGCACATTCTGCATGATTCCACACATGAAGCTCAAAAACAGAGAAATCACTTCTAGGGGGTTCGAATAGTGATTATCGGTGATGATCAAGGTGGTGTGTGTCTGAGGGGTAGTAATTGGGAAGGAAGATAAGGGAAAATATGTTATATCTTGATCCAGGGTAGTGATCACATAGGTATTTATATAAGTGAAAATTCCCCACTTAAGATTTTTATCCTTTATTTTATGTATGTTATAAACCAACAGCATCATCATCATCATCATCATCATCATCACAGCATATTTGAATCTCTGCAGTCTAATTAAGTCCTAAGCTTGGCTCACACACAGAAAATTCTATTCCTAAACCAAGTTGTTTGAGATGATACTAAATTCTCTTCTCTATTTTCTATTTTTTATACTCCAATCCACAATTGCCTTAATAAAAGTTTAATGTTGTGTGTGTGTGGGGGTGTGTGTGTGTGCAACTGTGCGCCGTGTATTTTGATTGACATTGTATTTCACATAAACTCAATCCTTGGGCAATTTTCTGCATTATCATTTTCTTTGGTTCTCACGGCCTCTGACATGTTTTAATGCCTGAGCAGGGCACACAGTGAAACAAGACAAAGGTTAGGGAGGAGATCCCCTGGGCCAAGACAACCCATCTCAGGCTGGTCAATGCCCTGCCCACTTTTCAAAGACGTATGTCCCTAATTAAGGCAAACTGGACAAATGAGCCAGTGGTGATCTTTTCATTTACAAATGACAGCACATTAAAAGTGAAGTAGAAGCTGTGATGCATCACTTCAATTCAGAACTGCTCTTTCTCTACAAAGAATAAAATATGATCTTTTTCAAATACAGTTGTGACTATTTACTAAAGGTTCTCATCATTGCTATCCTCCATATAAAGCAACAATATCAATTAAGACATTATAAAAACTAAATAAGGAACTGTGTGCATTGATGGTTGGCTTTGGCCTTTGTTGTGGTGAATATTAATTCCCAGGACAAGATGATGACCCAGAATTGATAACTAGACCAGTGGCTGAGCACAGAGAGGGGTTCAAGGATACACAATCTAGGGAAAGCTTCCATACTTGAATCTAGGGTAGAAACAACTCTATTCACCTGCCTCCTTCCCTACGAGTCCTTTAGCCTAGCTGGGGTGAGCAATTTTCTCTGTGCTTCCGGTGGACACTGTGGAAGAATGTTGGACTTAACTTGCTTGTGGGTGCATCACCCAAAAGGGAGACCAGCTTGGCATGGGAGCTCCAGTAGTAATATGCACTGAGCTGGACCACCTTGTAGAGAACCATGGACTTGGAATAAAAGGAGCAGAGGTAAGGAATGTGAGTTGCAGACTAACCCTCCCAGTGCCCCATTTATGTCATCAATGACAGAAAGTTGGCATTGGGACACCTGTTGCAGTGTTGGTGGTGTCTTGGCCAGAGATGCAGATACAGTGAGATGAGAGATGACAAGGATGGGTTATAGGTCAAGGGTAGAGACACTGGTATTTTCCTTCTTTCTGCCCAATATGCTGGAGGAATGAGTGCTTGAAGGGTAGGGGCAGGAGAGAAATTCTTTAAGTGCCACAATCTGTGCCACCAGCCTTACTCTTCAAGTGGCAAGGGATCCACCTGGAGCCTGCAATGAGGACAGTGAGAAGATTGAATTTAAATTGAGCTTGAAGTTATAACATAGTCTGAGTTTTAATATTGAAAATTATAAAGTAGGCCAAGTGAAAAGACTGCTATATCTTCTTCTTCTTTTTTTAAAAAAATATATTTTATTGATTTTTTTACAGAGAGGAAAGGAGAGGGATAGAAAGTCAGAAACATCAATGAGAGAGAGAGACATCGATCAGTTGCCTCCTGCATGCCCCACACTGGAGATGTGCCCGCAACCAAGGCACATGCCCCCCGACCAGAATAGAACCTGGGACCTTTCAGTTCGCAGGCCGACACTCTATCCACTGAGCCAAACCGGTTCTGGCTGACTGCTATATCTTCTTAATACTCTTGTACTCTTGCCCCTACAGGCATTCTATTTTTTCCAATTTATTTATTTGATTATAGTTGACATACAATGTTATATTAGTTTTAGGTATCAAACATAGTGATTAGACATTCATATGCTTTACCAAGTAATCATCCTGATAGTCTAATATCCATCTGATACCATAGTTATTACAATATTTTTGACTATATTCTCTATGCTGTATTTTACATTTCTGGGGCTGTTTTTTAGAAGTAGCAATTTGTACTTCTTAATACTTTTCATCTTTTTCACCCATATACCCAACTCTCCTCCCATCAGTTGAGCATCTATTTGTTCTTTATATTTATGAGTCTGTTTCTGTTTTATTTGTTCATTTATTTATTTTTTTAGATTCCTATATTTGCAAAATCATAAGGTATTATTTGTCTTTCTCTGACTTATTTCACTTAGAATAATACCTTCTAGGTCCATCCACATTGTTGCAAATGAAAATATTTTTCTTAATGACTGAGTAATAGTCCATATCTTTTTTATATATATAAAAGATTGATTTTTTACAGAGATGAAAGGAGAGGGATAGAGAGAAACATCGATGAGAAAGAAACATAGATCAGCTGCCTCCTGCACACCCCCCACTGGGGATGTGCCCGCAAATAAGGTACATGCCCTTGACCGGAATCAAACCTGGGACCTTTCAGTCTACAGGCTGACGCTCTATCCACTGAGCCAAACCGGTTTTAGCAAATATACCATATCTTCTTCATCCATTTATCTACCAATGGATACCTAGGTTGCGTCCATATTTTGCCTATTGTAAATAATGCTTCAGTGAATATGTGGTGTCCATGTATCTTTTTAAATTAGTGTTTTGGATTTCTTTGGGTAAATATCCAGAAGTGTAATTGCTGGGTCATATAGTAGTTCTATTTTTAATATTTTGAGGAACCTCTGTATTTAGTAGCTGTACTAGTTTACATTCCCACCAACAATACACAAGGGTTCCCCCTTCTCTACATTCTTGCTAATACTTGTTTGCTAATTTATTGAAGATAGCTATTCAGACAGGTGTGAGGTAATTTCTCATTGTGGTTTGAATTTCCATTTCCCTAATCATTAGTGATGTGGAGCATCTTTTCATGTTGGCTGTTTGTATATCCTACAGTCATTCTCAATGCGAGCTCTCTGAACCATCGATCAGATCAGGTCCCCACTGTGCTCAATATCTCATCTCTCAGGAGGCTCCCTTCACACTTCTACTAAAGTTCAACATTCTTTAATGATCTGGCCCCCTGCTGCTCTGGAACCCAAATTCCACCCAATCTCTGCTTTTCTCTGCCACTCCGGCCTCTGTTTATTTCTTGAACATGCCAAGTACATTCTTGTCACAGCTTCAGCTGTTCCCTTTGCTGGAAATGCTTCTCCTCATATTCATGTTTTCACCCCTCTCTCTCCATTCAGGAATCCATTCAGGTGTCACACCTCAGGAAGGGGTTTGCTTTCCCTTTTAACATAGTTCTTAACATTAGTCTATGTTACATACTTTTCATAGGCTATTCATTGTCTGTGTCCTCTGATAGTATCAAAGCTTCGTAGAGGCAATGATTTGCCTCTTGTGTTCACTTCAGTATCCTTGGTAAAGAACAGTGCCTGGAGAGAGAATCCAAGATGGCGGCATAGGTAAACACCTACACTGCTGCCTCGCACAACAATTTCAAAACTATAACTAAAAGACAGAACGGACATCATCCAGAACCACAGGAAAGCTGGCCTAGTGTAAGATCTACAGCTAGAAGGAAAGAGAGGGGCTCACAGAAACCCAGAGGAGCTGCAAAAAGCCGAGGTACAGAGACGCGCGCGCTGAGAGAGCGGGTGCTGGAGTACCTGGCTGGCTTTCTCTGGCGGGAGGGAAACGGAGACTCCCAACGGCATTGAACCCCTTACCTTACGACACTAAACCCCAGATCCAGCTGAAACTCATACGGGGGGAGTTTGGACTGTGAAAAGGGAGAGGTGCATGGAAATTTAGGGGAGTCACAGAAGATCAGGTCTGCTCTCGCACGCGCATGGTGCTACGTGGAGGACAGATTGCTGATTGTGCCGCTGGCCTTCACGAGTGGGCGGGAGACAGACCCTCCGAACTGTGCCACTTCTGAGTCCACTGGGCCCCTGTTTCGGGCGAAACCCTGGGGACCTAGACTCCTGTGGTCCTAGTGCGTAGGGGAGCTGGAAAGGCAGCGGCACACACACACGCGCATAAGGACCTTTCCAGTGATTACCCAGTCACGTGAGACTCAGGGGCCGTGGAGGGCGGGGCCAACTGGAAGGCAAGGCGGTCCCTTAAGCCCTGAGACTCCACCCATCCCAAGCTCAATAGAGGCTTCTGAGGCTTTGTGTCTGGTATCATAAAGCTGAATTCAACACAGAAGTTTTCCCCGGCACAGTGAAAATGCCGAGACAAGGGAAGGGATTACAAACAAAAGAAATGGAGGAAAAAAAACGACTGGATATAGAGTTCAAAACCACTCTTATAAGGTTTTTCAAGAATATGCTAGAAAAGATGGATAAATTTAGTGAGACCCAAGAGGAGATGAAAAAGGACCAACTAGAGATGGAAAAGGTCCAACTAAAGATGATAAAGGACCAAATAGAAATTAAACATACACTGACTGAAATAAAAAAATATTATACAGAGTCCTAACAGCAGACTAGAGAAAGGCAAGAATCAAGTAAAAAATTTGAAATATAAAGAAGCAGACAACATTCAATTGGAAAAGCAAGAAGAGAAAAGAATCCAAAAATGTGAAGATAATGTAAGGAGACTCTGGGACAGCTTTAAGCGTACCAACATCAGAATTGTGGGGGTGCCAGAAGAAGAGAGAGAACAAGATACTGAAAACCTATTTAAAGAAATAATGACTGAAAACTTCCCACATCTGGTAAAAGAAATAGACTTACAAGTCCAGAAAGCACACAGAACCCCATATAAAAGGAATCCAAAGAGGACCACACCAAGACACATCATAATTAAAATGTCAAGAGCAAAAGAGAAAGAGAGAATATTGAAAGCAACAAGAGAAAAACAGTTTATTACCTACAAGGGAGCACCCATATGACTGTCAGCTGATTTCTCAACAGAAACGATGCAGGCCAGACGGGAGTGGCAAGAAATATTCAACATGATGAATAGCAAGAACCTACAACCAAGAATAATCTATCCAGCAAAGCTAACATTCAGAATTGAAGGGCAGATAGAGCTTCACAGAGAAGAAAAAGCTAAAGGAGTTCATCAACTCCAAACCAGTATTATATGAAATGCTGAAAGGTACTCTTTTAGAATAAACTGGTGAATATAATAGAATCAGGAGCACAGAAAGGGAGTGGACTGGTAATTCTCAGGGGGGGAAAGGGTGAGGGGTGTACAGGGAGAGACTGGACAAAAATCATACACCTATGGATGAGATCAATGGGAGGGAGCTAACGGCAGAGGGATGGGTGGGAGCTGGGTGGAGGGGTGCTATGGAGGGGAAAAAAGAGAAACAAATGTAATAATCTGAATAATAAAGATTTAATTTAAAAAAATAAATAAATTAAAAAAAAAAAGAACAGTGCCTGGAAGTTTCCAAAACTGTCGAATGCCTGTCTAAGATGTCATTAAAGTGAGGGTAATGGGACTTTAGCAGAATCTCATTGAAATTCGCATTTTGAAAAAAAAAAAAACTTAACTCTAATGTTTATACCCCACTGAGTTGAGATGCCTTAATAAATTCAGTATTAGATTGAAGGCCCAACAATAACAACAAAAGAGTGCTGTGATGTGGCTCACCAATTTGTAAAATTAAAGCTAGGCTTAACCTACAGTCCTTTGAGGGAATTCTAGGGCAGGAGGGCTTGTATTATGGAAGTATTAGATTGGAGGAGGCACCCACCTTTCTATTGTGTACCTTCTCTCATCAAAAAGTGAAGTTTATTATTTTTGTCATGCTTTGAGTCTGAATGTGGCCATGTAGCTTCCTTTGTTCAACTGGACATTAGCAAAAGGAGCCATGAAATACTACTCTCAGTTGGGGCTTGGCTTCCCTCACTGCTAGGAACCGGGAGTGCACCATATGAAGAAGCCATGCGGAGAGAACATCCTGTCATCCTGACCTTAGGGATGAGGCTCCAAGCCCCACATGTCTGCAATTGCATGAGTGGGCCCAGCAGAAAAAAACGGAACTGCTCTACTATTTTGGTCCAAATTGCTGATTCACAGAATTATGAACTAACACATAGTTATTTTAGGCCAGTAAGTTTTGGTGTGGTTTTTACACAGCAAAGACTAACTGATGGGGTGTACTACATACCCAATTAAATTCCATTGGTAAAAACAGTCAAAACACGATAGATGGCACCTTCTAGCTCATCTGTCTCTAGGGGAGCACAGGAAAATACCCAGGACATCCTGCAGAGCTGGGCGTGAAACTAGCTCTACTGCTTCTGGGCAATGTGACCTGGGGCAAATTGCTTAGCCTTTGGAAACTATGGTTGTATTGCATATAAAATAGAGAACAGATCTAAAACACTGCCCTACACTTCTGCTACTAAGGTCTGATCTGAGGACCCACAACATTGGAATGACATGGGAGCTTAGAAATGCCGAATCTGAATGTCAGGTCCCACCCCAGACCCCCTGAACCAAAATTTGCACTTTACCAAGATAAAAATCCAGATTTGCATGCACATAATGGTTTGAGAAGAGCTGCCGTATCAGCCTGGAATCATCACTCAACATCAGCACGTCTTCCAGGCCCGGTGAACAGCGAGGAGCCACCCTGCCTTTCCCGAGATCTTTCTTTCCTCTCCAGCCTGGCAGGGGAACTTGATCTAGGGCTATTTTTCTTGGCTTGCTCACAGGCAGACAGGCTCCACCACTTAGGAACTTTGTTTCAGGACTTTAGCTAAAATTGCAGCTTTTAGCTGGGAAATTGTCATCCGGCCCTCAGCCCCCACTTGGAGAAAACTGTCCTGTTGGTAAACTTTTGATCACCCCCTTCTTCGCCTTGCCTGGAAAAGTCCAGGATGTGAGTTTTTTGCATCTACAATTGTCTCTATCCCCTCGGAGCCTGGATTGTTGTTTGCGCACATATTGTCCATCCATTTCTCACATGCAGGAGTGGTCAGACTCATTCTTTCCTCCTGGGCAGCTGGACCTGCTCAGGCAGCTGAGCATGCCCAGTTCAGCTGCGAGCATGGCCCCAGTCCCCAATGCGCAGGTGCCACGTCTCCGGGTTTTGGTGGCCTCCAGCCGGGAGAAGAAGGCGGAGTGGCTGGAAGGAGAGCAGGGATCCCTCCCGGGAATCCGGCAGCCACACGTTGGGTGGGTCCACACAAAGCAGGGTGACGTTAGACCCAACACTATTTGGGTCTGAATGTCTGGGCGATTCGGAGTCACCTGAGGGCAGCTGTAGGGCAGAGGAGACCCGGGAACTGGCTGGAGCAGCGCCTAAGCATCCCAGGGACCAAAATGTGGGGGGTTTTGTGCTCTGAGGTTGCATTTGGAGGAAGACTTTTTGGAACCATTTAATCTCTCTGTAGCTTAATTTAAGCCTTCAGGGAGGGAGGGAGGAAGAGAGAGAACAGTAGTACTCGTGTTTTGGAAAACTGTTTTAAGGATTACAAGAATAAAAAGCGTTTAGAACAGTGTCGACGTTAAGTGCTTTATCAACAAAATAAATAAACACTTCCCGTAGCCCCCACAAGTGGCTTTGGGCTACCAGTTTCGCCACTCCTGACACTCCTCCACTCTTTACTCCCACCCCCACCCATGGTCCACTGGGGGCTGCGGGTTTCCCAAGGAGAGGGTGCCACTTGCCACAAGGTTCTGTGCCTCGCGACACCTTGTACCTACTCGACTCCAGGCAGGGGCCCGTGCTGCGAAGCAGGGTCCGCGGGGGGCGGCCGGGGAGAGCCCAGAGGAGCGGGCAGCTGGGCGGCTTCCCCAGGCGCCCCACCCACCATCTCCTAACTCTACCCGCTCCCATTTCAGAAGTCTGGCCCGGGCCTCCAGGCTGCTCCCCCTGGCCCGCCTGGCGCCCCTTCCCAGCCCCGTGGTCTCGCTGCAGCCCGGCGGCCAGCTCGGTCCCTGCCCACCCCCAGCCCAGCCCGGGCGCGCCGCACTGGGCATGCTCCGTAGCCTGGGCAGGTTGGGGCTGCGAGGCGACAGCTCGGGCTCTGGAGCCGGGAGGCGAGAACAAGGAGGGAGACTAGAGGACTGAGGAGGCGGGTGCGCCGGGCCACCGAGGGGCGGAGGAGCCGGGAGCCAGGAAAGCGCCAACACCGGCGGGCAGGCGGGCAGGCGGGCAGAGAGAGCCGGCGCTGCCCACTGCTTCGCGGAGGAGCCCACGGAGACCCCAGCCCTACGCAGAGGTAAGGACCGCGCGCCTCGGAGGCGGGGAGGCGGGAAGGCTGGAGGAGGGGCGGGGGCAGGCAGGAAGGCGGGGCCGGGAGGGCCGGGAGGGGGCTTGGCGGCCACTCTTTCGTGGGGAGGGGGCAGTGGCGTCGGGAGCAGTAAGTGAGCCGCACCGCTAGGATCTCATAGACACACGCGCGCACCCACGCGCGCGCACACTCGGGGGCTCCAGGCGGCGGCGGTGGCCGCATCCCCGGCAGCAGCTCCAGGCAAAGTGACAGGTAGGCGAAGGCATTTCGGGTCCCGCCGGAGGATGCGCCCGCCCGGGCCCGCCGGGCTTGTTTGGTCCCGGCGGATGCGTCCTGGACGCGCGCGCGCGCACCCGGATGCCCTGACCAGGAGTCTGTGCAGGTGCAGGGTGCCAGGCGTCCGGTGCGCGCGCGGGGCCGGGGTCCCCGCTTGACACTCCCTTCCCCCTTGATCCTCGCCTTTTGGGTTCCCCCAGACTCTGTCCAGACGTTCACCACTTCTGACTAGAAATAGCCCGGCCCGACGTGTATATCATTATTTTGGTTGGACATAGTTGGCACCAGGCAACGCATGTAACTGTATACGCGTGTGGATCTTCTTACCTCTTTTGGGAAAATAATAGATGACTGACCATTTCCACTTAAAACAACACTGACAGGCCAGCCCACGTTGCGGGTAGTGTTTGTCATACCAGTGATGGGAGAATAAAAGTGGTCTTATTTTCAGAATTTTAAAGTTGCCTTTTCCTATCTATTTAGTACAGTACTTCTGACTGTAGACTTTGTAGGCGGTACTATATAGAAGTATGGAAATATGTAATTTGCCAGTTTCTAAGTGTATTTAAGTACTTTATCTTGAATCATAAAACTAGAATTTTTAAAGAAAATTGCAAATGCCCATTATATTTCCATAAATATGCATGTATTTAAGAGATGATCCTCAATTTTTTTTTTAAAGCCCTCTTAGTGATTTTTGCTATTATTCTAAAGCAAATGTTTGAAATTTAGTTTTGGCTGAAACATTTATTTTTCACCATATATGTAATACATGGAAGTCTATAAATTATGCAGAGATGGCCACTAGTAAATCTAGATGGTTGGCAATAATGTCATTCAAACATAGGTAGCTGTATAATGTCAAATTATAACTGAGTTTCCCATTTAAACAAAAATCAGATTCCTAGAGTAAACAGGACTAACAAAAGCAACTGGTAACTTTACCTGGGCATCTTCTGGGAGATCAAGAAAGTGTCTAGGGAATTGTGCTCTTCAGAAAGAAAAACTGTGAGAGTTTGTGTGTGTGTGTGTGTGTGTGTGTGTGTGTAAAATTTTAACTTTATCTTTTTAGTTTTTTCAGAAATGTTGATTTAAAAAATATGTGGTTTAATTGAGAACCTAAATTATGAACTCTTTAAACTTCAGTGGCCTCAGTTATAGAATCATGAAAAAGAATAAAAACCTAGCTGGGGCTGTGCTTTAATCTCCATTATCCTGGTTATGTAATCTACAGTGTTGTGTTTTTCATAGGACGATTTTACATAGTTTTTCAGCTAGCGTTTTACTTAAGTATGTTATCTTTCTTTTGAACTGTAGAAGTTTAATAAATGATTATCAGCTTGGGAGAATACCTGTTTTCATAAAAATCCACTTTTTAAATGGAATAGTATTTTTCCAGGTACCTGAGACTTGTGCTGCCCAAATGAGTAACCTTTTGCATGTAATATGTTATCACATGTCTAATGGTACCCTGTATTAGATTAGCGATTACCCTTACCTCCAACTATATTATTGCTCAATCTTCCGAAAGTAGTTTTGATTTCGCTTTGATGATATCATTACCCAGATTTGAATTAATCACTGGTGAAAATGCTATTCTACAAGTGACTGTCAAAACAGAATTTCTAGGACTCCATTTGATCATTGGGTACACATTTATATCTGTCGGGATAATGCTGCCTTTATTTTACAAATGCACACCCACACAGAAGAGCTTTGTTCTAAAACACTCTTTTCTAAGTTTTATATTTGTATGCCTGAAAATATGAGTGATGTAAAACTACTTAAACTCCCTGGAATCTTGAGGTGGTGTTTTTTTTTTTTTTCTTATGAGGTAGTGAAATATAGAAGTTTAAAAGTGTTAAGGGTTACTGAAAAGGTTTTGCAGAAATGGGTTTTTAAACATCTGAATCATCTCTTTGGACTGTTTTCATCCCCTGCAGAGACCTAGCCAGTGCCCGTAGCGCCAATAGTCTGTCTTTCCCAAGAACATATCCAACTCTTTTTAGATTAATGTATACTGCTGATTTTGGCAACATGGAGCAGTTATATCCAGCAATCCAAATGACCATGGTATTTTCCTAGGATACTACTGAGTCCATTTGGGGGTTTGATTTATTAAGAATTCAAATGATGACTAAGTACTTGCCTCATGTTTAACCCTTAACCACCCTCTCTCCACGTTACAATTGAGGTGAAGTTGAGCTTCAGCGCTTCCTGGAACTGATCACATAGCCATGCTAACTTGTGAAAGAATGTGATTATAAGTGAACTTAGCTTCTTGATATTGTGTCTGCATTTTCATCCTCAAACTTTCAGATATAGCCTACAAACTCAAATTTCGGAATTAAGGAATACCTTTCCTGGATTATTTAAAACTACATTAATAATTGGTTGCCGAGTTCATTTATTTTTAAAATGTTAAAGTCTTAGATTGAAAATAACTGTAATCATTTTGGATCCCAGAACTTAGGTAATAGAGTTCTGAGAAAGAAGATTATCTATTTCTCGTGTTCTCCACAAATGCCTTTGATAGTGAACTCAAATATTTTGGGAAAGCAAAAATATTCTTGACACTTAACATTATTTAGCAGATGGTGACTGAATTATCATCTTTGCGACCACTTTTAAAGGGTGAAATAATATGTTTATTAGCTCTGAAGACTCAGGTTTTTAACAAACTGTTTACTACAGTGAGTCCTATAAAACCCATAACTTTTGTGTTTGATATGTAAAATGAGGTCAAGGACTAATGGAGCCGCTTTAATGATCACAGTATTTCATGTCCAGACTAAAGTTTCTAAAATAGTTGCTTTTCACTTCATAATGTGAACTTGTAGGCCTTATTAGTGGCTGTCAAAAAGACATCCACTTATGGAAAAGTACATAGAGCTTTTTCTCATGGCTATGAGGTGGCAGCAAGGACTTTCTGTGGTTTTGCTGTTGGTGTGTAAATGTTAACTGTGTTTGCGAGGACACTGCTTCATTCTCAGTACTATCCATCCTGCGTTTTCTACTTCCTTGTAATATTCAGGAAATATAATAACCTTGTGCAGGTCTTCCTTACATTCCTGAGTAGTTGTTTTTCTATTTAATAAGTTTTCTTTTGATAAAGCCTCTCCCTTAAAGGAGAAATATTTCCTCAAGGTGTAGTATTATTTATCTAGTTATGCCATAGAATGATATAAAGGTTTTGCACATTCAGAGATTGTAGTTCTTTAACCAAATATAAAAATGAGTTTATTTCATCCCCCAGTGGAAGTAAATGCATTATTGATTAGGTGAGTGAGAAGTTTGCATTGTTTTTGTTAAACATAAGCCTGCTTTCAAAAAATCATCCTCAGGGTCACTTTTCTTCTCAAGGCCCATTTTCACTTGGTTGTAACAACTACCCCCAAATCCCATTTTCTAAAAGGCTAGCTAGAAGAAGCTCATGCCTTTGAGTGCTTTTCACATGCTGAAGGTGGAACCCAAGTTTATAAAGGAGATGAAAGCAGTGATGGATGCCCTGTGGTCCAAACTGCAGCCAGGAGATCCTTATGTACAGGAGGATGAATGACCAGCTGAGTTTTTATTTTCTCTGCATGGACCCCATCTACTTCCTCTTTCCTTTTCTTTTTGGAATCAAAATATTTGAAAGGGACATTAATCAGAAGAAGGTTTTTCACTGAATGCCTCTCTTGCCTACTACCTGTAAAACTTTCCAAGAGAAGGTCACCCATGTGACCTCAAGATAGTGTTATCTTATGCCCTTGATTGGGAGTCTCCTTCACATCTCTTCTCCCATGATCCTTTAGTGTGCTGAGGACTGAGAAACGCCACCTCTAGTTACTGAGCCATTCATGGGCCAGGAATATTATCCCTTTAAGATATGACCCTTCTTAAAGTATTCTTTTTTCCTGAACAATTCAAGGGTGTTTTTGGCTCCCAGACATGAATAAAAAAGTGTCCTTAGAACAGGAGGAAGAAAAAAACTCAAAATAATTAATGTTAAGCAGCTCATCCAGAGGGAAGAGACCAGCAGCTTGACATCTCATTCTTTCACTCAGAACAGGAATCCTTCACCTCAGGAGTTTGGTGGGTCCATGAATATAGCTGGCAAGTGAATTGCATCTTTATTTTCATTTACTTTCAGATAATAGGATATGTATTAGAGTTGCTGTTGATCTTGACATTTAATGGGTTCAAAAAGAAGCACATACATTACTCTAGTGTTTAGTTTTAAAAATTATTTTGATAATCGGTATAATTGGCTTCCTTTGTACCTGATTTTATGCACTTAAAAAATTAAGCTGACCAGGGTCTATAGAATGCACCAGATTGAAAGGGGGTTTGTAACTCACTTGAGGTAAAGGGCAACTGTTCTAGACACACTTCCTCTCGGAGCAGCTGGGTGGAAGAGTGGGGGATTGCTTTGTGGGCCTGCTGTGCAAGGGAGCTCAGCCATATCCCGTCCCAGCAGCGTGATGTTGCTGAGAACTGCAGGTGTTGGAATCAGGCCAGAAACTGAGCTCGGATCCTGACTATGTTGTGTATTTCCTATATGACTCTGGGTATCCACTCCAAGCTTCAGTTGCCCCAGCTGTAAAATGAGAATAATCCAAGAGGGCCAAAAGTGCCTGGCCTTATGAATAATTCTGGGTATTGTATTACTGCTGCTGTTGATACAACGGCTATTAGTTCTTCTCCTGCTAATACTACTCATATAACTGCTCACCCTGCTATTCTTCTCGTCCATGGGGACAAATACCATATGAAGCAGGCTGAGTTACTGCCTATGAAACTTCTCATAAGGGACACTTGCTCTAGTCCCTGGGCTATACAGAAAGTTTGGCCATCATTTAGAACCATTCTGAAGTGCCAGATCTTCTTCTAGATTTGTCTGTCCCTGTGCCTGCATTTGGACAGAGGGAACCTAACGTTAACTCATCCCTGCCTCAAAATTTTGTGACTGTGGGGTTTTGAAACATAACTCAGTGGACCAGATGCTATATCCCCAGGGCATCTGTGTCTCCCAGATAGGCTTTTTAAAAAGGCCACCTTAAGCCATTCAGGCCTGGAAGGAGTCATCCACTAAAATAATTTGGGGAGCTCTGGTGTTTAGGAGGAGGCTTCATGGCTCTTGTTTTCCATGGGCTTCAGTGGGACACACATTCTCTGCTTTATACAGTCATAGTAACAACAATGACAAAACAACAGACATCTATTGAACACTTTAATACCCCCAACAAATATTTTTGGTGGTTAATAATGGTATCTCTATTTTACAGTCGGGGAAACTGAGGCTTGGGAAAGTCAGGGATTGTAAACCCAGGTAGACAGACCCCAGAACTCCAACTTGAAACCACTGTACTATGTCACCTGTGACCCAAATACGTGTTGCTGAAACGTTTGCTTCAATAAAAAGTTTTGTGACCATTATTTGAAGTCACTGGGCTGAGATATGACTGAGAAGCTTCTGGCAAGCCTGCTGTGAAAGAAATTGAAATAGGCCATTGAGGATAAAGCCCTGAGTCCTCATCTAATTCTAGGTGCTTTTGTTGCTGCAGTTGCGTGGGCCAGAAGTCTGAGCGAGGAAGGTTACTAAATGCTACTCTGGGGAAGCCAGCTTTTACCTGATGAGAATCTGTACGGTACCGATCAGGGTGTAGCATACTCTGATTTCTTGAAGGGCCAGGTAAGCAACATCCAGCTGCCCAGGTTTCAGAGACCTCAGGGAGTGGTGGGGGCTGCTGTGGCCGTGGGGTGCTCAGCCATGTCCCTTCCTAGGGGGTAGCTCCCTGCAGGCCTGACAGGTTTCTGCCAGGTGGGCATGGGGCTCAGGGTTGCCAACCCCTCTACATTTGCAAGATGAACATGATTTATTTATTGTAAGTGTGAGATCTTCTTTTTAAATGTTTAGAAATAATTAAAAACAAACATGTCAGCCTATGGGGTGGCAGCCAAACAAAAGTCGGTTATAGAACGCCTTTGGCTTATGAGTTCCTATTTTGAACCCATTGTCAACTATAAGAGCTTGAAATAGTGTGTACTAGACAATGTCAGTGGTTTCATCTTTAAGTAAGCATGGAGTCTTCTTTATCCATGTGATTGTGCCTCCTATTTAATTTCTTACAGAGGTTGTTGTGGCTATTTATTTCCAGTGCACATAAGTTTCAGATGCTGCATTTCTGCTGTTTGTTCCCTCCTTCATTTTTCTAAGATATTAGCAGATATACAAAGTTGAGAGCAGGGGTGGAAGGGGGGTGGGGAGGAGGCAGAACTTGGCTTTCTCTTCTATTTTGTTGTGACTATTTAAAATAGGAACACCTAAGCATGGAGAAATGGGGGACTTCATTTATGGGGACATGGAGGGTCTCTTTCCTGTGTTACTTATTTCAAGTCTAACCAGTCAAGGAATGTCCCCTTTGGTATTTTGTAGTTGTTATATTTGTCTTGGCCATACAGAATGTGGACCTGTTTCTGCAGCTTAGAGTTTCAATGTGCAGTTACTTAACAGCCACATTTTCCTTTTGGCTCTTAAATAAGAGATCCCATTGGATCAAGCAAGCGTGAAATTCCTTGCCAGATGGGGTTTGGATGGGTTTCTCTCCCATCAATTGATATGCCATCACTGGAAAAATCACCAAAGGCCCCTAGAATGTCTATTAATTTAAAATTGTAATTGCCTTATAAATTGATGTATGTGATACCTTAATATGTTCAAGTTGAAATGATAATGCAAAAATACAGAAGCAAAATGTAAAATGCTCTTTTCCACCTACACCTATTCCCAGATATAACCATTGGCAACCGCTTAAAGTGCCTCTTCCCTTTCCTTTTTTCTTTGCATTTACATATAGAAATATATATACAATCCTTTTCTTATTATGTAAACTGGTTCCTACTGTATGCATTTTTTCTGGAACTTGCTTTGTCTACTTAAGTCTATGTTATAGAAATCTCAGGTCAGTATACTAGTTATTTTTTTTCTAACATAATGTAAAATTTGATAGTATTAATGCACTATACTTTATTCAACCATGCCCTTATTTTCAGTGTTGCAAACTGAAAGGTTTGAAGTTTTTTTTGCACATAGATCTTTGTGCATCTGCGTGAGAATTCCTTGTACCTTAATTCATAGAAATGGAACTCTTTGGTCAAAAGTATATGTACATTTTACATTTTGAGAGAGCAGTGCCAAATTGCGTTTAGAGAAGTTGCCTATGAAATTTCTATCTCATTGAACCTCAGATTATGAACATATCCTCTAGTTGAAGCATGCCCACATTGTTACATTGCTTCACTGATTCAGTCAGATTTCACTTATAAACAGTACACCAGGAAGTGTGACTTTACAAATAGTCTACGTCCTTCAAATTCTTTGAAAATACAGTACTTACTCAAAAAGAATTTACCAGTTCAAAGGTTAATTTAAAAATTGCTTAGCAAAGAGAGGTCTTATAGAATCAGAGTTGGAAATCTGTATTCTGATCAATTTGATCAGCTGTGAAAATGAAGGCCCCACACACTGGGGATATGTCACAAGCACCCTTGAGTATTTGGTTGAAGGACTGAGGCTTAATCTACACAGCCAGCAGAGGTTGATAATGACCTGGGAAAATCAAGTTAATTTCATTGCTAAAAATTCTATCCAGGTATATTTATAGCTTTAGACTTTCAAATACTTAATTATTTAAAATCTCTTTTACCTTCTACATAGAGAATTAGCAGTTTCAGAGATAATGTTGTCTTATTGAGTTTTAATAGATACCTGAAGTCAATTTCCATGATATTTAGAAATGATATACAAAGGACTATATAAATTAGAAACTACACTGCATTTTCATTTAGAGAGATACAGAGGAAAATACAGAAAATCTAGGTCACTCATTTCCAACTATTCACAGAAGTGACAACTTTAATAACTATAGTTGTTATCAATAAGATGAAATGAATATTAGTTTATTTTTAGAATTTTGCAATATCCCTTGAAAGACTTGGAATAATCTCTGGTAAATCTTGATATGGATACCTAGCAGGAAGTAAAATATTGTTTCTGTTTTCAAAGATTGATCTGCTTCTTTCATCTGTTTCTCCAGACATCCATTTTTAAGAAAAATTTTGGTTTGGCAATGATATTCAGATTCTGATTGTATGCCTTCTGCATATTTATTTTTATAGCATACTGTGAATTGTGGAAATATGGTAGGATTCAGTCATATTTTCTTGGCATGGAATCCTTGCATATTCAAGAAAATCTATACTAGGTTTTGCTCATGGAAGTGTTCTTGTATTCTGCTGCTTACAAATGATTTCCTTTGAAAATCTCTGAAAGCTAGAGTGGAGGGCCCCACCTGGTCACTCTAACCTGTGTCATTCAGAGCCCTCCCGGGGAGCAGATGGCATGTGTTAACCAGGTCCTTTGAGGAGGGCTTAATAAAGGGATCCTTTAGGAGGTGTGGACATGTGTATGGAACACAACTGGGATGAGTGCTGAACAGGGACATTTGCCATGGGGAGGCAAGAAGGTCAGTCCCAGAGAACTGTGTCCTTTTGTAGAGCAGAGGGACACAATCTTTAATGTTTCTGCAGCGACAAAACAGGGGAATAACTAGATTTACCTCCCTGTCTTCTTGTCCCTCAAACTCTGGCTGATAAGTTCCATTATCTGAACTCAGACAGAAGCCAGAGGGCAGAGGAGAGGAGGAAAGGTGGAGAAGGATGGTGAATAGGTATGGGGAAGCAAATGACTGGATCTATCCAACTGCCATTCTGAAGGAAAGGTATGCATGGGTGAGAGGTCAATTCAGGAGGAAAGCCTATGGTCTGGCTTTGTGGACAAAACCAACCCCACAAACAAACAAACAAACAAACAAACAAATCTGCAGCCACAAATGCTTAATTTAAATTGAAGTTGGGGATGTTCTATAATGCCACATGGCTGGTATCAGTAATACTTGTAGTGGGTCTTAAGAGTAACATAATTTTTTTTTTTTAGTTTATTTGGAATGGATTGTGTTTTTTTGGAATTATATAGATCACATAAATACTTTATGTATTTCTGGAAGAACTGAAAGTGTAAGTTATAGACAGAAGGGATTAGTAAAGTCTGCAACAAGGAATAGAGATACCCAAGATATCATTCCTTTGCTTTTAATATTTTATGAAAATATTTTATCTAAAATGTCAGGAACCTAGGGGATGAGACTAGAAGGAAATTAAGGTTATTAACAGTAATTTTCATGCAAAGAAGTCAATTTAACAAAATCATTAGCATCACTGAGTAGGAATGAACAAGCTGTGTTTCTCCATTTGTTCAGCATGGCAGTAAGACTGGGATTTCAGGCTCATTTATTCTCTCCTTTATTTCATCTTGTTGTTTGAAAAGGTGAAGACTGCTTTGTTTGGTTTGTATACTTGTCCTGAATGAACAAGCAATGAAACTTGAGTAGAATCATAAACTCATTGTGCTAAAAGTAATATCAGAGTTCATCTCTTCTTACGCTCAAATTTTATGCTAAGAAACCAAGACCCTAGCTATTAGCAAACTGCTGCTGTGCAAATTCCCTGCAGCAGTGGCTGTGGGGAGTCACATCTCTTCTCCAATCTGAAGGAATTGCACTAGATTAATTCATTTTTGCTATTAATCTTCTAGGCTCCTGAAGTCCCCGATTATAAGAGCTTGCTTGTCCATTCTATACAATTCTCATATGTTAGAGGTAGAACTTCATGACTTCTTGTCCACCATCCAGTCATTAAAATTGTATTTTTTGGAGGTCTCAACAATGTTCTTAACTTTTTCACTCTACACCCTCTTTCTGCATGAGATAACTCATCCACTTCTACCATTTGTACAACCACCTATTTTCTGATGCTTCTATATTCCTGACCCTTTGTCCCAGCTCTGGTTCTAGCCAGTTTTCTGCTGGAGATCTTAATGTTGAAGTCCTATGGGTATGGTGAAATCATTGTGTCCAAAATTGAAGGCCTCAACTTTGCTCCAAATCTGTCCAATATTCGGTTCTAAATTTTCATGAAACAGGTCGCCAATCTATTGCATTTATCCATTAGTTATCTTGTATTTCTGTCCACTCCTCTTCATTCCTGTTGCCCGACACTGTCCAAGTTTATATTCTCTGTGTTTTATGCCTTGATTGCTCCAGTACTCTTCAATCAGTTTTCCTGTTGTGCTTCTTTCTCATTTATTCTATTATTCATGTATTCTGTTTGTTATTAAGTGAGTATAAGGTACTATAATAGTGATCCAGTGAGGGCTCTTGCCCTCAGGGATTTACAGAAGATATAGACAAATAAATAACTACTTTATAAGTTTACATCTTTGCCTCTTTACTTCATCCTTTATACTCAGCTAAAGTAATTTGCAGAAAAGAAATCATATTATAACATCACTTCTAAAATGCTTCAAGACTTAATTTGCCAAATACAAGCTGCCCACAGCTGGACCTATACAATGAAATTTTAATACCTTTATTTGTATCACCTATACTAAGCTGTATTACAATTCTAAGAACATAAAGTCTGTGGCCACAGTGCCTTTGCTGAATTTGCACTCAGTCTTCTTCAGCTGGCTGAGTCCTACAGGCCTTTACAGACTTTGCACAGCTACAACTTCACAAAGCCTTCCTTGACTTCAACTCCAGGTTAGGTTTCTCACTCTGGTCCTCCTGTTGAAGGGTTTGCAAATTTTAGCCACATATGACTTATGGGAGGGATGAATCTGGTGCATATTAGAAACTAAATCAGTGTGTCTTAAATGAATGAATAGCTAAACGCCATTATTCCAGTTCTGCAGACTGGGCAAATTAGGAAAGCGATCTGTTGAATAAGCAGAAGATGTGCCATGCTTAATAAATTGAAGCCATCTGCAGACTTATTACAGAGGAAAAAAGTATTCCATGATTATTTACACTGGTCACCAGGAAGTAGCACAGTGATCAATTTGGAAAGATGATTAGTAATTTGAAAACTCTATATTCATTATTTTTGCTAACAGAAATTCTGATACTGTAATTTTTTAGTATATTAGAAACAGAGGAGATGTTTTTCTGAAGATTAGTTTACCTTTTATTCCTGGTGGGCACATTCCTATGCTGTTCTTTTTCTCTTTATGAGTTTGATTTTACTCAAGGTATGCTTATCTTTCTTATAGTGCATTAGAACTCTGATTCAGAGACATTTCCTTATTTCAAAGTTGGCTAGATGTATAGAGCAAAAAAGCATCTAATCAGATTGTTTTATTAAGTGGGACTTTGCGTATTATAAAAATGCTTTGTATTTATTTTCTTATACCATTTCATTTTCAAAATGACGTGTGAATATATCCGTGCCAAGGAGAGAAAGCAAGAGAATAATTAATTAATTGAAAGAATATATTCTGCTGAATATTGTTTTTAAGATCATCTTTTACTTCCTGAGGTAGGAGGGAGCATTTTATTCATGATGTCAGTTGAATCTGATGAAAATAGTGGCATTGACAGTCTTAATTGTGCCCTCCTTCCCAAGTTTGGAGTGTCAGTCATGTTTAAGAGGTTCCTTCTTCATAATTGGCATCATTTTTTATGTAACAAATTTCTTTAACTTTGTATTGAAAATGTGCTAGCTAAGTATGTTAATTATCACATATGTCATTATTCAAATTTACATGGAGACAACATTTAAAACAATTATAGGTTAGTTATTGTAGCTGATGAGAAAATATTTCACTGTTACACTTTAGAAATACAGAGAATATTTCCTTTTATTTAGTCTTTTTGGACCTATGAGGTTCTCTGAGAGTCTTAAGTCTGGCCTTATTCTGTCCATTTTTCATTCCCTTTGAAAGAATTTCAAAGTAACTGGTTAAAGTTCCTCTCCCATCTGTCATAAATAACACACAGAGATTTCTTGCGTGGCTAAAAGGGAAAAGAGGAAATTTAAAAGCGAGGATGATGTGGGTATTGATAGTTTTCCTGAAAGAGACTCTGCTGTAATCAGGCTCTCTGATCTGTTCTGTTGCAGGTTAAGTTTTGTTTTCTCACCTTGAATTTATAAGTATGGCAGACCAACTGGTTTTACACTAAGATGGAGAATGAGCAGGAACCCACTTCTCTATTCAGAGCAGTCAGTGCCTTTTAAAAACCTAGAAATGTTCCACTATTTACCAAACCAAGGCTCTTCTAGCTTTGTTTTAGAGGTGCAGGCATACATCACGTGGAAGGCATTCCTCACTTCTAAATAAGGTTTCTGGTCCAGAATATTTCTAGAGAAATCCCTTCCCTTTTCCTCCTGGAGGTGAAAGTAGCCATTGCATTGCAGAAGGACTATGATGCAAGGAAACAGTGCTGGTGAATTAGGGCTTCTAACCCTGAGGTAGTGTCAGACCTTCAGAAAGGAAGTCTCTTTCTCTCTTTCCCTCCTTCCCTCCCTCCCTCCCTCCCTCCTTTCCTCTCTACCCTCCTATGTGAGTTTTACATCCTTCTTTGAGGTTGAGGCACTTCATGTTAATGAGCTTAAATTATTTCTGGAATTATGAACTTGAATCATCATCTAATTTATAGTTTGTTAAGAAATATGTACATATTGAATTTCTCTGCTATCTATCTTAGTTCTGGAGTAAATCTGTTAAAACAAAATAAAAACGTTGTTTTTATCCTTTACCTTTAACTTAACTTTTAAAGAGTCCAGGAAATATATTAATATGTTTTCAGGTAGTTAGCGTGTTTTTTTTTTCTCTCTGATATTCTTTTGTGTGGAATATAAATTGTGTAGACTTTCATTAAGTGCATTTTGCTTGTTTTGGTGCTTTTTAAACAGGATGGTGCTATCTTCTAAAAGCACAAAGTAACTTGCTAGCTTAATGTGACATATTGTGTTTAAAACTCTACCCAGAACCTGATATAGTTATATCATAGAATGAGGTCAAGGCACTATGATGCCTCTATGTATATGCATGAAATTTCACTGACATCATGAATTCATTTGAATTTATTTGATTAAACTAAATTTAAGCCATTTGGTTCTTTGAAGAAATTATAACAGACTCTCAATTTTTAAATCAAGTTTTACAGTAGCTAACAAGGAGAAGTTGCTTGAATGTGTCCTAAAATGAATATGTTAGATTGGGACACTAATCATATGATGTCATTTTTACTTCTTTATTTCATGGTTTTCTATATACTCATTTGGATTTGTATGCATTCTGTTCTTTCTAAAATTGGTAGTTAAGCAGTGCATTGTTTTAAAGAATTAATTCTCAAGTTTTGTCTTGCTCTTAAATTTCATGTGGTTATGTAAGGTGGACAAAAGCCATCTTTCTACCTTTCTGACACCCACTTTTCTGGGTTGAACATATATTGATCTTGACTATAACTTTGAATTTAGGAGACTCTGAAAACATAAAGCCCAGTGTGATTCCTATAGCATTCCTATAGCATCCCAATTCTATCTAATAAAAGAATAATATGCAGATTGACTGTACCTCTACTATACTCACAAGCTACGCTTAACAGCCATGCCCACCAGCCAATCAGAGTGAATATGCAAATTAACCCAATCAAGATGGCTACGCCCACAGAGAGAGCAGGAGGAAGGGTTGGGTTGCCCCTGGTGATGGAGGAAGCCAAGCTTTATGCAAAGCCTGGCTGGTGCTTAAGGCAATAAAGTTTCAATGGCTGTGCTAGCAGAAGTTTTGGCTCCGCTCCAGGCTACAAAGTTTCAATTATAGAAAATAAATAAATCCCAAGCTTCTGCTAGGTTACTGGGGGGCCATTGCCAGCCTATAAACCACCACAGGCCCCCTCGTCCAGACCACCTCATGGCCCAAGGGAACACCCATCCTGATCCAAGACACCCTTCAGGGCAAACCAGCTGGCCCCCACTCGTGTAGCAGGCCTCTATCCTATCTAATAAAAGAGAAATATGCAGATTGACTATCACTCCAACACACAAGATGACTGCCCGCATATGGTCACAAGATCCTGCCCCCATGTAGACACAAGATGGCCAGCATGGGAGGGCAGTTGGCAGGGACCAGGCCTGCAAGGGAGGGCAGTTGGGGATGATCAAGCCTGCAGGGCAGGGCAGTTAGGGGTGACCAGGCTGGCAGAGGAGGGAAGTTGGGGGTGACTGGGCCTGTAGAGAAGAGCAGTTGGGGGTGATCAGGCCAAATGCCCAGCAGGCATGGCTCAGTGGTTGAGAGTCAAATTATGAACCAGGAGGTTATGATTCAATTCCTGGTCAGGGCACACGCTGGGTTGAGGGTTCGATTCCCAGTGTGGGGCATGCAAGAGGCAGCTGATCAATGATTCTTTCTTTCTCATCATTGATGTTTCTATCTCTCTCCCCCTCTCTTTTTCTTTCTGAAATCAATAAAAATATATTTTTAAAAGCTCCCAAAAATTGTTAAGATATGTCAACATTTTATATAAGAATTTGGCTTTATATAACACAAACTTACCTACAAGAAAGAGTTCATTTTCTGAAGAATCCGTAGCAAAACTGACGATTGGACTTGCATTACTGGGGCTGTGACTCTGATTATTATAACCACAACATCTGTAGGAATGGGTCTTTTCCTTTGAACAAAATTATATGTTCAGACTTTTTTTTGGAGAAATGTTATGAAAGGTGTCCATTGCATGACTCATTTGGAGTGTAAGAGGTGATATAAATTCAATTATTGAATTTTTTTACCCTATCTGCTTTACTCAGTTAGAACAAATGATCATGCAAAGAGTTGGGCAAAGCTGACGTGCCAGAAGAAAAAGTGATCATCTGAAACCCATTTTGTCTAGATTGAAAAGGCCATACTTTATGCCTGAGGATCTATACCTTTTAAAAGTTTTCTTATATGTCTTGGGAAGGAAACTAACATTTTTAAAGTGCCCAGTAAAGGGCAGGCATTCTACTAGACACTTTTATTTGGGAAGTTGATGGTTTTGACCATGTAGCTGGTTGCTTTTGTATTGAATGAGCTCAGATTTGAGGCATTGGTTATATGAAAAAGGCTAAATTTGGTTAAGAGCTAGGGAGAGGGTGGCAGCAGGGTGGAGGGTATCAATGGGGGAAATGAAGGGACACCTGTAATACTTTTAACAATATAGATAAGTTAAAAAGAAAAACGGGATTGGGAGAAGAGACTTGTAGCTGGAGATTCTCAAGGTATCCTTGAGAAAATATCCTTGAGCAAGTCATCTGTCTCATTTTGTTTATTACCTCTTAAGTAAAGAGCTTAGACTTGTATAATTCTTTTAGATTTACACTTCTATCATCATAAAGTGTTCCTTTTTGTCTCTAGTAATACCTCTTGTGTTGACATCTATTTGTCTTGTATTAATTCAGCTATTTTTTGCTTACTCTGTGCATGTGTGGTATAACTTATTTATTTCTTCCAACCTATTTTTGTGTTTCTATTTAAAGTGTTTCTCTTTGTAGCGTGTGAGTAGTATATTTTGCTTTTTAAAATTATTATTTTTTAAAAATTTTATTTAAATTTTGTATTGTTGAAAGTATTATATATGCCCCCCTTTTCCCCTCATTGACTTCTTCTAGCCCAACCCCACACCTAACCCCAAGCCTACACCACTCTATTGTCTGTGTCCATGGGTTATGCATATATGCATAAAATTTCTTTGGTTAAAAAACTTATTATTATTATTCTATCTTAAGTTTTAGCAGGAGTTAAAGTTTTAGCAGGTATATCAAATTATCCTTTTGATTTGCTATTATCTTCTCAGTTTTGTTTTTTTCTGATTTAACAGTACAAAAATAATCTTGAATGGGTTGGATACTTATTAGTGTAACTAGTTTATTGAAAGAGTGAGTCACTTTTTTTTCCAATATACTTCATTGATTTTTCACAAAGAGGAAGGGAGAGGGATAGAGAGCTAGAAACATCAATGAGAGAGAAACATCGATCAGCTGCCTCCTGCACGCCCCCCACTGGGGATGTGCCCACAACCAAGGTACATGCCCTTGACTGGAATGGAACCTGGGACCCTTCAGTCTGCAGGTCAATGACCTATCCACTGAGCCAAACCAGTTTCGGCGAGTGAGTCACTTTTAGTAAGACACAACAGAAAATAGCTTGATTCTTCTCCCACTTTTGCTTTGGATGATATTTTTGGCAGATCCCATAATTTTAGAGTCATTTTGAAGTATTGGAACAATCTAATTTTCAAATATTAGGAAAACTGGTGCAGTATAAGCTAAAATTTTTAATTTTCCTGTCCAATTTATAGATTTTCCTCTTTTCTATTCTCTGGCCTGACCACTGGCTTGGTGATCATCAGTAAAGGAGAAAGTTCATTTCTAGTTTAAATCTTCTCTCTGCTCCTCCTTCTACCCAGCATCTCTCGCCCCTGCAGAATTGGCAGGGGCAAAAAGAGGTCAAGGCTGCTGTACTCAGCTGGTGGGCATGTTTTATAGACAGTTCTTTTTTATACACACCCTTATGGGTTCTTTGGTGATCCCATGCGGGGTCATTGACACCATGCCATTATGGGATGTATACAGTACAAATCTTGGGTAACCACTCATGACCTTCAACTCCTATCCTTTGGTGATATATCACCGGAGTGTCCCTAAGCCCCTTGTCCAGGCAGCTTACGTGGGTGGAGATGGTTCAGGATCACTATAACCTCATTGTCCGCCTTGGTATCCATTTGATCTCCAGGAAAACTCACATTAGCACCATTAAACCGAAGTGTAGCTCATTTCCACGTTTACTGAGGCTCTGTTGCCTTGCTCTACTATTGCAGGCACCATCCAATAGGCTTGAGGGTTCCAACTTTGCACACGCCCCACTGAGCAGGTTATGAGCTTCTGCAGGAGACTAGCAACCAGCCAAGGAATAGAATAAGAGTCCCAAGGTATGAAGGGTTGTTTTAGGCAGTTGTTCTGAGCTGATAGAGAAGGAAAGGAAACCAGTCTTTTCTCCTGAGAATTCTCTTTGAAGAAGCGTCTTCTGCAATGCAAGTTCTGCTCATACGTAGACTGCAGAGGTGACCACTGGATTAGTTGGCCATGTGTAGCAAATCCTGAGGTCATGTGAAAGGAACTCATCTCCTGTTATCTTTATCACTGAACTTTAGCTGGAAAATTGTAACAATAACAGACTTCTCCTTTTACTTAAGAGAAACTTGCAATTATTGGCTCAATAGCACGATGCATAGTAAAGTGTTATACTTTCACCTACATTTATAACTTGTGAACTACCACACTGTAATCTCCCATCACAGTAACAAGAAATACTAAGTACAAAATACATGTTTAATGAATCAACTTATGGTGATTATATGATATTGGTCTCTGTGGAAAATAAGGATGACCAAATATAATAAGAGAAGTGAGGTTTCTATTGTGTAACACTCTTTACTTAATTTGGTTAAACAATTGGTCACTTAAATGAAAAAAAAATGAAATGAAAGTTGATCATGTTGGCAAAGGTGGATAAAACCTAAAACTGGGTTGATAGTCATCTCTGGTGGAAATCTCTAAACAGTGCATATCATATATAAATTTTACATATAATATGTGTATGTGTATATATAAGTATATATGTATATGTGAATATGTTTATATGATGTACATATACACACATAAGTATAGTCCTGATATAGCTGTCAGAGAAAGCAATGACATATGATGATGGAGTTACCTCAAACATTTTAAGAGTTGGCAAAGAATAAATAGCACAGATAAAGGAGAATGCTGGCCTGGTTGCCCCATAACTGAAACATGAACTTTCCTAACTTTTGGAGCAGATACAAATGAATATAAAATGTATGTATTAGTTTATTGGTTAGTTTATTTTAGAGTAGAAAATAACCTTAAAACATGTAATGATTTTGTATTAGAGTCAATAAGCGATGGTATAAGAAGTTGTTTTAATGTTATAAATTTAATTTTGACTAAAGTTATTTATCAGTAATTTTCAAATATAGTAACATGTATTATTTACTACACAATAGTGGTTTATGTGAATAAAAAAGTGCTTATATCTCAGTAATGTCTACGATTTAAAAAAAACTTTGGAGTTTATAAAAGTAATACATGCTCATGCTAAAAATATTGGAGAATATCTGAAAAGCACAAAGAAAGCAGCAAAAGTACTAATAGTCTAATCATAATAGATAACATTACAGGCCAGAATGAAAAACACTAGATTACTTTTTGTTTATTGTTACATTTATTTCTATGAGTTGTAAAAAATTGTGTTACTTTTTTTTTTCATGGCAGAACTTCCTTTGATCTATATTTAATCAGCTCCCTTGTTTTTCTGTTAAAGACTAAGAAGAATTCCCTTTCATGGCTAGCCTTTATATGTAGGAAGCTGTACCAAGATTGTGTCCAGTATAATCAGAAATCTGCTAAATATAACTTTATTTGGAGAGTAGATTTTTGTGTAATTTTTTTGAGTCTTAAGTCAGTTGTTAAGAATGACTTTAAAATGCAGAAAGAGAAATAAGGAAAGTGAGTTATTACATAAGAAAAGAAGTATTTAAACACTTAAGCCTGCTTTTAATTCTAGCCCTGGAACTGCCTATGGTAGATACTTTCATGTGGACCTCAGTATTTTATTTTCTCAATGGGACAATGTCTATCTGATTAAGGACTCACATGAAGGGGGAATGTAAATGCTTTTGGCCTGTTTTGGGGGGGCATACTTGAAGCAAGGTAAGCATTCATGAAGGAGTCCTAAGGTTCGAAAGCTTGGAGCTTTGAGCAATAGATTTTAAAAGGAAAAGTTTTGTATAGAGTTCTACTTTAAATCTTAGCAGGTACTGTCCTTGTAAAAGTAGCTCCATTCTGTTTCTTTCATTATGAAACCATCTTTTAAAATCATTAGTCTTAGGTGAAGAGTGAACACTTTGAAAAATAACCAGAGAAGAATAACTGTGAGTGCTATGGTGTGATATAATTGAGAATACTGTTTTTCTCCTGTATCATGGGAAAGTATTGAAATGGGTTAGAAAAAAGAAAAGAATATGTTTATTTTCTTAGAGATAATTTATCCATATTATGGGAAAAGACTTATGTCTTTAATACTAAATCATGATATTTCCCCCCAAAGATCTATGTATGAAAAATTTAAAAATAAAAGATAACTAATAGAAAGGGAGAAAAAATGGAAACATGCTTTATCACATAGCTATCCCCAAATAAGTTTGGCTTCTAACACATTTTCAGTGTTGTTTAAAATTCGCTGAAATGGCAGAGCAAAGAGGTTCATATTTAGGCTAAAACCCTGAGGCTAACGTTTTAATCTTTGCAAGTTACATTAAAGACTGCACACATATTGCATACAAATAATAGCCAAATGTTTTGGAGGTGGTGAATCTATTTCTCTCTATGATAATTTATGAAGTTGTTAAATTAGGTTTCTTTGGAGTCATAGCAGTTTATTTCATTAAGTTGTTTACTGGATAAATATTTTCACTAAGTTTTTCATCAACTTCAAAGAGATATTATTTATTCAATAAAAAAGTGTGAGGATTTTATTGAAAAATGCATTTGTTCTTATTTTTCTTTGTAGGTCTCCTCCCCGCGCCCCTTTTGGTTCAAATGAGTCTATTATTTTAAGCTAGAGGCTCAGAGCATGGAATTCGTGCACGGGGTAGGGGGGTCCCTAAACCTGCAGTTGGACATTCGTCTCCAATCGGGGACTGCTGGCTTCTAACTGCTCGCCTGCCTGCCTGCCTGATCGCCCCCCAAATCCCCCCCCCCCTGCCAGCCTGGTTGCTCCCTCAGTTTCCCCCCTACTGGCCTGGCTGCCCCCAGCTGCCCTCCTGCCAGCCTGAATGCCCCCCAACTGCCACCCTGCTGGCCTGGTTGCCCTCCAACTGTCCCCCTGCTGGCCTGGTTGCCCCATAACTGTCCAGAAGGAAGTCAGACATCTGGAAGATGTCTGGGCACCTGGTCTAATTAGCATATTACCCTTTTATTAGTATAGATTGCTTCAGTAGATCTGCTACCTCGATGCATAGAAGCAGTGGGTTTTGTTTGTAAGCCCACCAGTCCACCAGGTTTCCAAGATATTGGTGCCATCCACTCTCTAAGCAAGGCATGAAAGCCATAGGGCTTGTGTGTGCTATGCACATGGAGGGGGCTATTGATTTCTGAGAGAAACTGGAGCTATAAATTCAAGTTTATTTTGTATCATTTCTAATTATACAAATACATTGTAGCTTTAATTTTTTTAGCATGCTGTAGGCATGTAGAATCTTTGCCATATTTTATAGCTATAAGATGAACTAGAGAAGGTCATTATCTGTATCATGTAAAATATCTGGTTTCTTACATGTTACAGTGGGTCCTCACTCTGCAAATACTTTTGCATCCATAACATGAAGGTTCTAATGAGTGTTTTTCAGATATTGTACATGCACAATTTTTAAGCAGTATTTGAGTAAAGACCAAAGTGAGGAAGCAGCATGGTAAAGTAGAAAAGTGAGAGCTGACTTTCCTGGGTTTGAATATTGTGCCTGCCTTTTACTATATATATGATTTTCAGTGAGGTCCTTAGCTCCCTCTGAACTTGTCCTCATCTGAAAGAAAGACCCTAGTTGTGAAGATTAATTAAATACCAGTTATAAAGTACCTAACATATCAGCTGTATTATGATAGCCACTTCATTAGTGTAGGTCTTTTCTTTCTATAGACAGTTGACAATTAAAAATGTCATGCTGGGTCAGTTGAACAGTTCATATATCTCATGATATTTCTGGAAAGGATGCTCCCAGATTTTTTCTTTCTTTTTTTTTTTTTTTTTTTTTTGAGGATTGGATACTTTCCATCAAGTCTCTTGGAAAAGTAATCTGTATGTTTTGCTCATGCATTAATTTATTCAGCATTTGTTAGTACTTGTTACATGCCAGCTTTCATCAGCTCTGGAAGTTTATATTCTATCAAAAGTGTTCATATAAGGGAGGAATTACTGTATAATTTTTTAAAAATTATTATTATTTTAATCCATACTAGAGGCATTTTTTTTGAGAGAAAGGGAGAAAGAGAGAGGGGGAGAGGGAGAAACATGGGTATGAGAGAGAAAAACACCTATTAGTTGCCTTACGTATATGGCTTGACTGAGTATTGAACTCCCAACCTTTTGGTGTATGGGACGACACTGCAGCCAACTGAGCCACCCAGCCAGTGACTGTGGAATTTTAAGTTCCACAGAAGGTACATTGCTGAGGTCCTGTATTAGTGCAAAGCAGGTGCATCTGAAACATGACAGCCCTTAGAGGTATTAGTCTATTCTTGTTTTCTTAGAAGTGTTTCATTTCTGATGTTTATTTTAGCCATACCTCTAAATATTTTCTTTTCTTTGTGAGTCAACAGAGTTTGAAGACTCTTAAGTTAGAAGAGTCTTCATTTTTTAATCACTGTGGGATAGCTTTGCTCTCTTTTTTTTTTGGTCATCATTTTTCTTTTGTGTCCCTAACAGGAGATGCAGTGGTAGAATGATCAGTGACTTGTTGTTTCTTATGGTTTTCCTGGTAGCTGCTCTCCCTTAAGCGGTTGGCCTTTTAGTGTGAGGCATCTTTTTGACAAGTGGAAATTGTTGATGAAGTCAGTGATGGTTACATAACTGTTATTGGACAGTTATGTGGAGTATCAGAATTAGTGGAAATAGCATTGTTTCTGAGAACACAGCCAGGGAACAGGGTGCGGGGGTGGGGGGATAAGTTATATCTGCTATTTGTTAGAATATTTTTGGCTATGAATTTATGGAAAACAGCAGTCTAAACTCACAGAAGCTTTTCACTACTAACGTGAAATACAAGTTTAGTAATCTAAACATTTTGGGCAAGTGTAGCATCTCAGGGATGCCACCAGAACACCAGCTCCCTCTTCCTTTCCCTCTTTGTTGTCTATCTTCTGTCCTCATGGTTATGAAATAACTCTGCACCTCCTAGTAGCTATTCTTAGGAAAGAAGAAAGGGGATATGTTCATAGTATGAGAATAAACTATCTTAGGGATTTCTCTCTCTCTTTCATCTCATTGGTCAAAACTGCATCATATGGCCATGCTAGCTGCAAGGGAATCTGGAGAACTAACAATTTTAACCTGACCTATTGCTACCCAGAAGAAAATCAAAACTATGCATATTAGTTAGACAAATAGTCATGACTGCCATATATGGAGATTTAATTTTTATCATTTCTCGTACCCTTAGGTTTAGATTTCATGATTTGGTAAGCAGTAGTTGCTACCTCATTCATTCATTCATTTATTTGACAAATATTTATTAAATGCTTAATACTTTATAATATACCATTTGCAATTTAATAAACTAGACCACAAATATGGCTGCATGAATAAAAATTCATGGATGAGTATGGAAGTTAGCTACTGAAAGCTTCTTTTAGCACATGTAGTAAATTGCTGGAACTGTGATTTTTAAATTAAAATCAAGTGAATTTTGTTTAGCTGACCTCCAATATGCAACTTGTTCATAATTATTACCCACGCACTCCCTTCTTTGATCCTTGATCTTTTTGCAGATAAATTTGGAAGCCTGCCTCATAAGGCCGAGTTGCTCTGGCTTTCCCATTATACTATCTTTCCTAGGTTTTATGTGCTTATCCATTAAGTCAGACAATTGCCCTTTCCATAATTGGGTATTTTTTTTTCTTTTTATTAGAAAGGAAACAGATTATTTTAGGCAAGGAAAACTTAAAAAAGAAAACAGAAAACCATCAACTACATTTGTTTTTTGCAATCAAATCTTGTTAGGATTCAGCCATCTTGTGCATATTCTATTTAGAGGAAACCCAATTTTATTCTTGCCCCCGGTTCACTTTGAGGCAGGCTTGCACAGATTCACCAAGGTCTTTCCTTAAACTGTGTTCAAGGTCAGATTTCCAGTAGTGGGTCAATCAGTCACATTCCTAGGCTGTGAGAATGATTTTAAACTTGGTGTGTGACTTTTCTTTGTTGTGAAAGCTGAGTTCTAGCCTCATGTGGTCTCTTTTAGCCTCTTTCAAATTCCAGCCAGATTAGTGGTAACATTATACAGAGCTCATCTTTGGGCTGTTTCACAGCAGTGGATGACTTAGGTAGCTCAAGTGGGTTGTAAATCTGATAGTTTTTACCTGTGACCCCAAATTTTGCACAAAGAAAGACTTTTTTATTGGTCCCCTCACAGACCTCTTGTTTAGAAAGTTTTTGCTTATGAAATAGATCACATTGATATTAATTATAGGTTATTACTTTCCCTGCTTATATTAATCAAAGGCATATTTAACTATCCATAGTATTCAACAAGCATGAGATAACCAATATTTCTATGTTGATATCACTTAATTCAAAGCAGATACTTGACATAAAACAATGCTTTATTGCAATTAAATCTATACCTCTTATTTGGCTTCTGAAATATTGAAAGGAAGCTCCAAGGCCATTATTACTTAACTTATAAAACCATAACTGCAGACTGTTCACTTTTCCTTATGTGGTACTTAATGACCATTTTTTAACTTTTTGGAAAATTTTAAATATAACAAAATTATAGTGAATATTACAGCGAACATTTATATATCCATCATTAAACCTTCAGATAGCATTACTAAGCCATCATTAAACTATAACCAAACCATGAGCACTTTGTTTCATCTGTTACCCATCAACAACCCCAACTGAATTGTTTTGAAGCAAATGCTAGCTTTATTATTTGTGGATGGCCCATTTATGAGCTGGAAATCTACAAGATCTAAGCTCTATCCCAGTTGTTGCTATGTCATTGATTATGATTTGGCTCCGTGTGTGACTGTTGACCCATCTTTCTATATCAGTCATCAGTGTCTCTTGCTTTTCTTTTGTTAGCAAAGTTGACTTGCCTCTGAAATTTCAGAAATAGACTAGACAGCAATTACTGACCCTAACTTTACTGTATTGTCAGTGAGAGCACAAGCAATGCTGGCTAATAGCTGAAGTGAAGAAAAGCAGGAGAAAAAATGGCTTCAGATACTGGCATGCTTGGGGGAGTCCACATGGAGGATTGGTGTTGCTTCAAAAGAAAGAGATTCTGGAGCTAAATGTGGCTAAGAAGGGTTGTACTCAAACTTGGTTATATGCAGGTATAGATGTGGGTGCAGGATTCACACTCCTTTCAATAAGGTGTTGGGAGGATTTCTTAAAATTTACCAAGGTTATTTGTTGTCTGAAAACAAGGTGGTAACTAAAGCAACCATCAGCTAATCTAGGAGTCCCCTTTTGACATGTGTGCATGTACATTCCTTAAATTTACTCACTGGCAGTCATTTCAAGTACTTGGAGCTTTTTTGGGTCAGAAATCTGGCCATTGTTTCTGAATCTACACATCATTATTCCTATTGGAAGTCAAATTAATTTTTACAGGAAACCTGGCATGCCAGGGTCAGAGTCAGGATTATATTCTTGTGGACATTATTCCATTGGTCATTTTAATTAGACTTAATGGAAGTCATTTATAATAGGAGATGGTTAACTTCTTTAAAACCAAATCATTTATTTTCTTCTTTGGGCTCGAATATATAAAATTAAAATATTAGGATATTTTAATCTATACCAACACATACTTTTGAATAGAAAAATTAGACTTAGTGTTTGTGGTTAGCAAGTTTTATGTCAATTATTTATTGAAAATAATAAATGTAAAATAAAATCAGGTGGATCCTATTTTGATTTACTTTTCTTGATCTGAAAGTCTTAGCTAAGAAAAATAGAGCCCATATATGTGCTTATTAGCTTGGACAATAAAAGAAAATTCAACAGGAGACATCAGCTTATAATTCTGTTACCTTCTGTTACCAATACAGTCTATTACAACCACTTTACTTCATTTTTTCACTGGGAAATAGAAATAGAAGTGGAGTTCTATATATTTATTTCTTCATATATACATTTACTTCATGGACTTAAAATATTTGAGTATAATCATCAGAATAGATATGAAGGAAATATTTCAAGGCTAGTTTTGAAAAATTCCCTTTTATTTTTATCCGTTTCCATTTGCTTTTACCCATTTGCTCCTTAGAAATTAAATAATTGGAATAAATACTCTTCAAAATATATCATTTAGATAGAAGTAAATATTTTAATTATGACTTGAAAGATTTCCATTGTTTAATATTGTATATGAAATCATGACATGAGGAAAATTTGGCAGGTCTTTATAAAGTTCACCTTTGTGACTCTATTATTAATGGATAGTCTTTCTTCTTTATTTCCCCACAGGAATAAGATGGGTTCTCTGTGATCTGGAATCCTGAAATGTGATCTTCCTTAAAAAGGTAGGCATATGTCCTTTTTAAATTTATTTTGTGACTTTCAAAAATGGTGTTATGTTGATTAAATTACAATTTAGACTCTTTAATCTGGAACCAAGTTTTATGCTGCTAATGCCTGCCATTGCAGTTGATTTAAAATCTCATATTCAGCCTAAACTGGTTTGGCTCGGTGGATAGAGCATCGGCCTGGGGACTGAAGGGTCCCAGGTTCGATTCCGGTTAAGGGCATGTACCTTGGTTGCAGGCACATCCCCAGTGGGGGGCGTGCAAGAGGCAGCTGATCAATGTCTCTCTCTCTCATTGATGTTTCTAACTCTCTATCCCTCTTCCTTCCTCTCGGTAAAAAATCAATAAAATACATTAAAAAATAAAATAAAATAAAATCTCATATTCAGCTTCCTAAATTCAGCATTGAGTTTGTTAGGCTTTTTAAAGAATGACTCTTCTGAGTGAGTGATGTCTACAGCAGTCTACATGTGATGTGTAATAAGTGAATGTCTCTCAGTAGATATATTTTTTTTAGTGAAATAGCTTATCTTGATGAAATATGGTCTTCTTTTTATTTCAGTGGGTGACACCATTCTAGGAAGCCCAGAGAGTTGGGAAGTAGAATATGATCTGGTCAGTAAAAGTTGTCATAACTTCCTATTATTTTTCCTGGGAGATTTGTTTTCATAGTGTGAATTGTGATTTGCTTGATATTTTATTAGCTGTAACAAGGTTATGAGCATTCTTTGGTTTATGGCATTTTTTATAATCTATCTGGGCTCTTTAAGATGTTTCTAAATTTCATGGGCTGAGCTCCAAGCCCAGCAGTTGTTTTATTTTCATCTAATAAATTTTACTCTGAAAGGTGTGCTTGAGGATCTTGATTCTGACAGCAACATGATCAGAACAAGGCCTACAGAGTCAGGGAAGTTCTGGGCACAAGTGCCACAGGATCTCTTCTAAGATTCTGTGTTGTTCCAAGATCACAGAAGTCAAATGTGACCTTGTGTCACTAGCCTCCAATATTCCCCTTTGGTCTCTCAGGTTGTAAGATTTGAGCTCTTAGACTATTTTTGGGCAGAGGATTTATGGTGTAGAAACATTTCTTCCTCGTTTTATAATGTGATGGTGATGGGGTCTTTATTCTTCTGTCAGCTTCACAAAGTGACTGTTCATCTCCAGCTGTCAGTGACCTTGTCCAGCTCAGGACCCCTCCAACCTAGGAATATCTAATTTCTCCTCTGTGACACAGCTCCCAAGCTAGCTACTTATATTTTACCAATAAAACTTCATCTCTTTCTTGATGGTAAAAAAAAAATTAGACTAAATCATTGGGAATCTAGCATGAAGAACAAACATGCTTTCTAATCTCTGAATTGGAAATAGAGGGGTTTAAGCTAAGGTGGAATATTTGGCCTACCAAAGATAAGCTGAAACAACAGTGAAAACTCAGTATTTGGACATCAGTACTACAAGCGTATATTTGAAAATAGTGACATCAAACTGCTAATTAGTTTCAGAAATGGACTTAAGAAAATCTGTTGTATGCAGATAGATGAATTACAAGGAAATGACTGCAAAGTGACTAAGTATATTTTTCTCAAATTATTTTTTCAGATGTTGGCTTCAAAGATGATACAGAGACACATGAGTTAATCACAGGCAGAGAGTGAGGATGCTTTTTGGTGAAATGATGGTAGGACAGGACTTGGTGAACATAAGAGTTATGGGAAATTCAAATAGTTAGACCTTGATTGTTGAATGTAAAAGGATAACGGGGCTTAGCTACAGCATAAATAATTATTACCTATCTGCTACTAGATAAACATTGAAAAATTTGACTTCAAACATTATGAAAGATGCTTTTTCTCATTTCTCTAACTGTAATCTAAATACCCTTTTGTGAACAATGACCCACATCTCTGGAACATATTATCACATATCGGCTGGACATTTAGAGACACAGTATTTAAAAGACAGCTCCTAACCTGTGTGGGCCACAGAACCCAGGGGACTATGGGATATTGTAAGAGATCTTGATGCCCCTGTTAGTACCAAGGATGGTTCACATTCCATGTGTATGTATATGACTATTTGACAATTCTCTGTAGCTGCTGCTGTTCTGAAGAAATATACAGGAATATAAAGTGTTACTGTATAAGAGGTTCGTCTTTACATAATGTATTTTCTTTACAGGAGTTAAAGCACAACTTGTAAAAGGTCATTAATTCATTTGACATTAAAAATGGGTCATTATAACCTGTCTGGTGTGGCTCAATGGTTGAGTGTCAACCCAAGAACCAGGAGGTTAATATTTTGTTGTGTCTGCAGTAGACATTTATCACCAATTGGGTTGTCCAGCATCTGAATATTTTTCCTGAATTGGGGGAAACCCATCATTGTATGAAACTGGATGGGTGAGAGTGCCCTTGTTCCTTTTAATTGCTGAAACAGAAATACCCACTTTTGTGTTTTTCCTGATTTCTGCCAGCTAGCAGGAACACAGGACTTAAGGTCTGCCAAACCTGGGATTGTGCCTCTGGAGTGATTGATGACTTAGAATTCTGCCCATCTGGTGCATTCAGCCCCACTGGTGGCCGTGTACAGGGCTGGTTATGGTGACCAGGGCGAGCCACTTTGGTGGTAGATGTAACAGAGTCGACTGTTGAGAAGAAAAGAAAAATGCTAAAGAAAACAGCTTTTCTGCATATGTTAGGAAGCCAGACTAGCATCACCTATTCCAACTAATATTTTTTCTCTACCTGGAGTAATAATGACAGGATAATTAAAGACCATCAAGAGAAGCAGATATCAGTGATTCATGAAATTAGTCATAACACAGGTAAGAAATCCTAACATTCTTTTAGGGAAATAAGTTCTTTCATTAACCTTTAATAAAAAAGAATGCATATTTCAGAATTACAAACATCCCACTTTGGCTTAGGAATGAAACAAGTTTTTTTTTTTTTTTTTTTTTGTATAGATTGTTTCTTTTGCTCAGATTCTAATCAACACCATTACCATTGCCTGTGAACAATCACATTTCTGATTCTTAGCAGCTAGGTTGACCGGCCTGTTTTGTTTGTTTTTCAGAACAAGCAGACTGTGCCATATTGTTTTATATGGTGTTTAAGCATATTGTCTGTTCTTCCTGTGTACTGCTTTCCCTACTGTTGTGCACACAACAGCTGTGCGACCATCTGTGTCAAATCTGGGACACCTCTTCTAAACCCCATGCTCTATCTTTTTTGTTCTTCTTGTTAGAAGCATGTGATTGTGAAGTGTAGTGGATGATTGGGAGATAGGATTGAAGAAACCTGGGTCTAAGTTGTTGTATGAAGAAGGTCTCTTTACTAACCAGGAACACCTACCTACATATTTCTGCATAGGACATATTTGATGATTATACGTGCAGTTTTTCCACTAATAACTCTATACAATAGAAGAAATGTATAAATTATGTGAGCATGAGAGGAAGAAATAAATTTCTATGTGTTGAGCCTTTATACATTTTTTGGATCTATTTGTTACAGAAGCTGATATTAGCCTTATACACTCTCATTTAGATATGTAAATGTTATCATTTCTTCTTATCACTTATTTGCTAACATATTTTTTTTTAGTTGCTCATTATCTAGAATCTTCCTCTGCATAGTAGCTACAGCACAGTAGGATGTGTTAAACATAGTTATGATGAAGCTATTGGAGAAGCTAGGACACATATTTCTCTATATAGCCTCATATTGCTTATAGATAGACATAAGCATTAGAAGACAGCTTTATGTCTTATTAGAAAAACAATTTGCCAGTTTTGCAAAATGGATATTCAGCATTTTGAGTGACTTTTTAATGAAGATTGTGGTTTCGGAGTATCCATATTTAGTGACTAATTTTCACTTCCAGGTGTAAGAGTTTCATGTAGGCTATAGAGGTAGACAATGAAGGTGGAAAGGATGCTATGAAGTCATCTTGGATTAAAGCAGAAGAATAAAGTATGTGATGCTCATTAAAAAATCTTCATGTCATAGGTCTAGAGATCCCTTTGCATTTGGCATGATGTGTAAATGATTGCTTGGCAGAGTTGAGGTATTAGGGATTTAATGTTTCTATTTTTTAGTTTATTGTGCATTGACTAATAACATTTTCTTTTTTTAAAATGTAGAAATAGCCTCTATGTGCTTGTGAGGTTATTAACAGAGGTTTTATGTATGCTATATATTGGAAATGTTTTGAGTTCTGTGGGGGAAAAATACTTAATAAAACATAAATATTTATGTTAGATTGTTTCTGTCGACTTAGTATACCTCCATTTTCCCTCCTTTAATAATGAAAGAGCATCTTTCAAGTGCTATGTAACAGGTTGAACAAAATGATGAAATCTTTCATGCCCACACTGTGTAGCTTGTGACACATGCTTTAATCTCTCCTCCCATATCTCTACCATTTCCAGGCACTATTCAGGGAGATTATTATGAACAAAGTAAAAGGTTAACAAAATAAAAGGCTTGCACAAAGGAGCTACATGGCTGTCACTTTTATCTAAATTATGAGGTGATAATATTTAAGGACTTGTTCTTGTAGGCACCCCACAACCTCACTCCTATTACCTCCATTTTTCTTAAAGTCTATTCTTCCAGTGTACTTTTTAAATTTTAACATATTGATGTGTACTCTATGCCATTGAAGGGATTATATCTCAAACCTTTTGGTCTCAGGCTCCTTTATATTCTTAAAAATTATCCAGGGTCCTGAACAGTTTCCATGTATGTGGCCTATATCATAAATATCTGCCATATTAGAAAGGAAGATGGAGATATTAAAAATGCTTATTAATTTTAAATACTAATAATAAATCTATTACATGTTAATATAAAACATTTTTAAATAAAAATAACTACTGTATTTTGAAAATAAGTTTGGTGAAGAGAGTGGTGCTGTTTTATATTTTTGCAATTCTTTAATTTCTAACTTAATAGAAGGTATCTGGATTCTCCTTTTTGCTTCTGTAGTCTGTTGAGAGATCAAAAATGATGAGGCCTCTGAAGAACTCCAACTTGGGGAAGAATGAGAGTTAAAAAGACAAGTGTTCATTTGCCTTAGTGTCATTGTGAAATTATAGTGTCCCTGAGGTGGTCTTGAGACCACATTTTGAGAACTGCTATTGTATGCTATTGTATGCTGAATCCCTACACCTTGTCTTTAGTGTCTCCGGTTTGGTCACATGTACTACTTTGTACCAGAGAATTCCCATCCAGTGAGTATGGTTATAGTAAGAAGTCAAGGATGAGAAAAATACTGCATCGTATATTAAAAGGTTCACTTTTGGTTCTATCTGCAGAAACCTACATCACCTAATTGATCAAATGCAAGCATTTAAAATACCAGTGTATGTATCTGTCTATACTGTATTTCTCTAAATGAGAGGCATCTCACAGTATTGATAATTGGGATTATGATTGTTTGCATTTGTAATGAGATGCAGTTCCCAAATATTAGTAAAAATACTTGTCAGATATAATGGTTTCTGAATAACAAACCAGTGCCATACAGCAAGGAGTTATTTATTTATTACAATGGCTTAATACTTATATTATTTATTATCATAGGTATTTCTCCTTTGTGTGTCTGGAGGTTAGCTAAGATTTTATTTACCTTGGCTGTGCTCCACTGGGCTTGGCTCCAAGCTGTGGGCTGGGGGTCAGGGTTGCTCCCTGTGTCTGTCTCTCTCCTGATATTTGCATGGGGCATTCTTCTGCGATGGCAGAAGTGTAAAGACCAACAAGAAGCCTTTAGGGTCTCTTAAGGCCTTTATTTGGAGCTGACCCACCATCATTTCAATTCACATACCATTGATAAAGCAAATCAAATGTTCACGCTTGATACCAATGTAGCAGGAAAGTGAGAGGTGAGGGAAGAACTGTTGGCATTGAAATATTCTAATCTACTACAATGTGCAATTTCAAATATTAGTAAATAACTATTTCTATCTAGGTAATTCTCATAGAAATAACCAAGGGCCTAAATTAAAATTTATATTTTAGGCTGCAATCTTCCTATTGATAGTATCTTCAAACTATCTAACTCTTCTCCATTCTCAGAGCTGCTTTTCAAGTTGCTTCTTGATCCTATTGATCTGATCTATTGTGAGAGTCTCTAAATTGGTCTCTGTCCTAGTAACTATTGCTATGCAACACACCACTCCAAGTCTAAGTGCTCAAAACCACGGCAGTCTTGAGGGCAGGTAGAACAGAGAGGCTTGTCTTTGCTCCTTGTGGCATTAGCCAGAATGTCTTGACTGCACATCACAAGGTTCACTTCTGAGATGTTGGGCCCAGCTGTCAGTTGGGATCTAAGGGCCAGGAATTTCACTTTACCTCCAGGTGGGCTGTGCAAGAATTGCTTGGGCCTTCTTATAGCATGGTTGCTGAGTTACGAGAGTTAAGTGTGCCTTTATTCACTTCCCTAAGGCATAGCTCCCATTGTTGCTCATTTTCTACCAAACAGGAAACAAGTTCATTTTGCTCCAGAATGATCAATTTATGTTTATTCTAATCCCTTTTTAGTTTTCCTTGTGATTCAACCAAACTTGGGGCTTTTCTCCTTTTGCCTTTGATCATATATTGTTGTTTTGTCCCTCTCTAACTATACGTTAATGTGGTAATCTTTTCACATTCTGCCATTCTGTGCTCAAAGTAAATACTACCTTCTCACGAAGATTTCGATTCTTATGTAAAATGCCCTCTGTTTTCTCTTATAGTAAATTTTAACTCTATCTCCTTTAAAGACCTCCCAGGTTCTCTCTTATATAATAATACTAGAGACCGGTTGCAAGAAGATTCGTGCAATAGGCCTTCCTTCCCCTGGCTGCCAGCACCGATTTTTCTCCTGCACTCAGGACTTAGTCCTTTGCTCTGACCACCACCTTCTGTCTTTGCTCTGGCCGGAGCCTTCAGTCTTCTCCACTCTGGCCGGAGCACTGCTCCTGTAGCTCCCTCTACCCTGCACCCTCCCCCTTATAACAGGCATCCCCTCCTGCCCAGCTGCTCTGTGCCTGCATGTGCAAATTAACCTTGCATTTTTGTTGGATTAATTTGCATACTCCTGATTGGCTAGTGGGTGTCATGGATATATGGTCAATTTGCATATTTCTCTTTTATTAGTGTATATATGCATATGTATGTGTTTTATATACTCTAGTAGAGTTTATGTCCCTTGAAGGGAGTCCATCTTTTTATATAATACTAGAGGTCTGGTGTATGAAATTCGTGCATCTGGGGGAGCCCTCAGCCCAGCCTTGCCCTCTTGCAGTCCAGGAGCCCTTGGGAGATGTTCAATTGCTGGCTGAGGCTCAGTCCCCTGGGCCTCAGCCAGCAGTTGGACATCCCTGCTTCTGGCTGAGTGGCACTCCCACTCTGGAAGCACACTGACCACCAGAGGGCAACTCCTGCATTGAGCATCTGCTTCTTGGTGGTCAGTGCAAATCATAGTGACTGGTTGTTCTGCCATCAGGCCAAATCTGGCTCTCCAACACCCCTGAGGGATCTTGGATTTCGAGAGGGCACAGGCTGGGCCAAGAGACCCCATGGGTGCACAATCAGGAGGGGAGGGATGTAGAAAGGGAGGGACGTGGGAAGTTGGCCAGCTGGGGAGGGTCCAGGGGGGGCTCCAGGGCATGTCTGGCCAGTCTCACTCAGTCCTGATTGGACCTCATCAGCAAGCTAACCTGCTGGTCAGAGCGTTTGTCCCCTGGTTGTCAGTGCATGTCATAGTGAATAGTTGACCTGTCAACCATCTCCCCCTAGTGGTCAGTGCATATCATAGCAAGCGGTTGAGTGGCCTTAGCATATCATTAGCATATTACGCTTTGGTTGAACAGTCGATCAGACAACTGGACACTTAACATATTAGGCTTTTATAGGATTAATCTTTAAATGCAGTAATATTTTGAAATACATGGAACAAGTGCTTGCTTTGCGAGTATGAATAGAATTAACAAAGTATGTTTACACTCACCTGAAAACCAATTGTTGACTAATATTGCTGTTTAACGATAAAATAAATAAGTAAAACTATGCAATGACTTAACTACTAGCATTAATGTCAGAAAATATTATTAAAAAGAGATTTTATTTGTAATAATGATAGGTAACCATACAAAAGATAGGAGTATCTTACCTAGATGTGTGTAGAAACTAAGTAAGGAAAGCTATATAATTTAATCATAGGACATAAAATAAGTTGCAACTTTGTGGAGAACAATACTCTGTTTTTGGAACAACAAATATATATCTATCAACAAGTGAATCTAAAAATCAAGTAAATTGAAAATCTGATGAACAGAACAAGCTGGTGAATATAATAGAATTAGGGGCATAGAAAGGAAGTGGACTGATAATTCTCAAGGGGAAAGAGGTGACGGGGTATGCAGGTAGAGACTGGACAAAAATCATACACTTTTGGATGAAGACAATGTGGGGGAGGTAAGGGCAGAGGATGGGGTGGGAGTTAGGTGGAGGGGAGTTATGGGGGAAAAAAAAGGAACAACTGTAATAACCTGAACAATAAAGATTTATTTTAAAAAAAGAAAGTAATTCAAAAAATTAGTGTTTCTTAATTAAACTACAAACACAATACAATCCCTATCAAACTGGGGAACTTGCAAATATGATTCTGAAGTTCATCTGGAAGAATGAATCTATAAAACCAGAATTATAAGAATTATTTATCTTAGGTACTTGACATTGCAAATATCAAATAATAATATGTCATGAACAGCTGTAATGGTACAACAATACATCAATGAATAAAATATAGAGAGTCTACTTTTAGATAATTATATAAGATAATTTAGTATGTGATAAGGTTGGCATTTCAAATTGGAAGGAAAAAGATGAATTATTCAGTAAAAGGTGTTGGAACACCTACCTAGTCATCTGAAAAACTAAAGCAGAATTCATACCAAACACTTCATACAAAAATAATTCTAGAGGATAAAAATTATAAATGTAACAAGATAAACTAGAAATGTATGAGTAAAATATATGGATGGATATTTTACAATCATGTGGTGGGAAAGACATCTCTAAGTAGAAATCATGAAGGCAAGAATTAAAAATTTTAAAGTACACAAATCATTTTAAATCTTTTATTATTTTATTTTAGTGAAGTAGAATGCCATATGAACTTATTTCAAGGACATTATCTGGGGAAATATTTGCATAACATATGACAAACAAAAGGCTGATATTCCTAATGTACAAAGAGGTTTACAAGTACCTCTTATAGTTTTATCAACAACATGAACATCTTAATATAATTATGGGAGAAATATAAATAGGTAACTCATAAAATAATAAATATGGGGCCAGCAAACATTAAAAGTATGTGCAATCCTACTAACAATCAAAAGTGCAAATTAGCCTGGCTGGAGTGACTAAGTGGTTTAGTCAGCCTATGCACCAGGAGGTCACATGTGCCTGGGCACGATCCCCAGTAGGGGCATGCAGGAGACAGTTTCTTTCTCATCCTTGACCTTTCTATCTCTCCCTCTCCCTTCCTCTCTGAAATCAATTAAAAAAAAAGTTCAAATTATACCAACAATGGTATAGCTCAGTAACCAAAATGATGAAAAGGAAACAAAAACAAACCTCTACAATTGGTAATGGTGTGAGGAAGGGAGTACTATAACATAGTTCTCAAACGGGTGAAGGACTATTTTTCCCAGTCTGTTTTTTGACTGATATATTGTAAAACACAGTAAAAATAAATAACCAGAAAAAATATACCACATAAAAATCTCAAATGTATTTCTATAAGATGTTCATCAGATATAAAATTACTCTGTCGAATTCCCATAAAAGTTTCTACATTTGTTCTCAATTTCTGAGTCTGCCCCATTGAGACCCAAGAGTGGACAGCTGCAGTCAGTGTCACTCTGGGTCACTCTGAGCATAGCTTTAATGCACTAATGCAGTGGTTCCCAATGTGGAGCACATACCCCATAGGGCATCAATTTGATTTTTAAGGGAGCAATTCAAGAATGAGTAATTGCCAGTGATTTCTTTGCATTTCTTATGGTTCTAGGAACTTCATATACAGTATGTAAATATATATTGTGACATATCTATGCATTTCAATTCTCTATTGTATGTTTTGAAACTTTTATTTGCTATTTTTTCATATTCATATTTTTTAAACAATTTCGTAGAGATTTCTTCTTTAGTACTCCAACTGTCCTTTTGTTCTTTTATTTTTCTCTTTCATGGATTCCATATTTTCTGGAAGCTTGTTTAGACCAAGTTAATGGCCTTTTAGGTTTCTTCCACATGAATAGGAGTTCACTTTTTAAATAATAAGAATAATATGTCACAGGGCAGGTATCAGGATTTTAGATGGGGCATGGTCAAAAAGAGGTTGGGAACCACTGAACTAATGGGAGAATACTCTGTTTCAGAATTTCTGAAGGGAATATGGTAGTATATGTGAGATTTTAAATGTGCAAACTCTACTATCTCTAGTAATTTATTTTATGGTTATAGTCAGATAGTTATATAATATTCCATTGCCATATGTAATAAAGAAAAGATGGAATCCAAGTACCCTTCAGCACAACAATGGTTAACTAGTTATGATAGAGTAAGACTATGTAATTATTACAAATAATTAAGAAAATGTATATTAGAATTTTTTATTATAGAAAAATTCATATATACACAGAAGTAGGAAGAACAGTATAAAGAATCCCCATACAACCATTACCCAGCTTCAACTCTCTCCCACTCATGGCCAAACTTGTTTTTGTCCCTTTGTGTTAGGGGTGTATTTATTTATGTGAAAATGATCATGATCTTTTGCAAATGAAAAAGAGTAGGCTACAGGGTTGCATGTATTTACTCATTTAATAAGTCTTAATTGAGTACCTACCACGCATGGCATTATTTTAGGAGCTCAGGCTTCATAAGTGAATAAAAAAAGGATAAAAACCCTAGTCCGTTACATTCTAGTGGGAAAGACAGAAAAATAAACAATCAAAATTATAGTATATAGCTACTGATAGTAGTTGGAAAGAAAATCGCACCATTTTCACTTGTAGGGAATTCCTGTGGTGTCTGAATGCATAATTATGGGAAATAAAATGACTTTTTAAAATAGGTTAAAATGATTGCTTCTTGATTTAATAAACATTTGACACACCCTCCCCAGACCCCTGCTCCCCCGACACACACACAATGCATGCATTCTAGTGCTTATCAAATTATGAAAGCTGGGTTCAGATAAAATAACAAGGAGGGTTTTTTCTGGCATCAGCCAAGAGTTATTTGGAAAACAGGCAGAAAAGTTCAAGTGCAAGCCTAATATAGTGAAGAGGAAGCGTTGTGTGCCAGGCCCAGATGGAGTAAGTTAATTCTCACATAAATATTATCTCTTTGTTCTTGCCAGGGCCGAGCTGAAGTCATTGTCTTAAGTAGCTCAGGGAGTTTCCAGTTATGACTCCAAAGCCTTAGCTTCTGGAAACTGTCACCTGGCTTTATATCACCCTAACCAGCAGTGTGACCAGTGGGCCTCTTAACCAGTTGAGGTGTCATTGTTGTGAGTGATGGGTATAGAGGGGCAGGATCACCTCTTCCAGTTTTTATGCTCTGTGCATCCAGTATTCTCAAGTTCTTGGACAAGTTTTCACAGAGAAGTTTAGCAGCTCTTCTGTTGTTAATAAGTGGATATTTCACAGCTCAACTATTTTTGCAGTGTGTTAATTTGTATAACATATGAAACCTAGCATAGAGTGTACAGATGATGTGTTGCAGAATTGTTCACCTGAAATCTGTACAATTTTGTTAGCCATTTTCACCCCAATAAATTTAATAAAAAGGAAAAAAAAGAAAATGAATGCAACATCAAGGCTACTATTTCGTTTGCAAGTGTTTTATTTATTTTGCAGTACAAAATACAGTTGGAGGCATGTACAAATATATATTTGATTGAAAACATGTATGCTGATTAGCATATATTTTAATAAAACTTGGTTCTTCAAAACATGGGATTTAAACATCTTCCCAGTGATATAGGCATTGTTATTTCAGACATAGAAATGTCCCTCAAAGTATGATTTCTCCTCTGTTTGCACAGTCTTTTGTAAGTGAGGGGAATAAAGAGACTGGATATTATTTAGACTAACTCTACATATTTAAAATTTCTCGAAAAGCCTGCAAGTAATGGTTGGCATCTGAGAGTATAAACAGGAAATTAGAGAGGCAGAAAGGTTATTTGTCGTCTGCCAAGGCTGGACTCCTGGTTTCATTTATTTTCATAAGACACCAGAAATCTGAGAATGGTATTTAAGCTGACCACATCTCTTTTGTAGTTAGCCTATACGTGGCAGTCTACAGACTGCCAAATCTTTCTACTTTTCTCCAAATTAGTATATTGGCATTTAAAGTACCGAATGTACTTTTCATCGATGAATGGTTTGAAATAAAGATGGTTGGACGGCGTGGCACTTTCATTATCCCAAAGCATTGCATTCCCCCCCAAATGAGGAAAGTATAAATGTGCTTTGTAGAAAATTATTATAATTTTAAATTCCATGATGTACAGGCCACTGCTGTTGGTATTTCAGTATCATTTTCTCTGGATCTACCGGTGTTCATTAAGCCACTAGTGTTCAACAGATTGTTTCCAGGGGGAGGTGGTAAGAATGTTAACAGGTTATTTGTTTGGTAAATGTCAGGTTGAATAATATTAAATTCATCTTTGTCACAGATGCCCTCCTTAGTGCTGGTCCTCCTCGGGACTTCCACCCAGGAGGAATGTCAGCACAGCCCTGGCTCAGGACTACTGGTCCCAGATTCGCTCTGGCAGTGCACCTGCTAATGTGACAACAGAGCGTGGCACCAGAGCGACTTGCAGATGGCAATGCAGATGCATTTTGTGTTTTTGTTGTTGTTGTTTTTTAAATATATTTTTAATTGATTTTTTACAGAGAGGAAAGGAGAGGGATAAAGAGTTAGAAACATCGATGAGAGAGAAACATCCATCAGCTGCCTCCTGCACGCCCTCCACTGGGAAGGTGCTTGCAACCAAGGTAGATGCTCTTGACCGGAATCAAACCTGGGACCTTTCAGTTCAAAAACCGATGCTCTATCCACTGAACCAAACCAGTTTCGGCTGTTTTTGTTTGTTTTGTAAAATCAAGAGCTCATGCTTTTTCTACTTAACATATTTTGAACATTTTGCACTTTTCCAAAAATTGTTTGTCCTCGTTATTTTTCAAAGTGTCCCATTTATAAAGGTTCTGGATACAAAGCTGGGGAACCCAGGTGACAGATCATTGTAGTCCATGGTGATCATCTCGAAAGGATCTGCATTATAAAATGTTTATACTCATTTTGTTCCTTCACAAACCTTCATTTTGGACAACTGCTACTGAAGCTCTTGGATTCAGAGTTCCCCAATCCACTGCTAACTTATTTGCTTTACAAAGGCCTGTGAGAGATAGGCTGCTTTTAATGCAAATGGCTAATTTTCTCCTGTTGGTGGGCAGTTCTTTTAAGAATAGTTTTATTTATAGGCCCTGGTTGCGTCCCTCAGTTGGTTAGAGCATCATTGTGATAAATCAAGGTTGCAGGTTCCATCCCTGGTCAGGGCACATATAAGAATCAACTAATGAATGCATAAATAAATGGAACAGAAAAAATGATTTCTCTGTCTCTGTCTCTCTTCCCCTTCCTCCTTTTCTCTAAAATCAATGAAAAAAAAAACTTTTTAAAAGAATAATTTTATGTATTGTATTGTATTGCAAAAATAACTTCTTGAGAAGAATGGCCTGCTTTAAGTAGCTGTCGTAGATTTAGTTTTCTTTCAGATAGAAGTGATTATTTTGATCCAGAATAGTTTATTGCCTTCCCAAAGTCTTTTTCCACTGGCAAATAAACATGTATACCTAATGTTTCTTAAAGCCCAACAATGGGAAGCATTGCTAGCACGATTCCTTCATGACTGATTATCTACAAAACTTTTCAACAATTAAGGACAGGCACTTATTTACCTCAAATTTAAACCCAATTAAAAATGGATATTTTGACCCAGTGATCCCACTTCTAGGAATATATCCCAAGAAGTTAGAAACACAAATCAGAAAGGATATATGCATCCCTATGTTCAGAGCAGCAAAATTCACCATAGCTAAGATTTGAAAACAGCCTAAGTGCCCATCAACAGATGAGTGGATTAAAAACCTGTGGTACATTTACACAATGGACTACTATGCTGCAGCAAAAAAGGAGTTCTTACAATTTACAACAACATGGATGGAGATGGAGAACATTATGCTAAGTGAAGTAAGACAGGCAGAGAAAGATAGATATCACATGATCTCACTACTTTGTGGAATATAATGAACAACATAAGTTGATGAACAAAAATAGATCCAGAGACAGAGAAACATCAATCAGAACGTCAAACCTCAGAGAAGGTAGGGGATGATGGGGGTTAAGGGGAGAGATCAACCAAAGGACATATGCATGTATATAAGCCTAATCAATGGCCACAGACAACAGGGGAGGGGGATGAATGGGAGGTGGGGGGGGTAATAGGGGAATAAGGATATATATGTAATATCTGAATCAATAAAGAAATGAAAAATAAAATAAAATTGGATCTTCATTTTGGATGGTCCCTTTACCATTCTTCATTTCTTTTATCACAAAAATATCATTGGATCATAGCATTTAACAACTGAGAATTTTTTTTCTCTAGTTGGATGTTCAGAATTTGAGAAGAAATATATTTATCTTTTAAATGTATTTATCTTTATGAACCAGAGTTTAGGAAAGTTTTGGAGACCAGTGAAATAAATGCCTGATTCTTCACTGGTTATCTTGGCCTGAAGGATAACCTTCAATTCTTCCAGGATAGATGGTATACCTATTAAATATTATATACTACATTTATAAAGTTCTTTTTTTAAATAAAGAGAATTATTTGGACATGGCCTGGAACACATCCATAGGCAGTTTCCCTATGTAGTTCCCGGGCAAGTATATCGCTTTTAGACTACAGCTGAAAAGCTTAATGTGTACTTTTAGCATGGGGATTCCTTCCACAAAGGTATGCAAATTTCCCCCAAAGAAAACGGAATTTGCATCAAAAGCTCTCACTATAATTATAACAATCTCCCTACCCCCCTTTTTTAAATTCAGCTTCTCACTATGCTAAGTATCAGGTTTTTTCTCTTTCCACCAAGTCAGGCCTCACTGAAGGAAATGACTACTGAAAAACCTCATGCCCACTAAAATGAGACATAAGATTTGAAATGCAGTGGGGAGAGGGTAGCAGGAAGTGGTGGTCCTGTGTGCCTGGAACATCATTTATGTGAACATGCAAGTATTGTCTGAAGGCTTATACTTGGAAGAAAAAGTAATGGATTCGTGAAGGGGAAAAAAGGTTGGTAATCAAGTTTTTTTTTGTTTCTTTTTTTTTTTCTGAGGCCTGTGCTTACATAGCTGAAATTGTAATAAAATTAAAATGCCTGAAATGTTTTAGAGTCGGAATCCTCTGCTGCCTTGGCTCATGGGCAGCTCCCAGAATGCTTCCCCAAATAGCAACACAGCACTTTGGCAGTGGATACTGTTTGAGGACCTCCCTGGCCTTTGGGGAAGGAAACTCCTCCTCTGAGTGTACAGAGGGCAGGCAATGTGTGTCTTCTCCATAGTAAGGTTGCTTGTTGTCTCCCAAGTAATTTTATTATTTTTTCAGATTTGTTTTACCTCGAGTGTCCAAATAAACAGCTTTATTTTAGTTAGGAAATAGAAGGAATTGGTGTTTTTTGGGGGAAATCACATATTATTAGACACTTTATTACCTTTGTGGATGATTGTTTTTTTAATTATCAACATTGTAGAAATACTAAATTTTGTTTGTATTCTAATAACTCAGGTTGTTAAATGGCTAACTCTAACACATCAAATGGATAAAATAATACCATCTATATTTAAACATCCATTGGATTCAGAATGTTTGAGTCCATGTCCCTGGATCATTATCAATATTGCATTAATGTGGAATTCTAGTCGTTGGGTTTCCTTGTTAATAGAATGCCATAAAAATGGGAGCCAGGAGTATGGACTGGCATTGTGTGGCAGGCAGCAGGATAGAACAGGGAGGACCTGAATCAAGCCCACAGTGTGAATTTTGCTTAGGATGTGACCCATAATCTGGAGGTGAGGATGAATGTCGAGTCTAGCAGAATGGTGATGGTGGTTTGTCTGAGCTCAATGGATGAGGAGCAGGTGTTAAATACTAAAGTGGAATCTTGTTCCATACTGTCAGACTTCCCTTTTCTCTTTTGCTATTCAGCAAGGAAAGGAGTGATAACTGATGTGAGATGAACCTGGGTGGGGAGAATATCATGTTCTGTTTGTGCTTCAAGGAGAGAAGCAGCTTAGAGTGGGGGCCTGGGGAGCTTTTCACAGCCCTGGGTGGCCCCATCTGCATCTCATCTTGGGCAGGATCTTTGGCTAATGTCACCAGGAATCCAACTTGTTTTAACTGCACGCTTTTCCAGTTAAAGGCAGCTTTCTGGAACTGTTGTTGTGGCACTCGGAGAATGATCTTAGCTTCCTGAGATGCCTGAGTAATGACATTTCTTTCTGTCCAAGCACACTGCTGTAAAAGGATACGTTTCCTCCTGATGGCTTTGACCAACCTCACATTTAAGGGCCTATGCATAGTTAGTTCTGTTGCCTGGAAAATGTGAGCAGGGACACCAGCCTTTGTTGCTAATGTTCAGCAATGAATCCACCCGATGACTGTGAACTTTACACAATAACTGGCCACACTACTCTTTGCCCTTACTGTCATACTTGCAGATGGTGTCCATAGTGTTTTTTGTGATCCTTATTTTGTATGACCAAAAATGAAAGACTTTATTTTGTATTCCCCACCTCTATTTAATTTTAAGTATTCCCCACCTCTGTTTATTTTAAGTAGTGAACTTTATTCTAAGGGTTAATTCCTATACTGGGCCTACAAACTATTTTAAAATTTTCATAAATCTAATTTTATCTATTTTTTAATTTATTTTATTTTTTTGTTAATCCTCACCTGAGGGCATTTTTTTTCCATTGATTTTTAGAATGAATGGAAGGGAGTAAAGGAAGGGGCAGAGAAAAAGAAAGGGAGAGAGAGAAATATTAATGTGAGAGAGACACATAGATTGGTTGCCTCCCACACATGCCCCAACCAGGGTTGGGCTTGAACCTGTAACTCAGGTACATGTTCTTTGGTGCATGGGCTGGTGCTCTAACCACTGAGCAATGCCGGCCAAGGCTTATCCATTTTTTAAATATTCAAGTGATAAATCGTAACCACAAAGTGTTGATGGCTCGCAAAGAAAATGAAGTTTGAACAAATTTGTTCATTTTGGTAAATAAGGAATTTACAGGTGAAATACATATTCAACTCTCCCTAAATTGTGTCTTATTTAATAATAAAGATGACTTCAACTCAGTGCTCTGTGAATAATAGGAAACTTTAAAAAAACTAAAATGCAATTTTTTATTTCAATTATTAGCAGTTATGATTCTCTTTAATTGTGGGCAACATTCACTGATACAGTTGCTTCCAAATTACATATTTTAAGTATAATTTTAGACTCAAATTTTTTTTTCTGATTTATAATATGTTTTCTTTACTAAATATTAAATACCACTTTTAAAGTAATGTTATAGAAGTTTGGAACACTGTTACAATCACTACTGTTTTTGTCCATTTCCAACCCCTGATAGGTAACACACGTATCTATGATTAAAAATGTGCATACAGATACAATTTTGTGTTATTCTTCAATTCTAATTATAAAATCAGCATTTCTGATGTTATGTGCCACTTGTGTGTTTGGCTTTAAATCTTTTATGAAGAGAATTAAAAATCATGTGTATGTTAGTGCTAATTTTCCTCATTCTGGTTCTCTTGCTTCCCAGAAGTAACTCCTCTCCTTAGAGTGCTATTTTTCTTTCCCATTTGTAGTTTTATACTCTTGCCTCATGTATGTGTCCCTTGTACATATGTGTCTATGTATGAGATATTGTATAGATATATACACATTACATATACATACACATCCTGATATTTACATGTAAATGCACACATATTATTGCTTATTCTAGAAATTTACAATCCTGGATCATTCGGGCTGCTCATTTATACTCTGTTAGTTTTGTTTCATCTATCCTGAAGTCAGTACCACAGTGCTAAGAATAGGTCAAGGCAGGAAAGGCACACAGGTTAGACACAGAATTTATGGGGCATTTACCTTGATGCCCTATGAGCCTCATGTGACTAATTCTCATCTCATCCCTGACTCAGCTTCATAGTAACTTTTGGTATTTGGTAGGTCAATGCTATGGTTATTCTTGGCCCCTTTACTTATTCAATCTAAAGAAACAGCTTGTCAGTATCCATGAAAGATCCCAAAGGAATTTTAACATGAATTATATGGAACTTATAGGTTCAAACTTCTCACCAGGACTGCCATACTCTGGCGCCTTTCTGCTTTCTGACCTCCTTTCCATTATTCATATGGTGCTCTAGACAACCTGGCCTTCTTGCTATTATTCCAGCTCCTACTCCTCATTCCCATGTGAGGGCCTTTGCACTTGCAGTTCTTCCTGTCCAGACCTTCCCGATCTTTCTATAACTGCTGCTTCTTATCATTATGCTTCCTGCTTAGACATCCCCTCCCCAGAGAAGACTTCCATGGCCACCCTTCCTAAAATATTTCTTTTTGGTCATTGACTTTCCTCTTACCTCGCTTTATTTTCTTCACATGATTTTCATGATCTGAAGTTATGTAATATAGCTTATTATTTATTTCTTTGTTTACCATGGAATTCCTTCCAGTAGAATATCAGATCCTCAAAAATAGGGCTTTGTCTCAAATTTTGGTTATTGCCATATACCATATTTGCTAGTAGCATATTAAAAAAGCAAAAAGAAAAGGTCAAGCCAATAATGTCAGCGCTAAAAATTTTTTTAATAAAAATAAAAAGGTCAAATTAACATTAATAATGCTATCATATCTAAAATATTCTTCCTGTATGCAATCTATGTAAAATTATTAATGACATATTTTTATATCCTTTTTTCCCCAAAATTAAGTGTGGAAAATCAGGTGGGTAATTTACACATAAGTAAATCTCAGTTTGGACTGGCCACATTTCACATGCTCACTAACCACATGTATCTGGTGGCTACCATGTCTGGGGGCTAGAACAATGCCTAACACCTAAGAAGAAATCAGTACATATCCACTGAATGGATGAACAAGAGAATGAATGAGTGAATTTAACTTTAGTGTGTATAAGTCAAATGAAGAGTAAAATCAAGTTCCCATAAAGGGTGATATCTATAGAGAAGAATGAGGAAGTTGCACATATTCTTTACTGAAACATATTCTTGTATCTGAGAGGTTTCAGCTAAGTGTCACTTATTAAGACCTTTGTGTAATAAGCATCATGCTAGGGACTAAGAACATAAGAACAATAAGACAGTCCTCAAGACCTCTGAGGTCTGGTGAGTTGGTAAGAACTTGGTGCCTAACTTTTTTTGTAAGTTGTGTGTGTGTTATCATGTGTATCATGGATTAAATTTCTAACTTTTATTAATATTTAAAAGCTTAGATTCAGACTGATAGTTGCAGATGCAATTTTTGAACACTCAGTCACTTTTTACTGAAAACATTTTATGGGTAGGATTATGTAAGGTGCTAAATTAAGGGGAGTAAATACTTGCCCTAGAACTGTTTTAATCTGCATTTCTCTAGGTTAGATTCTTAACTCACCTGAACTACCCTCTAAGCATGATTTTCAAGTATTTCAGCTATATTTTGGGTGCACTGAGATTCTAAATGTATATCCAGTATGATCTTTCTTTCGTTTTCAACTTATAATTGGCAAGTTCCCATAGGAAAAAATCATTATTGGTGCTATAAAAGCACTTCTTACCTGTCACATTTGGGAAATGAAAGTTTTGAAAAGGTCAAGAGAAAGTGTGCCCCCAATTATGATGATGACTTGTACATCACAAATAGTTTAATAGCTTGGAACCTATCCGAGTGTGCTTTAGAGAGTAAAAAGAGAAGAAAAGCCAAACCTCACTCTTTTACCCTATAGTTTCAAGAAGGATGAAAAAGAGCCCATTTAAATGCTTTTATCAACATCTTTCTATATATATATATATTTTTTCTGTGATTTGGAACTATTTAAATTATGTAAGCTCACAAGTTTATTAGTTCACCTTTATTAATTTGTCAAGGTTAATGTGTGCATAATGAGTTGAAGATAATTAAAAATTCCTTGGCATCCCTCTACTAGTGTTTACTCAGTGTAGTAAGTTTTAGAGCTCTTGTTGTAAGGTTTGCTGAGATTTCTTTGCACCAAATCTATTTCTTAAACACAAAGCATGCTGCTGCCTTAGGAGATGTGAGAATTCTTTTTCTTAATCTTTCAGCACATGACAGCCTATTAGGGAGATCAGATGACGTACCTCTAAGAAGCCCAGGGTGTGTTTGCAGACACAGTGGAGAGTGGGGTGATGCCAGCCAGGCAGGCACATGACCTGACTGCTCCCTTTCCCTTGGCAATCTGCTTTGGAAGGTTGAGTGCTGCTAGCATCTTTGCTCATTATTCTGCTCCAGCAGCAGAGCAGTGGGTGGTGCTGTAAGGATGCCCTCGTGTTAGCCTCTGTGAAGGCTGATGTGCATTAGGGAAGTGAGTAAGCTAAGCACAGTGCTTTCCTGAGTGCCTACTGTGTGCAGGTGTGCAGCCTCCATTATTGATCGATGCAGTCACAGTAGATTAAAAGAGGGGGCGGTTAAGAAGGCTTGGATAGGATTTGGGGCCCTCAGCAAATATATTATTTAAATTCCTTTCATCTGAACTCTCTCTTTTTTTTAAAAAAATATATTTTTTATTGATTTCAGAGAAGAAGGGAGAGGAGAGAGAGAGAGAGAGGAGAGAGAGAGAGAGAGAGAGAGAGAGAGAGAGAGAGAGAGAGGAGAGAGAGGAGAATCATTGATCTACTGACTCCTGCACACTCCACACTGGGGATCAAACCTGCAATCTGGGCATATACCCTAACCAGGAATTAAACCATGACTTCCTGGTTCATAGGTTGATGCTCAACCAGTGAGCCATGCTGGCCTGCCTCATCTGAACTCTCTTGGCATGCTCTTTTATAACACCCCCGTCTCTCTGCAATCTCTTATCATCTCTTTCGGTCCTTCCCTAGAGCAAGTAATTGCCAATTGCTCCCCATTGCAGTTCCCAGATCGGTTTCACCTCCAGCCTCTTGGTTCCATTTTCATGGTCAATATTACTTCTTACCTGGAGAATTTTATTTGCCTCCTAACTCGTTTCTCCACATTCCCCCGCCTTCCCTTTGACACAAGCTCACCGGCATTCATCTATCTTCTGCAGACACCCCTCTGATCGTTTTCCATTGCATGGTGCATAAAGTTGAAATTCCTTAATTGGGCGTCAGGCTCCTGCAGGCCATGCCTCCATCTCCCTTCTTACCTTAGCTGCCTGCTTCTGACTGCATGCTCCCTAAACAGAATGGGCTGTTTCTTTACTGTGCATGTCCCTCATGCTCCTGTGTGCCCCACCCCTGACTAGCACTGTTCCTCACTTGAGTGAACCCCTTACTACTCTCAGCTCCAAAACTGTCCTCCCCACACCCTCTCTCTCCCTTCCACTCCGCACCCCTCTTGCAAGCCTTGTTAACCCCAGACCCTCACCTGATGGTGAACTCACCTTTCATATCCTCTCTTGCTTTTTGGGCCTCTCTGGAAGCCCTCACAGCTTTTCTTTTGGTGTTGATTCATCCACCCATCATCAGAGACTCTGCCTTTTTGTGTTTCATCAGCTGTTTTTTTGGGTTTCCCTACAGTGTCCAGCGAGCACTTGGCATTCCTCAAGGAGTGGACAAATGCCTCTTCAACTTCCACAGGCCCTCCTCTGGCACTTTACAGCTCTCTATTTCCCCCCCTTCCTTCTTTTCTTAACTGCTCTTTGCTATTTTTAGGTTTGTTTTTTCTCTTGGTAACAATCATTAGCAATGATCAGTCTTCTCTCCAGGCTTCTCCAAGGGGCTCTGAACTCTTCCACGCTGCCCCACCTGCTCCCTGTTTTTTGCCCTGGTCTCTCATCCGTTCTGGAATAGTTTTATGATGCTTGTTCCAAGGCTGTTAGACCAGCCATGTCTGGTGGAGTATAGGAAGTAACTTGTTTACAATTTCTTAGGACTAGTGATTGAGCACATTGCTATAAAGCATGCTACTAGAATATTCTGAGATTTTTTAAGGAGAGCTGTGTGGTTTTTCCTGTGAAAAGCAAAGTGAATCTTCAGTGGAAACTGCCCTGAAATTCAGAGTTTGGATGAAAATGTGTCCAACACAGGCAGTTCTGACAAGTGTGGGTAAAGTATGTTAATAATTTCAATTCCCCACCCCCCACAGTTATTTACATTAAGTTGATCGTATTTGAGGTGTATTCCTGATACTGCAAGGTCTAAATCTTGAGAATAATAGTTATAAATATTATAGTTTTCATTTTAATCATTATCCTCAGCATTTCTGTCTACTTTGCTTTTCCCAGGACTTTTCTTTAGATATTATTTATTGGAATATTTCTCTCTCTTTTTTTTTTTTTTGCCAATGTTTGCACTTGAAGATAAAATTAAACATGAAGTACATTCTTTGGTTTTTCTAGTTGTGGATAAACTGCCTAGATGAATTTTTGGTGGTAATTTTTGATATATACCAACAGGAATAGCTACAAGTAAACATTATTTTTATTAAAACAATGTATTCTAATTGTAAAAATGATGTTTATTCTAGATAATTGAAAATTCAGGGAAACATAAAAATTAAGATAACTATTGTTATACCACCCAGAAAAATAATCACTGTGACTTTATGTTATATATATATATATATAAAACACATACAACATATTGTATTTTTTAAATAAAATTAGGATTTTCTTGGATCTACAATTTTTATCCCACTTTTTTTTTCTCTTAACATTGTATTCTGATTACTTCCTATATAATTTTGTTTTGAATATGGCTTAAATAGTTGCATGTTTTTAAATTATGAAGGCCTATGACATTCCAGGAATATTCTATCATTGGATAGTTGGGTGTTTTCGCTCTATTGCTTTAAAATAATTTCCGTTCCTTTTCAAGATGTGAATACTCAGATATTATCATATTACAGTATATTTGATAAACATAGAGACATTCAGTGTTTATTCTTGATTTAAATATGCAATGTTTCAGATTTAGAAACAGGGAGATTAATTTTGAGTGATGTTATATCATTCAGGAATTTAAAAATCAAGTGCATTTAAGAAAAGGCCCAATTTTACTTGCCTTAATTTTGACTCAAGTTGGAGACTAAAGTATTTACATACCATTAGCTATAGTACTTTACTCTGGAGACCACTTGTCCTAATCAGCTGTCAATTATTGTGCATCTAAGTACAGTTAAAGGGACAATTGGACTTGCAGTTTAAAAGCCAGCATTTAAAAATGTGCAGGAATTGAATTATAAATGTGGTGGTTCAGAGAGGCCTTGCCTATCATGTCCCTATCTGGATGTACTGTCTGGTCTCTGGAAGACTTTAGTGTCCATTTAAAAGTAAGAAGCAATCAAACTGTTGAGCATATGGCTACACAAGTCTTATGTTCTGTACAGTTCATGCTGTAGAAATGGGTATTCTTTTAACCCAAAAGTTATGGATCAGTGTTTCTGTTTTAAGCATTCAATGAGTTGGTTTCAACCAATACTTTTGAGTGAGAAAAAGGGAAGGAAATCAAAGATATTGAATTTTTTTTGTCTTTATAGGTAATTCAGTGAAATACAGTCTCTCAGAATGTTTGTTACTCATTATCGTTTAATCCTTAGTTTCTGAACAATGCTTGCCTTTTCATATTCTGTGTACTTTAAAAATACTTTACTACATAGAGTTCTTTTTTGCTTGTTTGTTTTGTTAATATGACATAACTGGGTGACATTTCACTTTTTTTTCATGGTGAAAGATGCCCTTTGCTGCCAATTCTGAATGATCATGCTGTTGAGAAATTCTTGGAAGACCAATTTTTTTTTGACATTTCAAATGTTTAATTTTATCTTGTTCTGAAAGGTCAATATTTGGAATGTGAAAGTTCCTCTTGAATTTTGTTTCCTTTGTTATTTTTAACACAAAAGTATTCTTTGCTTGTTGAAATAAAGCAATGTGATGTGTAAAAAGTAATGATTTTATTCAGTTCCACCCTCTCTCTTCAATCTCATGTTCTGCCCTAGAGGTAACCATCATTTGCAGTTTGGTAAGTACACATAGTTCTCCTTGTCTCCTGCAGTTTTGCTTTCTGAGGTTTCAGTTAACTACGGTTGACCACGGTCCAAAAATATTAATGGGATTTTCCAGAAATAAATAATTAATGAATGTTAAAGTATGCACCTAAGAAGTATGATAAAATCTTGTGTGGTCCTGCTCTATCCCACCCAGGTGTAAATCATTCCTTTGCCAGTGTATTTGTGCTAAATATGTTCCATACTGGGGATTGAGCCCAGAATCTGGGTATGTGCCCAGACGGAATGGAACCATGACCTTCTGGTTCATAGGTTGGTGTTCAACCACTGAGCCATGCTGGCCAGCTCAGAAGGTATTTTTTATTTTGTGGGTTCTACACTCTTTTGCAACTATTGGTGTTATAGTGCAAATAGCCATAGATAATACCTGGATGAATGGGCTGTGTCCCAACAAAACTCTATTCATGAACACTAAAATTTGGGTTTCATATAATTGTTATGTCATAAAATATTCTTCTTTCGATTATTTTCAACTATTTAAATATGTAAAATCAATCTGAGCTCACAGGCTCAATAAAAACAAGAATGCAGGTGGACTTGGCCATGGCAATAGTTGGCCAATCTCTTGACTAGACTAAAGAAAAGACTTACCAAATTAAATCATACTTTTTATAGAGTTAAATATTTCAGTGGGATTAAGTCAAATAAACAAAGACAATACTTCTTTCATAGAATAGTCACTTGACATTTATGGATAGAGAATGAAGAAATATTTTAAGAAGCAAACAAGGGTAAGAGAAAAAAGCTGAGGCTTGTGTGGTGTCCCAAGTACTGAAGGGTAGAAGGGGGTTTTTGTATTTTCATCAATTCACAAGTTTCCTGAGCTCTTTCCCAAGATGAAGTATTGCTAGTCCTGTGTTTGAAGCACAGCATTACTATGACATTCTGCTTCACACAGAAACCTTTATTTGCATGTGTCATCTTTTTATATGGACTTCATTTTGCTGCTAGATGAAAAAAATCATCCTTGGCATTGATAATATCTTTTATATCCAGAATTGGATTTTTAAATTTATTCATTAAGAAATATAAAATTATTATAAGAATATAAAATAGAAACACTGAAAATTGCTCAGGAAATATGTTACATCCCTGAATAGATGCTTTTTAATGTTAATGCTGCCCCATTAATTTATTTCAAGGGATGCTGTTTGAGTGGACTGATGCTCTTGATTTGATCCAGTCGCCAGGTGTGTCCCTTGATGCCAATACCAGTGAGAACACTGTGATCCAGTTTTGCTGTGTTCTGGAGCAATTGTAGTTTTACAATAAAAAATAAAACAATAAGACATCTATAAAGCAATGTTGTGATATCTATGAAATTGTTTCATACTATAATTGCAAATACAGCATAGAATTCATAAAAAGAATACATATTTTTCTTGAAATAAGGACCATTATTAAGGATTATTCTATATGAATTAATATGTTTAGTATGTGACTTAATGAAAGTGTGTGTTGTTTTTAAACCACTTGTTAGTCTTTTATTTTTTTATTGTATAATTTGGCAATTTGGGGAATAAAGGATATTCTTAATAGATAGCCAAGTATACATGTGAAATATATATATACACATGCACACATGCATATATGAAAAGGGATTATATCACTTATTCTTTTTAGAAGAACTTTATGTATAAAAGTTAAAGACTATAGGCAGCATAAAGAAGAAAATAAAAGCATGTATGTTTTTATTACCCAGCCATAACTACTGTTAATAATTTTGGGAATACCTTCTAGTGTCTTGTGTCTATTTCTGTACACATAAGCTCATATGCTTGTATTCAGTCCTTCATTTATTTTTCAGGTCATATTGGTTGCTTATTTGTGAATAGCAAGGTACTGTGTGAGGCATGATACAGGTGTGCCTTTTCCTGAAGTTTATTTTGCTTTACTAGGAGGAGATAGGGAGTAACCATGTCACTATATATCCGATGGTGGTAAGCACTGGGAAGAAAATTAAGATCAGGAGAGAGGACAAAGAAGGTCTGTTTTGTGTATGTAAAAATAAAGATAGAAAGGAGTTGTAGTTCTCACACTCTTTTTTAACTTGCATTTTCAAGTTAAAAATATATATAGCATGAACATTTTCTGTATCATTAAACATTTCTAAAAACAGTGTGTGTTTGGCATACTCTACTTTTATATGAATGAATGAGATTTATTTAACTAGTTCAATATCATAAGCTAATTTATTTATTTATTTTTTAAAAATTGCAATTAGAAGCAAGACAGTGAGGACTATTATTAACTGAAGATGAGCATTTTTGCATAAATTTCTAGAAGCAGAATTACTAGATCAAAGAATAATCATGTGTTAAGTCTGTTGACAGGAAGATTAAAAATGTTATATGACTAATTCACCATTCAATTTGTTTTCCTTGCCCTGTGTCCCTTCTCTCTTCCATTATTTTCAAAGTTCCAAGTAGGTAGTAGTCCCCCAAATTTAAAGAACACAATACTATGGTAGCATATCACTTTCTGGTGGATGTTATTTTTCGTTTCTGAAATCACATTCTTATTGTGGGTGAGAGGGCTAATGCATTTATAATTGCATCATTGCACAAGCTAACAAAGTCCTATTTGTTGCTTACATAGTTGGTATGAAAGGAAGGGAAAAGACATTAAGCACAACAAACCAGCAAGCAGTCTTGGAAATGCAGGAGGGTCAGTGCAAGTTTCAACATGTCATTTCATTTGCTTGTTTTTTAAGGTCTGAAAAAAATACAAGAATATTGAACTCCATTACAAAAGAAGCATTCATTTTGGGGAGAAAACCATTTTATTTTGTTTAGTTTGCCTTAGGATAGTTTTTTATTTTCCTATTCCAGCAAAATAAAATAAAATTTGTTATCTTAGAAGAAACATTTCTATGTTGCTGTCACTTTCTTTCTATATAATTCTGACAATATTGGCACACACTCTAGCATCTGCTTTGTGCCAGGTCCTGGATTACCTCATTTTCAAGCTAGACAGGGGGATTGTTTAGTTCGAGAAAAAGTGGACATTTTAACACCGAGGCACTAGAGATTTAGCAGCTTCTAACCCTTTTGAGAACTCATAGTCAGAAGTAGGAGGATGGTGTTAGCATTCAGGTTAACAAGTCCAGGGCAGGGCCTGAGACTCTGCATTTCTAAAAAGCTCCCAGGAAATGCTGATGCTGCTGGTTCGTGAACCATAGTTGAGTAACAAGGTGTTCAGAGACATTAGCACAAGTCTACTGTTTACCTGTGAGTACAATGTGATCCAGAGGGGCCAGCAGCCCAATTCTGCCAACAAAACAATCCCACCAGTAGCTGAGGTTGGGAGCTGTGTGATTTTGGACACGTCTTTTCTGTACTTGCTTCTCCATGCTGCTCATCCTGAGAGAGCCACCCAGCAGTGAGATAATAGATTGTAAATATTTATCTCTTTTCCACATCCAGTGCACTAAAGAGCAGTCCGGTTCCTGGGGATTGAGAAAATGAAAGAGAGAGACACAAAGATAGAAGGAAAAAGCTGGGGTGGGTGGGACAGCTGTCCTCTGATGGAGAGACAGTGACCCAGAGCCGAAATAGGGCATTTATTTTATACAGCAAAATACCAGGAAGTTTTACTAAAGCCCAAGACAAAGGAGATTATGTGCATTCTTGTGGCTTCTTTGTAATCATCACCTCTGGATGAGCCCAAATAATCATGTTTGTTCCTGTGCTTGTCTGGATTTAGATAATGGAACTCACTCCCTGGCATCTGAGCTGAAGGTCAGGCTGACAACACACCTGCCTCTGGCAAGGTGTGTTTCTAGGACATGCCTCTGTCAAGGCAGCTGGATTCAGCTGACAATAATAAAAGAAAAGTTCATGTGCCTTCCCAGGTGCTCTCTACAATAGATGACTTAGATTTTCTTTTTTTTACTCTCAGGTATCTTTGAAGATCACATATTTGTCTTATAATCAGAATAAAGTGAATAACTAGAATAGTCCCCTTTCCATTGCACAGTCCTTGGCATTTTTTACTTTATCTGATCTCTTTGAAGATCTTTGAGGTAGGTTTATGAGGGGATTATTAGAGTAAACCTGCCCATATCATCCTTTAGAAAAATTGTGGTAAAATACACAACATAGTATTATAATCATTTTTGTATTTTTTTCAATTACAGTGTAATTTCTTTTAAAAATTGTTTTAAAATTGATTTTAGAGAGAAGAGAGAGAAAAAAACGAAGGAGGAGAGAAAGATAAATATCAATGTAAGAGAGAAACATTGATTGGTTGCCACCCAAATGCACCCCATCTGGGAATGGAACCTGCAACCAAAGTACAGTGGTACCTCAAGATACGAGTTTAATTCGTTCCGTAACCTTGAGGCATGGGAAATTATGAGACGCTCAAGTCGCAGCAAACTGGTGGGTCCTGTGCAGTCGGCCGATCCTCGCGATTACTGCTATCTCAAATGTTGCTCGTATTTCAAAGCAAAAATCGCTCGCTCCACTGCTCGTATCTCAAAAATCTCGTATGTTAGGACACTCGTATCTCGAGGTACCATTGTATGTACCCTGACTGGAAACTGAACCTGCCACCTTTCTATGTACAGGGTAACACTCCAACCAACTGAGTCACACTGGCTAGGACTAGAGTGTACTTTCAATATTATTTAGTATTAGTTTTATGTATATAAGATAGCGGTTAAACAATCATATGCGTTACAGAGTGTTCTCTCTAATATTTCAAGTACCCACCTGGCATCATCCTTATACTATACTTTATATACCCATGACTATTCTATAATTACCAATGTATAGTTATTAGTCCTTTATCTCTTTCACCCAACCCCCCAAGTTCCCTTCCCTCTGGCAACCACCAGTCATCTTAAAAAAAATAATTAGAGAGAGAGGAAGGGAGAGAGAGAGAGACATCCCCTGGTTGCCTCCCATAAGGGCTGACTGGGATAAATCTGAACCTGCAATCTAAGTGTGTGCCCTAGGTATGATCATAACTGTTACCTTTTCGTTTATGGGTAATGCTCCAACCAACTGAGCCACAATGGCCAGGGCACTGCCAGTCCATTTTTAATGTGTGGTTCAGTGACATTAAGTATATTCACATTGTTATGCAACCATCTTCATTATTCATGTCCAGAGCTTCTGCATTTGTAAAACTGAAACTCTGAACCCATTAAACAATAACTTTCATTCCTCCTTCCCCTTAGTCCTCTGATAACCAACATTCTATATGTCTCTATGAAATGGACTACTCTGGGTTCCTCATAAAAATGCAATCGTATGGTATCTGTCCTCTGACTGGCTTATTTAACATAATATCCCCAAGATTCATTTATGTTGTAGAATGTGCCAGATTTTTCTTCCTTTTTAAGGCTGAACAGCATTCCATTCTATGCATATACTACATTTTGTTTATAAACTTACCCATCCACAGACATTTGGCTAGGTTCTACCTCTTGACCCTTGTGTGATAGTGTGAACATAGATATGGCGGTATCTCTTCAAGTCTCTTCTTTGGCTCTTATCATTTTCTCCCAACCTCCAGCTGCCAATATGTGTGTCTCTTCATAGAGTGAAGGTTTTTTCTGGCCACCTGCTCTGCCCATGCATGGGCTGTGAACTCATGTCCCCTTTCACTCTCAATAAAGTAGAAATCATTATACAAGTGCCCCAGCTCCCTTGCCTCTTGGGTGTGAAAACTGGAGAGGTGTGTCTTCATTATCTCCCAGAGTTCTTTGTGTTGCCCATGGTGATAACTTGCTTGATATCACACTCTGTACTATCTTCCTTGTTTCATTTAGGATATGCTTCAGAGGGAGCCCAAACTAAAGAGCATTGAAAAGGCATCCTGTGTATATCTGCTTACACCTGGAGATATACTGTGGTTGGAGAGCAACACGGAGATTTGGCTCTTGGAGGTGGGTTCTCAGCGTGTGTAAGCTGCCTTCCATCCCATCTAGCCAGATGTTCAAGAAGAAAATTGAACCTTTTCACATCAGCATTTGAACTTCATTATTGTAACATTTTAAACATAAAATAATATGTCCGAAGCTCTCTTTTTAGCCTCCTTACTATCTTAACAGCATAGTATCCTAATTCATTTACTTTTCTTGGAACTAGATCCCAAAGAAAGAAGGAAAGCAGTTCCACGAGCAAGTTGAGATAGTAATTTTCTAGTCATTTTATAGATAGATAGATAGATAGATAGATAGATGCCTGTTTCTTGCTTCTGCTTCCAAGTTTAGCCTCTGGGTTTCTTCTTGGTTCTATCTAGTTTGTTGTTTTGGGCTCATTTTGACATTCTCTGGGTATTGTATTTTTACTATAAACTACATATTTAGCAACAAGCTTGGAAAGGATTAAGTTTCTTTTACCAGAGTTGCTGCTCTGAAAATGCAGCCAGGGGTGTGAGTCAGAAAGCTGAGCTGCAGTGTCTTTGGGAGTCTGGCTCCTAGCGAGGTGTTACCTTTCATTGATCTTTGGGAATTGTTAATGCAGTATGTAAATAGATAACTTACATGCCAGTCCCACTTAAGGCAGCTACCCAGAAACCACCAAGAGTGAAGGGAAGTGGTGTACATTTGTGAAGACTACAACTAACTAGCACCTGCTTTAAACCAACACCAAGACTTGCACCTAATCTGCATGACAACACAGTTCATTTGGTGGGAGGAAGACGAATGCCTACATCACAATGTCTTCCTTTTTTTAATTTAAAAGGCAAATTTTTTAAATTTATGCGTCTGTTAGCCAGTCTATAGCAAATGAATACTTTTCAATGGAGAAAGCAGATTCAAACTACAGAAAACAGAGGGTGATATCACTGCAAGTGTTTTCACCTTAAAGTTATTGAAAGAGTATCCCAGCAGATGTTTTCTGTGTCTAGATGGCTTTCTCATGAAACCCGTGAATGTTGTTTGTACGTGATGGTGTAGTTCCCTAGATCAGGAACAAACAGATCTGATCTCTCATGTAGAAGATTGGAGATTTTATAGTTAACTTTGTATAATGGCAACTGTTTGGAAAAAAAATAATCATTTTTTAGTAGGATAAATCGAAGTGAATCAGGTCAGTAAGAAATTTGCCCTTGTTGTTCTGGATGAACAGAGATCATTGTATTCAAAATAGAGGAGGGCTCATTGAGTGAAAAGAAAGTCAACACTTCATTGAAAAGGAATGTTTGAGGGTTTACCAGGAAAAGGGCAGCCTTCCTAAACCTCCCTAAAACCTTTCCTTCAACTGTGGACCTCCTGACAGCATCCTGTGAAATTACATTACACTAGAGGACACTCTGGTTGTATTTATAGCATGTCAACATTTCTTTATGGCTCAAGGAGCAATAATTAGCTTTCTACTGTAAGCTAGATCTGTTTGTGCAGAGATACCTGAGAATGATTAGTTCTATTTTAACTCTTTTAATCTTTCTATTAGTCTATTGACCAATCATTTGATCTATCAGTCAGCTGATCCTCTAAGCTAAAATCTAAACTAAACCTAAGCTCAGGCAGTCTCCTGGAAGTTCAGTTGTGAACTCCAATCTTACCTGGGTCCTCACCTAATCTCTCCTACATATGAAATGAAAGGATGAGATTGTTTCTTTACAGTGTAATCAGTGGTTAAAGGCATACTTAGCCTAAATACAGATTGCCTGCATTTCGGAGCCAGCTTTACCACTTCCTGTCCATGTGACCTTGGGCAATTTATTTAGCCTTACTGTGCCTTGGTTTTCTTATTAGGATTATAATTTTACCTATCAGCTGCCTGGAAGATCAATGAGATAATATATGTAAATTGCTTCAAACAGTGCATACTACATATTAAATGCTCAATAAACATTAATCTTATTGTCATTTATCTTTTCTGTACACAATAGATGCTCAACTCCTTTCCTCTTTTCAGTGATCTTCCCTTTCCCATCTTCATAAAGCTCATAGTCTAGTCTTGAGAGAAAAATAATTACCTGGCAGAAATAGAGGAAGAAGATGGCATGTAACTTGTTATTAACCCATGAGAAGGGTTTTGGCAGGGAAAGAGAGAGGATTGTGTTAGGAGGCAGAGAAGAGCTTAGCATGCTTGGTGTATAACAGTTGATTTGTTGTTGGTTGTATTACAGAATTTACCAGGTGATCGTAAATACACATAAGGAGTACTCGGAGATTAAGGGAAAACCTGTTATTTTCAGATGTACTAGTACAGTGACTCAGGGGAGTTTGTTTCCAAATCTTGAGTGAGTGAATATGGAGGAAGCTTGCCCTTTATACCCTTTGGTTTCTTTGTCCTCCAAATATGGCAGGCTTCTGGACCTTTTGTGGGCTTTGCAAACAGCCCTGTATATTGGGATGAGGGACATGAGATTACACCCAAAGGCTGAGCCTGGAGCCAGCACTGATAACCTCCTTTGGGGATTGTGTATGGTTCATGGTTTATGGCCTCTGTAAAATGGGAGTATTCTGGGAAACAGATTCTGCAAGGCAGGACAGGCATCAATAGAGTTAATTATTGACTAGCAAGAGTGTGCATTAGAAAGCAGGTTTCTAAACAGATTCAGATTGCTAGCCTTCCCCCCTACCCCAAATATCTTATATTCCCCATCAGTTGGTGTGATGCTTGATGGATGATGCAAGTAATGGAGAGAAATGTGATTCTGCACCTCTGTTCTGTGTCAACAAACCTGACTGACACACAGACCCATCAGAAACTTTGGTTCTTCATCATGGTGACTCCCCTCCATGTGTAGTAGGACAATCGTGATTCCCCAAGGAATGGAATCTGAATCATGGGGAGGCTATGAGGGACTCATGTGTGCATTGTAAAACCTTCATCATACCCCTCTCCTTCCCACACATACCCAGGGATACATGCTTCTCTCTTTCTTCACACTGATGTTATTTAATCTCAGGGTTCACTTATCCATTAGCCAAGCTTTGGAGGATGAGGTGCTCCTGTTTTTATGATTATGATTTAATAATTAAGCTGCTCTGATAGCATGCAGAGGTTCATGTTGGGTGTTATGAGACTTTAGGCCTGAGTTTGCTTCTAACTAGTAGTGGGACCTCAAAAGCTGTCCTTCTTCTCTAGGCTGTATTTCTTTATTAGTGGGATGAGAGAAGTACATTGAGGTTCTTATGGACTCTTTTGACAATCTGATAATGCCTCTGTGAATCTCTTCTCTAAATAGCTTTTTTAATATAAAATTAAATACACCTGACTACACAGGAAACCGTGATATTGAAATACAGAGATACAAATAGGAAATAAATTTATAACATGAAAAGATATGGATCTTCTTAACACATTAAATTACTTAACTTGTAATTTTAAACTATTGATGCTCACAAATGATATTTTACAATATCTGCAATAATTCTAATGTGGTATAAAATTATCTGGAATTTTCGTTGAAAACCAAGTCTCAGGTGCTATTAATACTGTGGTGATTTGTGATTTATATTTATAATTGGAGGAAATGCTACACTTCAGTTACACGTTGGTGAAAATAATCATGGAATTATTTTTCCAATACAAGTTTATGGACCCTCTGGTAATATCTGTGGACTTCTTACTGTTCCATAGAACTCAAGTGATTAATCCTTGAAGTAGATGACTTCTTAGATATTTCCTTTACCAAAACCATGGCTATCAAATTGAATAACATAACACTAAGATATTTTCAAATAAATGAAAAGTTCTGAGATCCCAATAGAATTTGTAAAGCTCATGTCATTGGCTTTGAGAAACACCAAGATGATTAGGGAGGCATTTTTGTCTAAGGTGTTTACTGGTGTCTGGTTCAAGAGTGCTAGTAGGCATTTTTCAAGGTCCTCAATAACAAAACACTAAAGAGCATAAATTGTGTATAGTTGATCTCATCATTCTCAGTGGTTATGCTCGGCAAGGTCTCTGTTAATACTGAGCCATTCCTCCTAATGAAAATGCTGGGACAGGTTCTGGTCACAACATTTCCATCAACTGATTAGTACGTAACTTTTCTTTATGTGTTTTTCAGTTTTAAAGAAGTATCTTATTTAATACTAGAGGCCTGGTGCATGAAAATTCATGCACTGAATGGGGTGGTCCCTCAGCCCAGCTTTCCCCCTCTCATAATCTGGGAGCCTTCAGGAGCAGGAGATGACCCTGCAATCAGGGGAAGGCTACACTCCATTATACTTCTGTTGCTGCTACTGCTGGCTGCAGTGCAAACCTCTGCCAGCTCTGGTTATTTGAGTCTCAGATTGCCCTAGGCGGATGGACAGCTGACATCTGAGGCTTGCCTGCACCTCAGCCACCATCTGAGGCTTGCTTGTGCTTTGGACTGGCCCAAAGAGCCTGGGCAGCTAACATCTGAGGCTTGCCTGTGCCTTGGGCGTTGGCTTGGCAGCTGTCATCCGAGGCTTGCATGCACCTCGAGCTGGCCCTGGGTGGCTGGGAGGTTGAGAGAACTGGGGGACTCAGGAGGCAGATGCGTGGAGCGGCCAGGCCTGTGCCTTGTTGTACACCTGCTATCCCAATGGGGCTGAGGGGCCTGGGTGCTGCCATCTTGTGGCTGTGGGCACTGCCATATTTGAGGGTGTGGCAGTCAATTAGCATAATCCCTCCTTATTGGCTGTGGGCGCTGTCATCTTTGAGGGCAAGATAATCAATTAGCATATTCTCTCCTTCTTGGCTGTGGGTGCCACCATCTTTGCAACAGCATACTGGTCAATTAGCATATTCCCTCTTTATTAGATAGGATGTATTGTTAACATTGAACTCATGCCAACAGCACTACAACTCGTGCCTGAAAGTAACTTATCTGACATGTGTTTTCTCTGTAAGGCACATCACAACTTCCCTGTGCTTGGGAGCACTAGATGGAACTTCAGCAGTGTGCTTGGCCATTTTAAAGAGTAAAGTCATGAGCAAAAAGTACCAAATTGTGATAATCATGGCACTAAATAAATTGTGAAAAGGGCACTCATTTACAATATAAAAGCTGAAACAACAACACAAAGCAAAACCTTGTTCAACTTCAGCTGGGAATGTGGACTCCTCTGTGTGTGTTCCCAAAGACTGCCAAGATGCCACCTTGTTGATTTTGCAGTTACAAATAAATGTTGGTGAGTGGATGAATTTGCAAATATGGGAATTTAAAAAAAATGAAGATCAACAGTATATGCCAATAATTCTCTCTGAACCTTTCTTTCATTGTGTCTGACCTTTCTTTAGTTGTTTCACTACTCTAGGTCTCTGGTTATTATTTAACAGGGATGTTGGAATAGATCAGTAGTAGTAGATTTTCTCTTAAGTAGCAAAGTAACTTTTATTCATGTGAAAGCCCAGAATGTGCAGTAATAGTTAGCTCCCCGCCTCCCCTGGATACCTTTCAGTTTTACCAAGAACATATTGGAAATTACTGAGCTAGATCTCTAAGACTGTTTTCCCCCATTTCTTTAGGTTATATTCCATTCATTTGGCAACAATTTATTGAGCCTGACACAGTTCTAGGTGCTGTTCTTGAATGAGCCCCCCCAAAATCAATCAATCAGTCAATCAATCAATCAATAGATTAGAACTGTTACAAAGGGACTACACATACTTTTTATTTGTAATATATATATATATATATATATATATATATATATATATATATTTTTTTTGCCTTCTGACCTCTCTCTGAACATTGAGTGGCTCAAATTAATCTTTTAAATTCATGGTTGTTTCAAAAATATGTCAGTTTCATTTAGTAGCTCATTCAAGATTTAGTTCACCGTAGTCTAGGCATCTTTTATCTCTGAGAATGAAACCAGGACGGAATTTCTTTATGGTCAAAACTAAAGGTAGTTTAGTAGGAAAGCAGCATAGCCACCTACAAGATAAACCCCTTCAAATGGACCCCCTGAGTATCCTGTCACTTTGAGTTTGTTTTTACTGCTTTCATATGGCAGAGGGAATCTCAAACTATCTTAATAGAATGCCTTTCCCCTCTGAAAAATGCATTTTTAATCTATATTTGCAAAAAAAAGCAAAATTATAGTTTCTATTAAAACAGTCTTGAAGTGAACTGCTACTAGTTTAAGCAAAACAAATTATAAATTTTATATAGGACACTTGATGTTTGATTTTTCAATGCATGAAAACTAAAAGTGTAATTTGTTAAGATTGTACTTAGTTTTTCAAAACAGATAATTCTTCTAAGAAAAAAAAATTGGGAAGAAGGGAATTGACAGTAGATTTGGACCAGTTGGTTTTAATTCAGTGAGTGTCTTTTAATCATAAAATCTTTAACTTTATCTAAAGGATAACACCTATTCTTTAGTGAAGAAATCTTCCCTTATTGGTACTTCTGTTCTTTAGGGGAAAAATTGGATTTTTCATCTGAAATGTCTTTTTCTTTAGAAAATGATGAGAATTAATTATTTCTGCCTTTGTCTGAAGAGTTTACCTAAGGAAAATATGCAGGGTGTGGTAGCTTCAGTTTTCATCTGGTGATTCTTCCACAGACTTCTTTGTTGCTTAAGCCCCCTAGCAGGCATCAGTATCTAATTCCAGGGGGCGCTTTAGGGTGTAGAGTGGCAGACTCAGGCAGGCAAGTAGTGGGAATATGAGCTTTGTGTCCCAGATGTCCATCTGTGAAGACCAGGGCAGGGAGAGTTTTAGGGAAGTGGGGGACTGGTTCAGGCATCATCTTTTGCTCCAAACCACAGTAATATTAAGTTATCATAATGTAGACCAATTCTCCAACGTGTCTGCACATACGCATCACTTTGGCAACCCCCAGCCATGTTGATGTCATTGGTTTTCTGTATGACCTACATTTCAGAATGTCTAAAAGTTTCTCTGCTAATTCTATTATGCATACAATCTTGAGACCTACTGATATAGACCAGTTAGGTAGGTTATAGCTAGTCATGTTTCCATGTCCAAAGTAATTTAATATTTGTTAAAAATTTTATAATTTGAGTTTAAGTAATAAATTGGCATTTATAACTTTGTTCAAATTTTGTTATTGTTATAATTTAATACCTTACTTTTTAGTAACCTCTTTCTTCTTTCTTGCTCCCTTTGGGCCCTGAGACTCAGATGAAATATCACAGAGAAACAGCTGTTGGAGGAAATTGGAAGGAAACCATCGCTTAGATAGTATGCCCACAAAGATACAAAAGTAGAGCTTTCCTCTTGGTTCTCATCCTTTCTTCTCCTATTTCCAATACTCACATACTCTTGAATTCTTCCTGTCTAAGAGACAAAGTAGGAAGAACCACAGGGTCCCAAATAATCCTTCCAAGAGGCTTGTTGTTACTTTCAGGTTTTTCATTTTATTACAGATGGTACATTTGTTATGAATATGTTCCCTTTTAATCACTGTTCCCCTTCCATGTTCGTCTGCTTCCTCCCACCGTCCTTCCAGACCCTTTTTGTTTGCATATCATATGTTTCCAAACATTCCTGAGATGAGGTCATGATCATCTGTCAGAATGGTCTTGTTCATGATTGATGGTTGGTATTTTGCTGTTGTTTTAAATATGAGAGCTAGAAACATGGGCCTCATTTCTTCCATGGCACTGGGTATTCAGCACTGATTTTTTTTAATGCTCATTTTTGTCCTGGCAGGCAAGGCTCAGTGGTTGTGTGTCGACCCATAAACTAGGAGGTCACAGTTCAATTCCCAGCCAGGGCACATGCCCGGGTTGCAGGCTGGCTTCCCAGTAGGGGGTGTGCAGGAGGTAGCCGATCAATAATTCTCTCCTATCACTAATGTTTCTATCCCTTTCTCTCCCTCTCTCTAAAATCAATTAAAATATTTAAAAAAAATCAATTTATGAAAATTCAGTTTTCAGTGGCTCCCGCCATGGAGTAGGTAAGCACTGCTGTAGATGGCTGCTCTTGGCAGAGACCATAGCTTTCAGGAGCGGAAAATAATAATTTTGAGCTATAGAATTGTAGGTGACTCTATTCTGTTTCATTTCAAGAGGGAATATTAGAGAAGGAAAAGATTGTCAAATGACATAGATAATGCAAACCTCCCACTTTTTTTTCTGCTTAATAAAACTAAAGCTCAGGCCATTCTTTAATTCCTCAGTTGATCATTGTTTCTGGAATGCCCTAGATCCATTTCTCTTAGAGGTGCTGTTGAGTATGGGGAATGAGGAAGTGAATTATTTGCCCAGGAAACAAAGTTATGGCAGAACCAGAACTATAAACTACTATCTCTTATATTAATTTTTAAGAAATACCCAGCTTGATGCTTTTATTGCTATATCCTATATAGTAGAGTAAGGAGATATTAATAAATATTCATACAAGATTTATGATTTTTAAAATAATTGATTTTATGTTTGCTAGCAAATCTAGGAAATTTGATTTAAATAATTTCTAATAGTTACACAGGTGCAGGCTCTTTAGGATGAGTCTATTTTTCAGAGATGTGGGCTATTATTCATGTACTAGAGGCCCAAATTCGTGCACAGGTGGGGTCCCTCATGGTGGCCTGGAGGGATCGGGCTGAAACCCGCAGTCCAATGCCACCTGCAGCTTCTATCTGCCACTCCTGCTCATCCTGGCCCTACTGTGTCTGCTGCGGGCTTGCTCCCAGTCAGTCCAGATCAGGAGAATCTCTTGCTGCTGTAGCAGCACTCTCCAGCCATGAGTCCTGCCTCTGGAGCCCTCCCAAGAGGAGTGGCCTGAAGGATCAGGCTGAAACCAGCTCTCTGATATCCCCATAGGCGTCCCGGATTGCGAGAGGGCATAGCTAGGCTGAGGGACCCCACAGGTGCACAATTGGGCTGGGGAGGGACTTTGGGAGGGCTCCAGGATGTGTCCAGCCCATCTCTCTCAGTCGGACTCTCGCAGCAAGCTAACCTACTGGTTGGAACATCTGCCACCTGATAGTCGGTGCACATCATAGCGATCTGTTGAGCAACCTTAGCATATCATTAGCATATTATGATTTGATTGGTTGGTTGTTCTGCGGTTCAGTCTATTTGCATGCTACCCTTTTATTATATAAGATTGTCTTAAATTGGCTTCTCTCAAAGCTGCCTGGAGATAAGGATTGGAGTGCAAGTAGCTAACTTAAGAGGTAATCCCAAGAAGCACCAGTAAGGAATTGGGGAGGTGGAATGAAGAAGGAAAGGCAGACAATATAGGATGTGCTGACAAGCAGCTTCCACCTTGAGCCACCGAGGCTCCTATTGCTGGGGCACTGTCTTTTGGAGACTGTAGAATATGCTTCAGGCTGGTCCACTGGAGTTGTGAGGAGCTGGGTTGTGCATTTACCAACTATGTCCCTGTGAGTGGGCCTCTCCTGGAGCTCTAGGTCTTAGGCACTTGTTGCAGAAAAGCACACAGACAGAGAGTCTCAGTTCCTAGAATCAGGCTTCTTTGTGTGCCTGAAAAGTGACTGCACAGGGAATGCATAGGGACAAGGCCTGCCTGCTCAGAGGAAATGGAAATGGGTGTAAGTGGAGTGCTTCCAAACATTGTGATTCTGGAAAATTCTGGGCCTTGGCTCCTCTTTCCATCTGTATGTCTAGTGTGATAGTATGGCAATGAGGGGCCCAAGAAGCAAGGTGTTGAATGTTCCATTTGTCCCTCCAGATCTATGCTTTATTCTTTCCAATCTGCTCTTGTCCCACAGGTTGGGCATTCAGAGCTGCATTGGTGGGCTGCTTTGCTTCTGGCTCCTGGATGGAGTCAGGCATTGGGAGGCTCTGGCAGGAGATTGGAGGGAGGATGATCATGAGGGCAGCCTGCTTATTCCTCCAGGCTGACCCTTGTCTCTGTTGCCCTCCCGGAAGCAACAGAGTCTATTGGGAGATCTCCTTTGGCTGCAGTAACTTCCCTAGGGTTCCTTGTTCCTTCCCTTTGCCCCTTCAGGCTGAGTGCACTTCACATTCTCTGGCTGCCTTCCCTAAACTGTCCCAACCTGGTGACTAATCCCTCATTAAACTCTCCCAGTGGCCTCCTGTGAGTGCTCCATCTGTTTCCTGCTAGGACCCTGACTGAGACACCATCTTTCTAAACAGACTGGGATGAGATGAGATAGCTAGAGACATTATGAAGATATAAGATAATGAGGTATAAATTGTACTTGAGCCCTAAGGACACTCAGCATGAAGGAAGCATGAACAAAACAAGGGATACTTATAACAGAAGACATCTTTGGAGGGGTGCCTTAGGCTAGTCTGTGGATAACTCTGTTTGAGTAGTGAATTAAAAATTAGAAGCTCTTCCATTATTATGACCATGTATGCAGTCAGTTATATTGTATTTGATTCTATAAGATGGATAATGTAATTCAGAGAAACAAAAAGGGTAAAATAGATCCATCCATTTCAGAGATTTCTCCCATGTGTTCTGGTTTTTGATAAGTAAGTCTTTTTCTCTTAATTCTTTATATTTATCTTCCCTTATAGGTTATGATCCATTTTTGAAGGTTTTAAAAAGAGCTGGTGTGAAAGGCATTCCAGGCTGCTTAGGATAAGGCACTATAGCAACAGAAAGCACTCATTCTGTACATATTTGCAAAGGGCACTTGTGATTGAGGCACTTTGTTAAGCACCATAGTCGATAATAAATAATATTTGATCAATGCTTTCAAGGAAATCACAATGTCATTGGGAAAGTAGAAGTTCAAACAAATAATTATGATACATATTTTAAGAATTAGAGAAATAAACAGAGGATTGTGTGCATCTAAATAGTTAAATCTGTCAAGAAAAGGCAGGGTGGTTAGTGACTGTCAGTTAATGCTTTATTCTTATTTACTAGCTTGCTCTATTTCTGTTTTAGTTATTTTTTGCACATGGGTCAATATAACCAACATGTCCCTCCACATCACTATTCATGGAAACTTTTAGTTCAGTGTTCATCACTAATGGGCTATGGCCTTTGTATCTCTTAATGTTCCAAGTACAAATGCTCCTAAGAAATACTCCTACTAGTTAACTTGCAGAGGACCCTTGTGATTGAGACACTTGGCCCACCCACCTTTGCTTGAGAGGACCAAGTCTCATACTACTAAGGATTTCCTTTGCGGAATTGAGGTGTAATTGCTTATTTCAAAAGAACTGTGGTTAGAGGAGGTAATAGCAGATGAGTAGAAAACATTAGTATACTGAAGATTATTTGAAGTAATTCTCAGAGCCTTCCCATTCCGCTGATGCTAGAAATTTTTTCCTTTCCACTTCTCACAAAGCTCTGTTTTACCTACATATGCCTTTTAACTTCTTAGCCATTTCTCCCTTATTCACCAGCTTTATGATTTTTTTTTAAGTTACTGTAGTGTAGCCCTGTCTTCTTCAGCTCTTGCCCTCTACTTCCCTGTCCTTGTGACAAGAAGGTTCTCTTCTCACCATATATTATTTAACTTATGACTAACTTTTCAGATCTTAGCTTAAGTATCACTTCAGCAGAGGAGCATAGAACCTTTTGGATTAAGTCTCATCCCCTGTTCCATCTTCATTTCTTTTATCACACTAATCATAGTTCATAATTTTATACTTACACTAGAGGCCTGTTGCATGAATTCATGAGGTGGAGTCTCTCAACCTGGCTGGTGATTGGGGCCAATTGGGGATGAGGGGGTTGCTGGGCAGGGGGAAGGGTCTGGGGGGATTTGCTGGCTCGGGGGAGGGACTGCAGGAAGGTTGGCCCGTTGGCCTCCCAATAGGGGCAATGAGGGGAGGCTGGCTGGCTGGGGGAGGGACCACGGAAGGTTGGCTGGCTGGGGGAAGGGACCATGGAAGGTTGGCTGGCCGGAAGGAGGGACCACAGGAAGTTGGCCAGGTGGAGGAAGTTGGCTGTGGGAGCGGACTGACCACCAGGGGGCAGCTTCTGCATTGAACATCAGACCCCTGGTAGTCAGTGTGCATCATAGCAACTGGTCAACCAGTTGTTAGTTTGATCATTTGGTTGTTTTGTCCTTTGGTTGCTTAGGCTTTTATACATATAGATGGTTCCTTGATTGCTATCTGCCTCCCACTATACTTTCTAGAAGACAAAGGAAGATGTCAGTATTCTGCAGGTGACAGTGGCTGTGTATGGTTCATGTTTGGTACTGGAAAATATTGGCTGATTGCATGAATTAAAAATTGTAGGTACTTGCCTTGAAGAAGAAGGGATCAAGGGAAGAGAATCTTTATCTTAATTTTTTAATAGTAGCCTGTTTGAGGGACTATCCTATATAATAAAGAGATGATATGCTAATTAGACTAGATGATGGAATGACTTTCCTTAATGACTTTCTGAAATGACCTTCTGGAATGACCAGTGGGTTGGGGGGTGAGGCTATAAGGCTGCAAGGTAGCTGGGACTGCAAAGGCCAAGTCCCTTGCTCAAATTTCGTGTATTGGGTGGGCCTCTAGTATGGACATAACTTCCCAGACAGATGGGATTGAAGAATCAGTATGGTCTTATTAAGAACATACCAATGGCCAAGACCAGTTTGGCTCAGTGGATAGAGCAGCCGCCTGCGGACTGAAAGATCCCAGGTTCTATTCCGGTCGGGGGCATGTACCTTGGTTACGGCACATCTCCAGTGTGGGCGTGCAGGAAGCGGCTGATCAATGTCTCTCTCTCTCATTGATGTTTCTGACTTTCTTTTCTTTCTTTCTTTTCTTTTTTTTTTTTAACTAGTCAGACTGTTTTATTTAAAAAACAAAATAAAAAACTTAATCAGAAAGTCTGATTAAATTCAATATTAACTCAAGCTCTCAAAAACAAATCGAGGAAAGTCAATAGGTTCATCAGAGAAAGCAGACAGCAGGCTGACAATTCTTTGGTGGAAAAGGCAATTGTATACTTATACAACTGCCCTAATGATTATCAAGCCCAAGTTTTGTTTTTCAAAAATAGGTTTCAAGATCTACTAAAGAAACCATACAGACATCTCCAATAGTACAAAAAAAAATTAACAATAAAGTTTAAGTCTATAGGAAAAACAAAATATGACAATACACGTGAATTATTTATAAAATAAGCCTTTCAACCCCAAAAGGGGACCGCATGAATGTTAACTCTCATAAAATAAAGGCTAATAGCACACATTTTCCTAATGACTAACTAAGATTTAAAATGACTGGACACTATTAACAGGTAGCTTTTCTTCTGGTTATCAGTCAATATAAAATTAGGGTAAATTTTTTTCTCTTCAAATTATTATTTCTTCTTTTGTACCGTTTCCTTCATTTTCTCTCGCAACATTTTTCCTTTGGTTTGACCGGTTGGGCTCAAAAGGTTTGGAACCTAAAGTGAGTATCAACTCTTATTGGAACAGCACTTGGGAAATGCAATCCTGGAAAAGGCAATTTGTAATTGAAGTGGTCTCACAAAGTAAAGCAGCCCTTCTCTATTGAGTGTCCCTCATGCAATCACCAGGCTAATGGCTCCTCTCATGGCCAGATCACATGACCCAGCATAATAATGGCATGATCCCTGGTGAGGTACTGGGGAGAGCTATGTGCGCAAGCATCCATCCATTTAAGCTTTCAATAAATACAAAGAATTGTTTAAAACCATGTCAGTAGAATAAATAAGAGATGCTGCATTTCTATTGGCCTGTTTTGCCTCTTGAACTGGCTTTGAAGTATGTTCATGACCCGGAAAACACAATAGTTAATTAGTTGCCACTCCAAGCTCTTTAGACTTCAGTACCCCCTGCTCTTCAAGCCTCAGCACCTTTTTTGCAGTGATAATGGTATTCTTCATTAGCATCGCCACTGTCATGGGACCAACACTGGACTGGACCACATGGGACTGGAGTGATGTAACCCGCTTTTTTCCGGACTTCTTCAAAATCCACATCTCCAATCAACTTGGGTTTACAGTGATCAGATCCTGAATTCTATTTATTCCCACATCAATGACGGCTGCTCCTTCCTTGGTCATATCTGCTGTGATCAAATTTGGAATGCCTGCAGCAGAGATCACAATATCTGCAAGAATGGTATGTTTCTGCAGCTGCTCTTTGGGGGTGTATCGGTGAGATATTGTAACAGTAGCATCACCTCCAGGACATTCGTGTGCCTCATCTGTGTGTAGCAACATTGCAATGAGCATTCCAACATTTTTGATCTTCCAGCTACAACCACATTCTTCCCTAGGGTGGGAATGCCAGTTCGCTTAATTATTTCCCATACACCCCAGGGCGTAGCCGGTAACATGGAATACTGGTCCAAACACAGTCGCCCCACATTAATTACATGGAAGCCATCAACATCCTTGTCTGGAGAAACCGTTGCAGATCTTCCTCTCATCTATGTGCTCAGGAAGCGGCAGCTGAACAAGGAGGCCATTGACGTTATCATCATTATTTAGCTTATTGATTAAGTTAAACAGTTCTTCCTCTGAAATTGAAGCAGGTTTCACAATTATCTCACTGCTGATCCCCACATCTTCAGCAGCCTTGGTTTTGTTGAGGACATAGGAATGACTTGCAGGATTCTCGCCAACCAGAACCACGCTCAGGTATGGCTGTTTGTTGCCGGATGCCACCCACTCTTTCACCTCCTGCCACACTTCCTGCTTGATCTGCTGGGCAAGTTTCCTTCCAGAAATGACAACAGCTTCATTTCGAACAGCCGAGAAATGAAGTGGACAATGACGGAAGCAGCAGTTCTGAGTGGGTCAGAGCAGCCGAATGGCCAACGTAGACACGAGGGATGAAGTGGCCTGAAGGCCTGACTTTCTATCCCTCTCCCTTCCTCTCTGTAAAAAATCAATAAAATATATTTAAAAAAAAAGAAAAAAAAAGAACATACCAATGGAGCCTTGATTGATGTGGTTCAGTGCTTAGAGCATAGATCCCGCATTGAAGGGACATGGGTTTGATTTCCAGTTAAGGGCATGTTCATGGGTTGCAAGTTAGATCCTCTGCCCTGGTCTGGGTGTGTGTTAGGCAAGTAATGGATGTGTCTGTCTCACATTGATGTTTCTCTCTTTCTGTCTCTGTCACTGTCTCTCTCTTTCTCTTTCTCTCTCTCCCTCCCTCCTACTCTCTTTAAAAATCAATGGAAAAATATCCAAACAAACAAATCGGAACATCCTGGTGGAAGCTGCATGGTAATTTCTGAGATGTAGCAGGAACTCCTACTTACAGGTAGACTACAAATATCCAAATAAAAGCCAACTTCTTTTTTCATGTGGCCCCAGATCTATCCCCAGAGAACTCAATGATGGCCAAACTTTGTGACTATGAGCCAGAACTGCCCATTCCATTCCTACTCACTCTTTCACAAATCCAGTGTTTTGTTTGACTGTAAGTAAGAGATCAGTTGGATTACAGCTTGGAATATGATGAGCCTGTCAGCAAAATCTTCTTGAGATAACCCCAGCCATAACTTTTTGACCAGTCCTTCTGTGGTACACTATCTAAAAACAAAGTTAGTGGAAGAATCAAAATGGCAGAAGAGAAACAGAGTAAAAACATGACTGAGACTTTTTTATTAGAAGATATTCTTTGAGTCTAGGGTTTTTTAGTTCTCCACTTTCAGAGATTAAAATTAAAAGTGGAGAGCAATATGTTTCAATTCATTCATTTCACAGAAATAATTTAATCCATTAAATGTTTGGGATACTCTATATATGTCTCAAAGAAGAGTGTAAAATTAGTACAAGTTGGTGTATGACCTTGAAGTTTATACCTATCTATGTACCTGTGACATGAGGTCCTAATGAAAGGTCAGTTAAAGAGGGCCAGGTTGGACTTGAATAGGGGCTGGAGTAGTCAGGAGTGTTTATACAGAGGTGATGAAATTTGAATTGAATCTCTGTGGGTGAGTAGATTTAGGAAGGCCCATGTATGAAAGTCAAGTGAGAGACTGGACAAGAATGCCCTTTCACACCCAAGAGGCAGTGGATGCCTGCAGGTAGAGATGGACATTTAGAGTGGAGAGCAAGACAAGCCATTAGTTAAGATCCTTGGAGTCCAGGGAATAAGGACTGAATGACTAAAAGAAAATAGGGAAAGTCACAGCAGAATATTATTGTGATGGCGGTTGGCAAAGTGGTTTGATGGAGAGATTAGAGCCAGTAAGACCACCTGGGAGATTGTTGTGGTTGGCATCAGAGGGGAGAAGATTGAAACTGAGAGGGAGAGACGTGTACAAATAGGGTTCAGTGGAAGAACTGGTGGAGTTTCATGTCTGGGTTTATTTACACTGGGGAAGACAGAGAAGCAAGAAACAGAGGGTTATTGAACCTGGGTGAATGGAAAATCAGTTCTACAGTCATCAATACTAGGTTGGGAATGGATGGTCATGCTGAGGTTGAGTGGGCCAGAGGAAAGAAATATCTTAGAAGCAATGGCAGATAACTGGGGGTCAGTTGGAAGATAAAAGCCAGAGATGTAAATTAGCAAATCATCAACACTTGTTGGATTAAATAAACCCAGTGAGAACAAGTTTGGAACTTTACAGGGCATTTTAAGTAGGAAAACTAAAAAAAAAAAAAAAAAAAAAAAAAAGAACCTCTATCTTCAAGTATTGACATGCAGTGCACTAGTAAATTCTATTTGTTCTACATTCAAAACAGATCCCAAATTTAAAGTTTATATTCCTTCATCATTGCCTCTGGTCCACTCACCATCCTCTTTAACCTGAATTATGCTGTAGCCTTCCAGCTGGTCTTTCTGCTTCTGTCCTCGCCCACCTATAGTCTGTCCTCAACACAGCAGCCTGAATGATCCTTTTAATATGTCAGGCCAGGCCTCTGCCCCTAGCCTCCAATGGCTTCCTATTTCATTCAGAGCATAAGTTGAAGCTCTTACAAGGGCCTGCAGGGCTTGGCACCATCCAGTCCTCTTTATCTCTCCCTTGTTCACTCCATGCTGGCCACCCTTGCCAACTGCTGTTCCTCATACACACTGGGCGTGTCTCCCCCAGGGCCTTTGCTTGTTCTCCCTTTGCCTGGAAAGCTCTTCTTTCCAGTATCTGTCGGACTTGTTCTCTCACCTCCTTCTCATGCTTGCCAATTGGTGCTTTTTTTTTTTTTAAATCTCCTGTTTAACACTGCCATCCCTGACTTATACTTCTGGTCTTTCCCTAGTTTATGCTTTTTCCTTTAGAGCCTTTGGTATCTTCTAGTATCCAGACCACTGACTAACTTATGTGTTGTCTGTGTACCCCTCCAGCATGGAAGCTGCATGAGAGCAGGGGGGTCTGTCTATATTGTTCACTGTGTCATCCTCAGTGCCTGGAACAGTGCCAAGAACTCATAACATTTTTTGAACTGATGAACCAATTATGTGAGAAGCTTTCTTCTTTTTCTTCTTCTCCTCCTCTTGTTGTTGTTGTTGTTGTTCTTCTTCTTCTTCTTCCTCCTCTTCTTCTTCTTCTTCTTCTCCTTCTTCTTCTTCTTCTTCTTCTTCTTCTTCTTCTTCTTCTTCTTCTTCTTCTTCTTCTTCTTCTTCTTCTTCTTAGTGGAATTGTGACTTCCTTGGGATCAGCTGCTAGTAATGTTTAATTTTATTTCCAGGGATAGTCAAAGCTCAGTAACTTGAATAAGTGAATAGCACCTGAAATACTACATGCTCACATTTTGAATTATCACATTCCAGAAATTTCCATTGCTAAATGGAACCTTTATAAAGTGACGAGGGTGGGGGGTGTGTGTTGAAGAAGTGTTTTGCTTCATTTAGCTGAGCTTCCACTTTGGGCTTTAGAATTCACATAGCAGTTTGACAATTCTTTCATTATTACTACGATTATTAATTGGATGCTATTTAAAAATTTGGCCCCTGAGCTCTCAGCTGATATTTTTAGAGATTATACTATACAGGGTGCAGAAATTGCTGGGGCTGCCTGTAACTATTCATGGCCAAGTAAGGAATAGCATTGGCAAGAAATGCAGGATGGATTCAGCGATTCCTTGTGGCAGTCCTAGTAATGATGGTCCAGGGAAGAGCTGCCCAGCTACCCTCCGCAAAAGGGATCTTCATTTGGTTACCTGATGGGTGCTTTTTATAAATAAGCAACCTTGAGGAATTTAATCTGCAGGGGGCTTAATGAGAGAGAGGGGAGAACAAAAGTGAAAAAGTGACTCTTTATTTGGGAGCATTTACTTGAGAAATCCCTCTGACATTTGCTTTTCATTTTACTTGCTATCACTTTATCTCTTCCCAGGGGGTGCAGATGTGTTGAAAGAATGCATGCAGAAAAACAGGCTGTAGGAGGCAGAAATGAATTCTTGAAAGTTTGACAAGCTTCCCAGGGTAGAGCTGCTCCAAGAATCAGGGCTGTTCCATCGTTTAGGTTGAGATTTGGGAGAATTAACCACGGTGTTCTCTGCTGCCACCATTGATGTAGTTTGTGGATGGCACTGTTGAGTGGCCAGATTCTTATTTATATTTTTAGGTTGGGCTTTTATAGTAAGTTCATCCAGTTGGGAAATACAGCATCTGAAAAATATCAGCAGCAAATGATGACTCGGTTTAACTTTAGGGTTAAAACAATCCATAGAAAATTGTTTTGGATTTTTCTAGCTTGTGAAAATACTATTTAGCCCTTGTTTTCAAATACAGTGTCTACCGGGTCAAAAGAAAGTTCAAATAAAATTAAAGCCTAGAAGACAAAACCATACGCATACATAGCTAAATGATCATCCATGTGACATTTCCTGAGGCTACTGCATGGTGTTCGTTGGCAGGATGTTCTCATCAATGGCACATCTATTTTCCTAGCTCTGCCTAAAAGTGCCAGAGGTATATTGGATGTGTGATCTGGGGTCAGAAGACATGTGAGAAGAACCATCAGTGACAAAGCCTTTTTGGTTTTAAAATGTCTTATCTGTATTTGCATTTATTTCTGTCTCCCTTAAAGAAGACAACTCCTGAGTAATTAAGATAGTGAACTTGGTCAGGCAGGTGTGATTCATTGGTTGAACATTGACCTATGAACCAGGAGGTTACTGTTCAATTCCTGGTCAGGGCACATGTCTGGGTTGCAGGCTCCATCCCCCAATGGGAGGCCTGCAGGAGGCAGCCAATTAACGATTCTCTCTCATCACTAATGTTTCTATCTCTTTCTTTCCCTTCCCCTCTAAAATCAATTAAAAATTTTTTTTAAAAGATAGTGAACTTGGTGTGCAGGGTGGAAGCGAATGAGAAACAAAAATATTTCCCCAGTGAATTTTGTGATGGGAAGCAGGAAATCTGACCCTGAGGAGCTCGAGAGAAAACTCTCCCTACATTTTTTTTTTTTGCTATATTGAAGAGGTTATAATCATAACCTAGTACAGTTCCTGGAGTGAATCCTTCACTTAAAAAAATTAGTTAAAATGTTTATTGCCCAAAAAGAAAAGATGTATTTTCAGCAGATTTTTCTGTTATTAGCAAAAGAAAGACACTACTGTGTCCTACTTTTTTTCCTCCTCATTGTCTTTTATATTTTTGACAAGAGTCCTCACTACAAAAAATGTGGGTCTACATTAATTCTAAACTCATATCCAGCTGATATCATTATCAAGGTTCTTTCTTTCTTATATTTTTTATTTGCCTAAAGGGTGTCATTATGTTTTCTTAAAGTTGAACTGGGAGAAGGTAATTAGAGAATACAGGGTTCATCAGCCCAACCTGCTTAGTCATTTCCCCATCTATCCATCCACACACCCACACACCACTCCATCTGATATTCACTGTTCATCTGCTATGAACCAGACATTATATTGGGTTCTGGATATAGGATAGAATAAGTTAGGATTCTTCACCCCATGAAGAAGATCAAGTAACAGGCATCTACAGTGGGCAATGTTAAAGTAGGTCATCTCTATCACAGGAGAATCTTGCCACCTGAGGGGAATTTTGGGAGTGTTCAGGAAGGCTTTCCAGGAAGAACTGTCTCTCAATTGACACATGACAGATGAATTGATTAGCTGGGTGAACTCTGTGTGTTTGGGCTGCTGGGTGGGGATGAGTTGGAGTTTTTAAAAGAATGAACTACATGTCTAGAGGTCACATTTTACATGATGGTTGTGTTTCTGAAGCCCTTGCAAATTCAGAACTCCCATAATTCAAGAATAATCCTGACAGAAGATGATGGGTATTCATTTCCCTTTATCAGCTAATATGGCACCACCCTGTGGCCAGTCTTTAAAGAGAGCTTAGGGGTCCTTCTACCCAGCCAGTCTCAAAACTATAATTCTTGATTCAAAATTAGCATAGATTCAAATTAATGTAAGATCATATTAATGCTTTTATATCACATTATATCAAAGCTACATAATTCAAGTTCACATGAAATAGAACTCAGTGCTGGGGAGTTTCAGAGCACTGGCTCATGGCCCATTTGATGGAACTAGAAGTACTTCAGCAAGGATAGCATGTACACCTGAAACTGAGGAGAGCAGAAGTGGTGGGAGGGAACTGGAGAAAGATTCAGGGCCCTGATCATCACAGGCTGTGACCATGATAAGGAACTGGCATTGTGGGAGACTCTGAAGAATGTTAAGGAGGCAAGGGACAAGTCAGCATTAGGTTTTTGTTAACGTTTTAATAGCTGAGAATGATCAAATTAGACTAAGATTATGTATGGGGTTCAGATATTTGTGGGACATACCCCTCATTTCTAATTATACTTTGGTTATAAACAATATAAGCTTTTATGATTTCAATGTGCTTTTAAAGTTGTTGTTTTATTTTTTTTTTAAAGGCTCATTAACTGTTTAAGTCTTGGGTAAAGAGGTTGGGGAAACATGAGTTAAATAAAGTTAAATAGATTTCATTACTGTGGGACTTCTTAGAACCTTAAAAGCGGTATGTGTGTTGTGAACCTCTTAAGATAAATTTAAGGCAAGCAATATGTCACAAACTTGTTTCACTGCTAAGAAACTTTTGTTCTGGAAACAGTCATAGTCTGACTGAGAGCTAGTGTTCCAGGGAATGTGTATCAGTTATCTATTTCCACAATGATGCTGCATAACAAGCAACTACAAATCTCAGTGGAATACAATGATAAAAACTTATTTAGCTTACAAGTTTCAGGGGGCAGGGTTTAGCTGACCTTGATCTGGACTTGGCTGATTTCAACTGATCTCACTGAAGTGTTTTGTGGTGAGTTGTGAGTTGGGCAGATATATCTTCTGATCTTATCTGGGTTCATTCATTTGTCTGAGGGCTTAGTTGGCTGTTGGCCTTAACCAGGAAGACTGCTATATATGTCTGAAGCATGCTAAACTAACATTTCTGCTGGCCATGGACAAAGGGACAAAAATGAGGGTAAGCCCAATAGTACATGCACTTTAAGTGCATTTGCTTGTATCATGTTTGCTAATATCTCTTTGGTCAAAGGAAGTCACATGGCTGGTCCCAGAGTGGTAGGGCACTACAAGGTTACGTGGCAGAGGATATAGACACAGAGAAGCTCTTTTTGCAATCAGACTTCCCTAGAATCCAATTTGAGAATTGCTGGGTGAGATAACAGTCAACTGAGCAAGGGATGAGGTCAAACCTTTCTCTACACAATGGCTGCAGGCTGTGCTTTTAATTCTGAGAAGAAGCTCTCAAATAGATATCTGGGCAATGTTGAGTGAGAGTTCATCTGGATTTTCCTTAACTTTCTATAAAATCATTTCAGGGATGAAAGGATTCTGGACATCAGGCAGTTCTAGTAGCATCATGTTGGAAATAAGGAAATAGAGGCCTAGAGAGGTTAATTGGCTAGCCTAAACCCACACAGCTAGCTAGAAGCAAAGCTAAGCCTTAAACTCAGGTCCTATCTCAAGCCATTTAAGTTTTAATTACTTCAGAGGAGCTTTGTTGAGGTGAGAACATGGAAAAGACTGAAACACATTTATAATCTTTATATGTGAACAAATCACATTCCTTCTAGAGCAGCGGTTCTCAACCTGTGGGTCGCGACCCCTTTAGGGTCGAACGACCCTTTCACAAGGGTCGCTTAAGACTATCAAAAAACACAGATATTTACATTACGATTCATAACAGTAGCAAAATTATAGTTATAAAGTAGCAATGAAGATAATTTTATGGTTGGGGTCACCACAACATGAGGAAGTGTATTAAAGGGTCACAGCATTAGGAAGGTTGAGAACCACTGTTCTCGAGGGACTATAATGTCCCCTATTTTTCTCTCCTCTGTCCCCTCCCTGTCTACTTCCAAGAATTTCTGCCCCATAAGGGAAGTCAGCAGAGGACTCCTGAGAAGAGGGCCAGAATTTGTGTTCTTGCTCCTACTTTGTCAAACAGCAGATACAATAATGAAGGCAGATCTGGCCTTCTAGAATCAGAACTACATTAATACCTTATGTAGCCAACCATAGTGAGGAACAATTTGTTCTCCATAAATAAAATTTTGATTATGAAATTCTGCTAAACTTTATTAAATAAACACTCTTATTAAAAAACTGTTTTATTGTTGAGAGTATTATAGATGCCCCGCATTTTTCTCCTTTGCCCCTCTCCACTCATTTCCCACCCCATCCCAGGTCTTCAGCTATCTATATCTGTGTCCATGGGCTATGACTGATTTATACTTATTAACCCTTTCCCTGCAACACCTCTCCCATCTGGCAACTGTCAAAATGGTCTCTGTATATATGAGACTTTTTCTCTTCTGCTTGCTTATTTATTTTTATTTTTATATTCAATTGTTGATAGATATGTATTTATTGCTATTTTATTGTTTCTATTCTTGATCCTGTCTCCTCTTCCTCTTCCTCCTCCTCTTCCTCCTCCTTTTCCTGATCCTTCTCCTCCTCCTCCTCTTCCTCCTCCTCTTTCTCTTTCTCCTCCTACTCTTTCTCTTCCTCTTCCTCCTTCTCCTTCTTCTTCAAGAATACCCTTTTAACATTTCATGTAATACCGGTTTGGTGGTGATGAACTCCTTTAGCTTTTCCTTGTCTGGTAAACTCTTTATCAGATCTTCAATTCTAAGTGATAGCTTTGCTGGGTAGAGTAATCTTGGTTATAGGTTCTTGCTTTCCATTACTTTGAGTATTTCTTACCTCTCCCTCACTTTTTATGATTCATGCATGAGTGGGGTCCCTAGGCCTGGCTGGCGATCTACTTTGAGAGCATATGTATATTATCCTGATTTACTACACAGAAAATAATTAACACTTCCTCTCAGATATCAGTTATTGGATTGAGCAATAATATAGCAATGTGTCTTGTAAAGAACCATAAAATTGAAAGACATTATTACTGTTTTTATTTGCTTAGAAACTGCTAGAATATGCAGGGCTACTTGCTAATAAACTAAGTTTTTGCAAATTTGTCTTTTAATTCTTGGTTTTTATTTTATTTTATTTTTAGAGTGTGTGTCTATACTTCATTGTTAGTTGAGCAGCTGTATTTTTGGACTGCTCAAACACAGACTTGTTCTTAGATCTATTCTGTGATGTAGAGAACTATATTTCTCATGCTTCCTTGCCTCTGTCTGCTTTCCTTGGTATCCTTTGAAGGAGCATCATCTCTTCTATAGCTTTTGCTCCTGACTGTCTTTTCTTTTCTCCATAGCAGCCTGTGCTGTTCTAGTCTTGTCCAGTAGGCCCCAGTTTCTGGTCACATCACTTTCTTCCATTATCCTCCCCTGTCCAGGCAAGCTATCTTTCCATAGTTGTTAGTCTCTGGGCTGCCTCTCTGTTCCCTCTGTGGCCTCTCAGCCATTCCATCACTCTGCAACTAGTCTGGTAGTTTGAAAGATCTAGAGTAGTTTCTGTTTTCTGATTGTCTTTGACTGATTACAGTTTATTGAGGTTGCCTGATCCTGCAACTATTTTTCTTCTTCCAATTTACTTCTTGCAATCTACTGTGAGGACAATAGCCAGGGTACCCAGTTTATTTTATTGTACATAAAATTATAAAGTTTAGTGAGCATTAGAGCAGAGTGATTTAGAGCCTGACCTCTGACATCAGAATCCTTGGGTCCCAAATTTTGGGCCTGTTTCTAAACCTCTCTGACACTCACTTCTTTTCATCAGAAAAATGAATACAATTACAGTATCAATGTTGTCTACTAAGATCAACACCTATGGAAGGGAAGGGAAAGTTTTGGGGTTGGGCAGAAGGAGGTGAGTTGTGATACATTCTTAACAAGAGCCTTAGGCAACCCCACTGGGAGCTTTAAAGCAGGTCGGGCCTTTAGTCACTGTTTTTGACCATTGAGAATAGTTGCCCAGGAAAATTGCATGACCTTGGGTGAAGCAGCTTTCTCCAGCTGAGGGCAGTTTCCTACATTCTGCCTGCAGCACTTGCAAGATCAGAGGAATAAAATTTTCAGCCCCGAAGTGGGCTCTTGTCATTGCATCAAAGAGTCCACATATCTCCCAAGTGTACAGTTGTGAAAGGTAAATACTTAACCCAGGAGAAGTATGTCATTTGGTGCCTAGTTCCTGGTGAATGCTCAACAATATTAGTTATCATTATTAATGGTTTCAGTATAGAGGTTCCAGTAAATGGACTTTATGATGTCTAGTTAAGCTATTTAGAGATTTTACTGACTTCTGGCCATGACCCTGCCCTAGAGAGCGGAACGAATGTAGCGTAAGTGGTCTGTGGGTAAATATGATTCTTTTGCTTCTACATATAGGCTATTAAGCACATTTGTACTTTTACATTAATGTATATATAGCATCTTTAAATATGGCTTATCCATGGTTTTTATATCATTACTAGAGCCCCAGTGCATGAAATTCATGCATGAGTGGTCTCCCTAGGCCTGGTTGGCAATCAGGGCTGATTTGTGGGGCAACTGGCAGGGCGATTGGGGGGCCTCCACTGACATCTGCTTTTGCTGGCTTGGCATTGCCCACTCACTGGCCCTGCCCCCTGCCCCCTGCTGCCACCAACCAGTGGGGCAATTGGGAACCCCCGCTGGCACCCTCCTTGGCTGGCCTGGGACCTGCTGGCTGGGGGCAGCTTCTGCATTGAGTGTCTACCTCCTGGTGGTCAGTGCATGTCATAGTGAGCGGTTGAGTGGCTTTAGCATATCATTAGCATATTATGCTTTGATTGGTTGACTGGATGACTGGACACATAGCATATTAGGCTTCTATTATATAGAATCCTCTCCAATAGTCATGATGTTTCATCTCATTGGATAAGAATTAATACAGCTTTCATTTTTAGAGCACTTATCACATACCCACAGTGCTCAGGTACTGATATTCCCATTTGTGATGAGGACCTGAAGTCAGTGAGGTTAAGTGGTCAGCCCAAAGTTCTCTAAACAAGACATGGCCGCTATGTTGTCCCTCCAGGGCTGCAGCCCCAGGCTCATGTGAACCTATGCTTTTAACTACAAATTTTAACAATTTAAACAGCAGTAGGGGAAATCTCCTCCTCTGAAAATAACTCTAGCAAAGTGTAGGTGTTGTTTTGGTAGAAACATTTCAGCTGCTGCCATGAAAATCTTCTCTCAAATGCCTTTGTGAGAGCAAAGCTGTGCAGACTCCACTTGTGTTTGTGATGTGAGCCTTATGGCTCAGCCACAACACAACTGTTTTGTTTTCCTGGCCTTGTTGGCAAAGCAATTTAATTTCTGGATTTCTGTGAGGAAAAAGCCTAAACAAATAAGTTTCTTTATAATTCGTTTTTTAAAGACAAGTCACAAGGAAAAGTCAAAATGGGAAACGAGCTCCATTTTCATACACTGAATTATGCTACAAGGAAAAGGGGGCATAAATACATAGACTTCACTTAGTTTCACTTTCTAATAGTTGCCTCTCTGCTATTCATCAGGAATTGGTTATTATAATCAACTAGAGCCCCATAAGCAGGGTGGGTGTTTAGGTAAGTGCATGTTCATCACTGTTAGTGGAGAACAGCAAATTAGGTCACTGTTTCTTTATATCTAAATAAAGGTAATGCTTTACTGTAGAAAAAAACAATTTTTCAAAACTGGGTTTATGGTACTAATGAGATGTCTAGGAAGTTCAAAGGTCAGGGATTCCTCAGAATGTGTTCTGAGGAGCCTTATTTGATCTATCAGTTAGGGCTAGTGTTGCCTGGTATAATAGGAAAATGTAAAAAGATAACAGTGACTTAAACAGGATGGAAGTTCATGGAAAAGAAATTCAGAGTTGGACACTCCATGATTTTATCCATAATCATGGATAAGCATATGATCTATCTCAGTGTAAACAAGAAGCCATGTTAAGGTCACATATAACCATTACTGACCATAAGAATATGACCTATCTCAGTGTAAACAAGAAGCCATGTTAAGGTCACATATAACCATTACTGATAGTACCTAACCTTAACATGACATGACACTAACCATGTGCTGAGTTCAGTTCTCAACAAACCTGTGAGGTAGGTGCTATCATAATCACATTCTTAGATGGCATGACAGAAGTACCAGAAGGTTAAGTGACATACCAAGGTTGCACAGACATGAGATTTGCACCCAGGCACCTAGTGTTGGGGTCCTGTTGCAAAGTCAGGCTAAAGAATAGCCTGGGTAGATATGAGTACATGGTCATTTAAAAAATGAGAGCAGTAAAGGTCTAATTTTCACAGAAGTGAGAAAAATTAGAGCAATGACTTCACTTTAAAAAATTAACTTTGAACTCTTAGTTCAGAGCCTGCCCTGGAAATTTATAGCTGTTTCTTGCTGGTACATTTGACATTCAGAAGCTACTAGATTGTAATATCTTTTCTTCGAGGGGTGGCTGGCTCTGTGCATCTTGAAGGTTACATTTGCAATCAGCATTAATTTCATTGTTAACCATTTTCCTTCACATTAGTTAACAGAGTTGATTCTTTTTTTCCCTCTCTTTTCTTTTTCTTCTTAAAAAAAGTTTAACTGGGTTCTAGTGGGGATGATAACTCGTGGGGTTAAATGGGACAACTCCAGTTCCTTGTTCAGGAAGCTGCATTTGCCACAGAAAGAGAACTTGCAGCTTAGGATCCGTACTCCAGTATCACTGAGCATTGTTCTCTGTCTTTCCCCATTTTAGTCCAAAATGCCCATTTAACTGAAAGAGAGTGAAGAGGCACATGGCATTAACAGAGAGTAACTTTTCTACTACATGGTGTGATTCACTCTCAGGAGTCACGTTGAGCTACATGAACAAAGGGAGGAATTTCCCTAGAAACCGAAGCAGAGAAAATCATAGAAAGCAAAAGATAAATAAGTGATACCCATTTGCTTTTATATTTGTTTTATTCGTTGGAGCTGCTATCATGAAATACCACAGTCTAGGTGGCTTATGAACAGCAGATGTTTATTTCTCCCAGTTGTGGAGGCTGGAAATCTGAGGCCTAGGAGCCAGCATGGTCAGGTGATGGCCGCTTTCAGGTTGTAGACAGTCCCTGTGTCCTCATATGAGAAGGGGCTCTTTTAAGGACACTGATTTCCTAAATGAGGGCCAATATTCTCTTTTTTGGGGATTAGGATTTCATGATTATTGGGAAGACATAAAAATTCAGACCATAGTGATATTCAAGCAAATTTTTAAAAAGAGATCAACCAAAGAACTTGGATGCATATATGCATAACCCATGGGCACAGACAATAGGGTGGTGAAGGCCTGGGGCATGGGCAGGGTGGACTATAAGGGGTCAATGGGAGAAAAAAAGGGGATATCTGTAATACTTGCAACAACAAAGATTTTAAAAAAGAAAGAAAGAAAACATTACATGCCCATTTCACTCAAGAACATAGAGGTATGAATCCTAAATAAAATATTATTAAAATAATACAACTGAATGTAAAAATGATAATGTATCATAACCAAGTTGAGTTTATCCCAGGAATACAAAGCTGGCTTCATGTTAGAAAATCTTCAAGGGTGATTTACCACATTAATAGAATAAAGAATAAAAAACATTTGATCATCTAAGTAAATATAGAAAAGATATTAGACAAAAGCATGCACTGATTGATGATCATCCTCTAGGGCCAGATTGGAAATAGAAGGGAATTTCCTTAACATGATAAAATTTATCTATTAAGGGAGAAAAATGGGGCCTTATGTAATGCTGTCAACAGTAAAGATTTTTTAAAAGTTATCTATTAAAAAATGTAAACAAAACTTTACTTGCTATTGTAAACAATAGAAATACTTCCTTTAAAGTCAGGAAATGATAAGGATGCCCACTGTTATCTTTTTTATTCAGCATTGCACATTTAAAAAAAAATTATTGATGTCAGAGAGGATGGGAGAGGGAGAGAGAGATAGAAACATCAATGATGAGAGAGAATCATTGATCAGCTGCCTCCTGCAAGTCCCTCACTGGGGAATAAACCCACAACCCAGTCACTTGTCCTTGACCCGAATTGAACCCAAGACCCTTCAGTCCGCATGCTGACTGATGCTCTATTCACTGAGCTAAACTAGCTGGGTCCAGCATTGCACTTTTGAATTTATTTTTCTGAAATATTAAAGTTAATACATTTTATGGTGTAAGTTTTTATATAAAGTAATACAGAAAATAAATTAATGGCATATATTTGAAAAGAAAAAAGTTATTGCATGTAAAATGGTTATAATTTAAACAAAAAGTATTTTACTGGAGTGATATTCAACAAAACTGAATCTTGGGATGCTGCATATATCAAGCAGAATGTTAAAATGTTAGAGAAATCATGTACCTCATTGTAGATACATTTTGGCTGGTGTCATATGGATAAGGAATGAAAGCCTAATTTTTAAGTCTTAGTAATGAAATATTGGGATCTGTAGAGAGAGAGGAAAGGAAACTATAGTGGAGTTCAAGACAAGGCACTTGTATTTCTGTCTTCTAGAGGATTACATAGGTTTTAAACACACCTCAATTGGCTGCCTCAAATTTTAATTTAAAGAACAGTAAGGAGCTTTTCTTTTCTCTTATACTAGGGCCTGTGAAAAAAAATCTCTTTACCTTACCTCACAATTCCCAGGCCAAAGGATCAAGTTTCAATAGATCTTTATTTACCTAGATATAAAATACTAGAGGTCTGGTGCATGGATTCGTGCACTGGTGGGGTCCCTCAGCCTGGTCTGTGCCTTCTTGCAATCTGGAACCACTCAGAATTCTTGCCATAAGCCAGCTATCATTTTAATATTTACCTATAATAACCCCTTTATCCTCACAATAAGCCTTTGAAATAAATGCTATCATTATCTCTATTTTACAAATGAGGAAATTGAGGCACAGAGATCTTAAGTAAGTTAACTAAACTCACACAGCAAGGTTAATTGCAAAGCTAATAGTAAACCCATACTGTTTTAATTGCTATACTACAGTGTTTCCCAAGTATCAGTCATTCAGATACCATCTTCATAGTTTTGCCATGGATATAATCCACTTCTATTATTATTTAATGTTTTTTACTTTTTTTAAACCAAATCAATGTATTTAAAAAGAAAACATTAAATGATTACATTAAATATAAAACTATCATGTGCTACAAATAGTAGAGATAGTCAATAAAAGTTAAAAAAAAATAGTGTCCATTCAATCCTTAGTAAATGAGAATGCCTGCCCCAAACCCTGAGTCAGTGCCCTTTCTTTCTTGAGAGAGAGAGAGAGAGAGAGAGAGAGAGAGGGAGAGAAGGAGAGATTCATTCTGTGTTATTCAGGCTTTATCTGTACACCATCTAAAATCATCTTTCAGTTTAGCGTTAACAGTGGCTCCTACACGCTGGGAGTCTCTTGTCTAAAACATGAAGATATTGTACTCTCTTCAGAATTAACTTAGGGAAAGGGAAGCAGAGGCATGTTGAAATGAATTCAGATCTATATTAGTTCAGCCAATCCAAGTAAAGTTATTGTCCAAATTATTAATCCCAAATTATTCATCTAGTTGCTAGAAGACCTCTTCAGGTGGCTTTGTGGAAAGGATTATGGGTAATTTTTACCCAAGTTATCATCTGTAGAAGATGTGGTTACCCCTGAATTTTAAACTAAACTACTTAGAAAATCATCTTACTTCATTCTTGACACATATCTATTGGCTTCAAATATCAGAGAGTTTTAAGCCTATTTCAAATACCTGTTAGAGATCACTGGAAAGTGTCCCTTTTTACCAGGATGACATTCTCTTTTTATATGCACTCTCTATGATTAACATACAATTATTATATTTTGATTATGGTGTGAAAAGTAAAAGGTGTCTTTTCATTTCCCACTTTAAGATAAATGATGAGATCTAGTGTGTTTTCATATCATGTAGAGGGATCTTTAATTCACAGACCTCTGTAAAAGCAATTCGTGAACATAATTAAGGTTCATCAATGTGAACAATAAATTAATTTGCATCTGAAGATCTTACTGATTATCTGACCGCATAATTTCCACATATTTGGATTGTATTTTTCTGATGCTTTTTACATTATATGAATTCTTAATCACGATGATTCTATCCACAGTGCTTCTTCTATCCCAGTGAGCCTTGTAATGGAGTGAGGTCAGCATGACAAAAGTGATAACAGACTTATAGATGGTGAATGAAACTGGATTAATCTTGCTCAGCATTCCTATTTCTACTTTTAAATATTATAGCTAAATATTAAATATTACTATGAAGTATTACAGCTGCACATAGGAAGCAAGATATTAAATGTGTCTTGTGTGGCTGGTGAAAATTGCAACCATTTGTGGTTCAGTATGCCAGAGAACTTCAGAAAGCTTTCCATGGATTTGGGGCCTGGTTAGCTGCTCACGAGTAGAGAGAAGAGGTGGGTGGTTTGCAAGAGGACATGTGAATATCTGTCCACACTAAAGGTGCTGTAGGATCTTGTCTCCAACGGACTGCCACTCTTTCCAGTCAATAGTGTGGTGAGCTAGATCAGCCACTGTTTGATGGCATAATAGAGACCACCTTTATTTGCAGGTTTCATCTAGTTGTGCCATGGTATGTTTCATCTCTGTATTAAGTTGAGTCTAGGATGGTCTGTAACAGTTTTACTGTGGCTTATTTGTCCTCCTCTGCCCCAGGGTAAGTTTTAGAAACCAGACTAGCTCTGGAAGTGTGTCCTGATTTCAGAAATAAGATTAGTGAAGGTGTTGGGAGAGTTAGGTCCTCACGGGTGAACCATGTCTGTTTACTCACAAGTGTACACCTGGCATCTGAACAGCCTTGGACGTATGCCAAGTACTCAGTAAATAACGTGTTGAATCAATGAGACTACAGTTAAATTGGACATCTGATGTTTTTGGCCTTATAACATTTTTGCTTGGTGACAGGAAAGCACAACAAAAGTGTGTGTGTGTGTGTGTGTGTGTGTGTACGCGCACGTGCGTGCGCACATATGCATTTTTATAGCTTCCTTAAGAAAAGTAATCAATTTCAGTTTTTGAAACTAAAAAACAATACAGTGCATTACCTCACAGTTTTTGCCTGGTTTCCCACATAAGTTTCCCTGATTGAAAAAGGTAGTTCCAGCTCTTGTGGAGATGAAGAAAAAGATGGCAATGACTCCTGTTCCTTTCCCATTTTGTGTCTGTGCAAGAAGAAAAAGCAAGCCTGCAAGGATTTAGAAGAGAGAGAAATCATAATCATTTTTCCCCCAGACTTTATGTCTTAATGATTAGTAGAACATACTAGGAAATAGGTTCTTTCTCTTGGGAAATTACTAATACTGGCAGCTTGAAATAGCATGAAAAAGAGTTAGTAATGGCAGATAGTTTGCTAGAGAAGAAGGGCCCAAGTTAAGTGAAAGCAGAAAGAAACTCTGTTAGTGACAAGTAATTAAAACAATGCAGTCTGGAGCAGAAAGGCAACCTCATGTATTCTTAGCACCTACTGCATGTCAAGCTATGTAATACAGATATTATTTTTGAGACAGTTGTTATTTGAGGTATCATATTTTTAGAAGATACTATTATCTCTGTTTTACAAGTAAGAAACTGAAGTTTAATAAGATCTGTAATTAATCTAAAGCCACATTGATAGCTAGTTCATGTAATGGAGTTAGGGCTCAGACCCAAGCCTGTCTGATTCAGAAACCCAAGTTCTTTCCCCATGTTAAGCAGTCCCTTGCCTTTCTTATAATTGTATTCTATAAGTATGGTATTTAGAAATTATCCTGAGCAGTTCCTAGCTTTTGCCATTTTTAAGGAAGATATCTATTTTTACAGGAAAGGTAATGTTAGATTGTGGACTCAGTGTTGGAATTTTAGCTAACTATGCCTGGATATGTAGGTGTGTTTGTGTGGAGGGTGGTGGTGGATAGGGGGATACCCAGGTGGTCCAGATCCTTAATATTCAAAGTGTGGTCTCCGTACCAACAGCATAGGCATCACCTTCGAACTTGTTAGGGCTACAGAATGTCAGGCCCCACAGCAAAACTCCTGGATTTCAGTCTGCATTTTTAACACAATCCCTTGGTGATTTGTGTGCCTGTGAAAGTTGGAGAAGCTCCACTCCAAACTTCTGTGATTACAAGGCCACTGTCTGAAAGGTTGATTGACATGCTGTGCAAAAGCAGCAATACCAGATAGTGACAATATATTTTCCCAGTTTACTGAGTACTTACTATGTAACCAAATGATGTGTTAAGTATTTTACATAGATTTTTCATTTAAACCTTTTCAGTAACCCTGTAAGGAAGGTGTTTTTGTTTCATTCTAGAGATGAGGAAGCGGAATCATAGAGAGGTTAGGTAACTTATCCAAAACTTAGCAGCTCTAATGCTAATGCATGTATGTCTAATATCTAGGATATCTTTGAGATAGTTTGTGTAATGAATTCTATTTTATTGACTTTAAATGGTGAGAAATAAATGAAATGATCTCTTGAATAAAATTCACTATTGCTTATATCATGTGGAATATTTTTTTTATGTTGGAGTAGAATGAAATATTTAGACAAAATAACTGAAGAAGCATTTTTATTATTCTGTGAATTCTGTTCTGACTTTAAAAATAAGTAACTTTCTCATATTGTACTGATAATTTCAATAAAATATAATTCAACATTATGAGTGATAGAATTCATGTTAATACTGATAATCAGTAAAAGATGTTGAACACAACTAGCATGAAGAGTTAGAGGAACATTGGTGAGTATATAAGTTCACATGATAATTTTTATGGTTTATTTCTTCACAGTGTTCTTTTTTTATTTGTTTGTTTGTTTGTTTATTTTTTGTCAAATCTTCTTGTTTCATGATTCACTATGTGGATGATATAGGTATACTGAATTGGCAATGTTGGTTAATTTGGTTTTTGTTCCCTGAAACTAGATTGACTGGACCCTGGGTGAGCTGATTGGGTTGTCGGCAATAAAGTCCATTTCTAGGCCTGGCCAGCGTGGCTCAGTGGTTGACCTAGAAATGAGGAGGTCACAGTTAGATTCCCGATCAGGGTACATGCCCGGATTGCGGGCTTGTGCCCCATTAGGGATTGTGCAGGAGGTTGCTAATCAATGATTTTCTCTCCTCATTGAAGCTTTTATCTCTCTCTCCCTCTCTCTTGTTCTCTGAAATCAATAAAAACATATTTAAAAAATCCATTTCTAGTAAGGTTAGAAAGATCAAGGGAACTATTAAATAATTACGTTGGTCTTTTATCTACAGGCTTTTTTAGGGGGGAAAAGGAAGCAAAAATGTGATTTTCTGTGTTTTGGGAGGGGGGAAAAGGAAGGAGCAAGGAAGGAGGCAGATTTGTCTGAACCTAAAAGTCATTTTGTGTATCATGCCATTATTAAATGAATATGCTAATAGTTTATTAAATTGGTAGGAAATGAGAATCAAACAACAGAGTCCATATACTATTTAGAGCTACTATGGTTAAAAATGCTATATACTTCATAAATATTTTAAAGAAATTAGTAAAGCTGACACATTCAGGGACTTTAAGCAAAATAATACATTAAAAAACACAATTTTACCAAAGGCTAATGATATAGAGTTAAGTTCTCATGGCATCTCATTGATGTTATAAGCAAACATCACTGAACAAAACAATGTTATTTGAGAAACTGCTGTGTTTATAGTAATGTTGGTGTTTCCTGTTGAGGTTGCTTATCTGGCAGTATCAAATATATAATAAAGCCGTCTGTCCTAACTCATTTTAAAAAAGGTTAAAATATAGTTGATTCTTGGTATTCACAAGGGACTGACTGGTTATAGGACTCCTGCAGATTTTATACAAATCCCTTATATAAAATGGTGTATAGTATTGGGATATAACCTATATTTGCATACACTAGAAGGCAACACCACTGTATGACTGCCATTATTTCATTTGAGTGGATTTAACATAGTGCTCCACCTGTGACAAATTAAAGTTTTGCTTTTGGGAACTTCCTGGGATTTCCACCCACCTGAATATTTTTTATCTTTGATGGTTGAATCCCCAGATGTGAAGCCTGCAGATCCAAAGATCCATGACTGTAGAAACCTTTTCTCACCCTCAGTAAAAATGTTTATATCCTTCCTTTTCACACAGTTCTAATAAACTGATTTTTAAATTCACAGACCTTCCAGTGCTGGTGAGTGTTCAACCCTGGCTCTGAAAAGGGAAAGGGAGAAGGAGTTTGGTTTGTCCTGCCTCCCAGGTTCTGTGGTGAAAAACCTTCTCACCGATACTGGAGATGGGGAGGGATGCGCACAGTTGTGTGTTGCAGGCAGTGCGGGTAGGCTCAGCACCACTGATATTAGCGCCGGCAGAACAGAAAGGGGAAGAGGCAGTGAGTGGGAGGCAGTGGAAAGACAGAAAAGCTAAAGACTATAGAACATAATATAAGCAAGTTGGGAGGCAGTGGCTTCTGTAAAAGGGATGAGAAGATATAAACCAAAGAACTTATATACATATATGCATAGTCCAGGGACACCGGCAATAGGGTGGTGAAGACCTGGGCATGTGGGTAGGAGCTGGGAGGAGGGGAGTGAAGGAAGCATAGAAAACAAGAGACATCTATAATACTATCAACAATAAAAACAGACATAAACAAACAAAAAAAAGGAATTAGAGTAAAGGTGTCTGTTCTCTTCCCTGAAACTGCAGAGAGAGAAATAAATGATTGAAAGTGGGAGAAAAAAAACAAAACATTTACTAAAAGTAGGAAAGGGCTAAAGCCCCAACTCTGAAGAATGTCTGCCAAATTTGCTGGTATTTGGAGCAGATCCAAGGAAATGAAACCTGTTTCTCTCTGAGCCAGCAGGTGGAGGCTTTGCAAGGCTAAGGCTGAGCTGTCCTGAAACAGAGGCTGAAGGCACAGGCAGGTCTTCCTAGTTGGGTTATTTTTTGTTTATTAGATTATGCAAGACCCTCTATGGTCTCTTTGTTTATTGTCTATATTTGAGGTTTGTTTCTTTTTAACTTTTTGTGGTAATGAATTATTATAAATGTAAATAATAATGTAATGTTTGTTTATTGATTTATTACCTTTAGATAGTATCTATTGGCTCTTAGATACAAAAATATTTTAAACAGCACATTCATACTCCCATCTTCTCTAATCTCTTGGTGGTATTACTTATTATTTTTGTATTATCAAGCTTGTAACATTTTTTATAGTTGCTGTGGCTGTACTTATTTTTTCAGCTTTGTTGAGATTTAATTAACATATAGCATTATGTCAGTTTAAGATACACATGTTGATTTGCACATGTATCTATTGCAAAATGATTATCACAGTGAGTTTAGTTAACATATCCATCCCCTCACAAAATTACCATTTTGTGTGTGTGTATGTGTGTGCGTGTGTGCGTGTGTGTGTGTGTGGTGAGAAGATTTATAACATTTTTATTACATTATATATACCATAATTGTTTGGCTTCCATTTTATATTTAAATAAATTATGTTGCAAAAACCAGAACAAAAGAAAATATCAAACCAGGAAGCCTAACTAACAAAATGAAATAATAGCATTAAGATGAACTACCTCGTTATTAGAAACTGTAATGCAACCATAATAAATTCATTCATTAGAAGGAAGCAGTATTATGAATATGAGTCATCGAAAATAGTCATTGCAGGCAAATGTAAACAAAACTCAGCAGTGGTCGTAATTAGTATGAAAGATGGAGTACTTTTCCTTTTAATGCCTTCTGTGGTCTGAACTTTGTCAATAAACGTGTTACTTTCACAATTAATTTTTAAGACATCCAAGTCTATATCCACTCATGATAATGAGAACAGATGCATGTTCTTCACAGTAAACAGTGACTGTTGAACCCTAGGCTTTTGTCACATGCTAGCTTCTTAGTTCATAGTGACTGAAAGAACCAAAGCATTATGATATGTAGTTCATATTTTTCCAGAACTTTGGAATTTGTATTTTTCTCTTCTAATTATCATGCAATCCTGTGACATTATCATTATCTCACATGATATTGTATTGCTCTTTGGAAATATAAGACTTTGGGAATTAAGGAAAATAAGCTTTGGGAATTAAGCTGCTTGCTCAATATCATATCATCCCATGTCTCCTGAAACATTTTTTAAGTAAAATATTATAGTAATCTCTTCAATAGAATATTATAGATTCTTCTGAACAAATATCATAAGTACATTTATGAACTAAAAACATTAATTACATTAAACATCTTCGTTTTAGAAGATTTAAAGGAAGATGCCTTATTTTAGAAGGCTTTCCATCTTTAAAGGATATGTTTGGAAAAATAACTTGCATGAAGTAGGGTGAGTGAGGGCTCAGTGTTGACTTAATGATCTCGGTGAACCAGCTATGAATTACCAGCCTATCCTGGTTCTATGCTGAAAACCCACTTATTCATATAAATGAAAAGTATAGACTGTCTGGGAATCACTAGGGATGTACAGGGATAATAGGACGTAAGGACTTGGAATACATTTAAGTGTTTAAGGGAAGACAGGTTTTACTTGTGGTTTATTGGAGGCCCATGACTGAGTTTCTCCCTGTGTAAAACTGGTTTAAATTCACACTTATGAATGCATTGGGAAGTGTTTTAATGGCTGCTCTGGCTTGGTGTCTATATCTGGGCTAAAGTGTCCACTCTGTGGAATATGTTGCCTGAATGTTGATCTCTGAAGTACGACATTCAACTTTTGAGGACGCTTAGATGACCACAATGCAGCCACATGGCCAGAATTGCCATCCATAGAGGCTCAAAACAAAATTTCTTAAGGATAGAAACCATGCCATCGTTTTTGTAGCACAATACGAGGGATGCGGATGTTCATTAAGTACCTGTATAATATGTTTCCATTCCACATGCCTCCATTTTGAAAACAGATTTAGCTTTTTAATAATGAGTGATCTGGATATTGACAGCGCTGGAATTTCAGAGATATCAGTGCAAGTTGGGATAGATGGGGTGCCTAATAATTTAATGGCTTTTCTGAGTGCTTTGAAAAACATTTCATAATGTCAGGTTTGTTGATTAAAAATTGGCAAGTGGAATCGAGAGTTATCAGCATTTCCCAAATCTGTCTCATGAAATACAATTCCCTCTGGATGCTGTTCAAATAAAGGATTCTGTGATTAAGTAAGTTTGGGAAACAATGCATAAAGTATTATGTTTAATAGATTGATGATGAATATTAGCATTTTAAAAGCAGAAATCCTGCAGTATAGGAGTCTGTAGACATTAGTGTAAGTTGGCCATCCTAAAACTTTCCCTGGAACTTTGTTTTGCAATACATTTTACATTCGCTGGCACATTTTGGAAAATGCTGGTTTTTATTTGTCATGCAGTAGCTCATGCTGTGTAGATAAATTGGGCAATGTACGTATGTCTTAAATGGATATAGAAATGAAGTCCTCTTGAGATATAGCACAAAAGAGTTCACCTTTTGCTATCTGTGCAAGGGAGATAATCTCCAGGTATCACTATAGATATTAGTTCTTACTTATTTTTCCTTATATCAACACTAGTAAGCTTAAAAATTTCTGTATCCCATCTTGAATCCTGAAGGTATGATAAAGGAGGAAAATAGGCATAAGGTGATAGCCAGACTAGGAAACAGACAAAGATTCTCAACAGCTTACATGTTTCTATTCATTTCCTGAATTGTGGGCAAGCGGTTTTGCTTTCCTTTAGGGTTTTAGGTTGAAATGTTTGTGTTCTTCATTATAAAAAATCCAAAAATTTGTTTTAAGGGCCAGTTAAGGTGTCAGTTTCAAATTGTAAGCTTTCTGTTGATAAACCCCAGCCTGTGACCAAGTGATGTTTCTTGTGATGTGTGGGACCTCCTACTCATTCCCTGGCAAGATGCTTGTGAAAAGCACTTGCTTATCTTTGGGGTTCTGCTGAGAATGGTGAGAAGACTGTGTCTCTGCCCCTTTGGATATTGAGTTGTGGCTGTGGGCACTGCTTGCCCAACCTCTCTTTTTGTGGCTGAGGGGTGGGGACTCCGAGGGAGAGAACCAGTCTCCTTACACCGTGTGGGCTTGTGCATCCTGAGCCTCTCCCTGCGTCTTGCCTTCTGGAAAGAGAGAGCTTATCCAGGAACAAGGATTGCCCCTGCACTTTGCAGCCTGCATCAGGCATACTCTCAAGAGTCTGTTTCTGACTGGGTGAAGTTCAAGTCATACTTACTTTGTTTCAGGTAAGAGAGCATACTGAAAAATGGCTTTATGAGTGGAAGTGAGGATTTACAAGGGGGAGTCATTTTGAGAAGTTTTTTGTTTTAATAGCCTATAGTAAGGCTATTGCAACGTTATTGTGATTCCAAAAGGGGTAGTGAGAAAAAAAAAGTATTTCTGTGTCTTTAAATTTCTTGGCTCACTCAAACTTTTCATGAAGATTGTCTTATTTATTGTTGATTTGTTTCTTTAGATATTTTAATAAGTGAGAAACCTAAGACAAAATTAAGACAGCAAAGTATATTAAACACTATCACTGTGTTGTGGTTCTGGCATTAATTTGATTCAGATTTATTTTAATGTCTGTTTATAAAATTTTCCTAAACCTAATTACAACTCAAATAGAGTTTCAATATGATATTGATCATTATGATTTGATTGGTAGAATTTTCATGTATATGTTATTGGAATCTCCATATTTTTAAAATTAACCATGTATGTGGCGGGTAAATGAGACATCTCTGTACCGTCTGCCCAGTTTTGCTGTAAAGCTAAAACTACTCTTTAAAAAACTATTAAAATTAACCTCTTGAAAATACTTTTTATGAATACTGAAATGTGATGCAGTTCAGCACAGAGTGTTAATATTTTTCTGTCATGCATGAATTATTACAAAAACCGATTCAGTCTTTTTGTTTTTCATAATTAGCAAGAAAAGTATAGGGCATATTACATGTTTTATGTTTTGATTGCCATTTTTTGGATTCAACTATATAAGATGAGAAAAATGATTATATTTAAAACTCTCTTCCTAAATAAGTGAGAATGAAAATATACCTTGTAATTATTGTCTTGGAAATGTTACTTATTCATTGTCTTGGAAAGTTAATTAGACATTATGGAGAATTGCTTTCTGAAATAAGAGAGTAGAAATTAATAATTTAGAAAGTTAGTGTATTTGTAATGATATTTGTAAAAATCATTTTTTATGTAATTGCACATATGCATAGACAAATATGTGATGCTGGAGTATGGACTTTGCAGTCAGTACAGAATAATTGGCATTGGGTGGCTTTAGAAAAACAGTTCCAGTTTGTATACTTTGTTTTTCAGGAAAGTCTTAGTATCTTTAAAAATATATGCAATTATGAAAGCAAAAATAAAACCTTTATTTCTGTGTGAACCATGACTAGCTATAGCTATTTAAGCATACAACAGTCTTTATTATAATGGCAAGTAACCAGATACGAGCATTAAAATAAACTTACTTTAGACAGATGTGTACTTGAATAGAATGCAATATTCTGCAGCTATTTTTAAAAAATATATATTTTATTGATTTTTCACAGAGAGGAAGGGAGAGGGATAGAAAGTCAGAAACATCGATGAGAGAGAGAGACATCGATCAGCCACCTCCTGCACACCCCACACTGGAGATGTGCCCGCAAGCAAGGTACATGCCCCTGACCGGAATCGAACCCGGGACCTTTCAGTCCGCAGGCTGACGCTCTGTCCACTGAGCCAAACCAGTCTCGGCTCTGCAGCTATTTTTAAGGGGGAGTGAAGACCTTTCACTATTTCTGTCTCGCAGCCGAATTGAGGACAGTGGCCCCAGAACTCTTTTCATAGTTATCTGTTGTATAAAACATTTGTTTGCTTTTTACATTAAAGGGCAATTGCATGCAAAGTGATCCACTATCCTCAGGAATATGGGGTATTTCTAGATACATTGGAGAATATGAAACTTTTCCAAATGCTCAAAAACAGAGTCAACCCCGTTTTATTTTGACAGACTTTCCAGGCCCTCAGGGTTAGAGGCAGGTCTCTCTCACAGGTAGAGGCTAGGACTGAGGCTTTGCAAAGAGGAAGCAGTTGTGAAGGGAAGGCGCTCACAGGGGACAAGGAGTTGCTCACTGTTTACCAATACCTGTCCTTTGTGTCTGAAGTCAAAGCTGCTATTGAGAAGACAAGTAACTGAGGGCTGGTCTGCAGACTTGTAAGATCACTCCATTGCATCTCACTCCTTTGGGTGTATGTGAAACACTTGTGATTTGGTTAAATGGCAAATTCTAGTACAGCAGGTTTGGAGACGAGGTCTGGGATTCTGCATTTTTTACAGGCTCGTATGCTGCCGGTTTGGGGACCACACTTTGACTACTGAGGAACAGTACAATATCAATAGCTGCTTAGTCTATTATTTATAACTTAATGGACATTATCTAGTTAATACCAAGCAGTCAGTTTACGACGCAAATGACCGAGACTATGATTGAGGTGAACTCACTAGCTGGTATCACTGGCTCCTTCACAGATGATGTAACTGATGATGTGTCACCTGCTGTTTTCTCTGGAATGAATGTGCAGTATTGTGACCTCTGACAAGTTTCCACTGCTGCCCTTTTCTGGGACTCGTCATTGTTGGCAGTCCTGTCCCGTGCCTATCAGTATGCTTCTCCTTGCATTGCCACAAATACCAAGGCCTCCTCCACTCCTTCCCTCTGCCAGCACTTTCTACCCATCAGGAGCCTGTGATGTATGTTGGCTTTGATTTGGGTCTTGCACCTGAGTATTCTAACAGCATCTTCTGCTTAACCTGGCTTGCAGGTGCCCCACTTATGCTCACTGTGAATTTAAATATAGAAACTTTATCTGCGGAGAGCTACTTTTTTCCCTCTCAACACACAATTTTCCAACATAATCAACCAGTTTGATTTTTTTTTCAGTCTTCATGTATCAGCTTGTTAGATCTGTGCTTTCAATTTAAATATTCTGCCAGGGTCCTAGACACCATGAGAACTCCTAAAGAGAAGAGAGTGGTCAGTGGTCAGTGCTGTGACCACTGTAATCATCAGTAATCCCATTACCGTCATATTTGCTTCCCCAAATTTTTTTATTTTTTAAATCCTCACTTGAGGAATGCGGATATTTTTTCCATTGATTCTAGAGAGAGTCAAAGGGAGGTAGGGAAGGCGTGAAAGAGAGGTGGGGAGAGACATTGATGTGACAGAGACACATCAATTGGTTGCTTGCCCACATGCACCTCAATAGGGATTGAGGGTGGCAGTAGGTGGGGATCAGACCTGCAACCCAGTAAGTGCCCTTAACCTGGATTCAAACCCTCAATCCTCTGGAGCCCAGGCTGATGCTCTAACCACTGAGAAACTCTGGCCAGGACTTCCCCAAACTTTTTAATGAAAATATGATGTATATGGTAATTTGGAAGAGTTTTACAGTGAAAAATGATATATTCACCATCTAGATTCCACGATTAACATTTTACTTCATCACATGTCTATTTGTCCAACAGTATATTCACCATCTAGATTCCACCATTAACATTTTACTTCATCACATGTCTGTTTATCCCTTTGCCTATCTTCTACCACCTTATTTTTTATGCATTTTTAAGTAAACCCTAGGCATCAGTTTGCATATTTCAGCATGCTATTATTAATAAGTATGCTGAAACCCATACAGCTCCTTCAACAGTAATTTGTTATAAATGACTATAAAAAGCCATTTGCTTTTCCAGTGAATACTGAATTATAAGCAATGGTTTTATTCAGTTCTGTTCAGTGAGAAAAATCTGTATAGTATAACTCAAAGTGGGAGAGATAATATGATAGGTTTTCAGAAGCTTCTTTTGCAGTCTTTCTCCAGATACTACATGGAAATTTTATAGTGATTTTTAGTGGAAAGTTTAATATTGCTTGACAGTTTTTCATATGAAATTTACATAGAATGAAATGCACACTTCCTTAATTGTACTTAAGTTGAGCTTTGACAGATGGATGCACCTCTGTAAATGAGTCCCCAGCAAGATATGGGACATCACCATCACCTGATAAGGTTCCCTCATGTTCCTTACCAGCCCTTAGATTCTTCTGTGCTTCTCCTCAAAAGAGGACTTATGACCACAGATAAATGATTTGTGATCAGTTTATTTCTTCAAACTACACTTTGACCAATTTTATTTTATGCAAGTTGCTTTCATAGTTTTAACCACATGTTGTTTAGCACTTTCTAACAAGCTAATATTTAGTTTGGTCTAAATCCTGGTGTTCTTGTTTCTGACAAAATTGAATTTTTTTAATCACAGTAACTTAGATGATCTGGTTTTTACTTGGCACAGATGACTTGCCAATGACTTGATTGAGCCTTATAATATTTTACAAGATAGTTGGTAAAATCACATAAGTAGAGATGCAGAGACCTGGAGGTAATCCTGCTTTAAGAAGTTCTTTGGGCTAAAACACTTAGTGTCTCTGGATATAGGGAGGGGGGGAATCCCTATTTTAGGCCAGGGTTTTCTGTGAAGATATTTGAGAATGCATTTACCTCATAATTTAGCCTGAAACATTCATAATACTTCTTCAGGAACAGAAAGTTCTGTTCCTATGATAACCTTAATGTCTCATATTCCATGTTTGGGTCAACTTTATCCTCAAGAACTTCACAAAGGACTGGATTGACCCCCGATATGGATAACACACTACTATCCAGACAGCACACCCTACTACCCAAATAGCCACTTGCTTCAGATGCCAGACTCCCAGAATGATCTGCAGCTAGGAAGTAAAATGACCAACCAAGCCTTTGGTCATAAAGAAGCAGTTTTTAAATGTCTAACAAGAAAGTAGCACAGCAAAAAGTGTCTGATCAAACTGAACTGTGTTCCTCAAGTTATTTAGGGACAATAAAGTGCCATAACACTCCCATTTTTTTATTTGCTTGTTTTCACTAGTCACTTTAAAGGAGCTTGAGACTCATCTTCTGAAAACCCACCCAGCTTCTTCAGTTGTTACTTACATATAAATAGTCCTTTGTTTTTTCCAGTGAATGTTGAATTATGAACAGTGGGTTTGTTTAGCTCTGTTCATTGGGAAAAATCCATGCAGAATAACTCAGAGAGATTACATGGTAGGTGCTAAGAAACTTCTTTTACAGTCTTTCTCCAGAAATTGCATGGAAATTGTATAGTGTATTTTTTTAAGGTGTATCATTTAGTAGAAAGATATGTTTTCTTGCTCATAAAGGAATCAAGAAAATATCCAGCAGCTCACAGTGTATATGACCTTTAGAACCGAACTGAACAAATATTCAACAGTTTTCTAGTCAAAATTTCAAATCATATATTGGCTGTATTTTTTAAAAGCAAGAAGATATATAGTTAATCACCCTGGCCAATGGCTCCATTGGTAGGAACACTGAAAGGTCGCAGGTTTGGGGCACATACCTTGTTTGCAGGTTTCATGCCAGGCCCTAGTCAGTCCCTGGGGGAGGTAACCTATCTCTCTCACTCTCCTCTCCCCCTCCCTCTTCCCCCTCTTCTCTTTCTCTCTCTCTTACTCCCTCTTCCTCTCCCTTTTCCCCTCACACCCTCTTCCCCCCTCTCTCTTCCCCTTCCCCTTCTCCTTCCCCTCCTCTCGCTTTCCCTCTCCCTCTCCCTCTATCTCTCCCTGTCTATAAAAATCAATGGAAATGTCCTCAGGTGAGGATTACAAAAATGAAAAAGGATATCTAGTTAACTACTTATAGGCTAGAAAAAAATTCTATATGCATATTTCCTCTCTTATTGTTTTTCATACATAATTTAAACGTGCTTTTCTCAGAGTTGAAAGGACAGAGTAGTTTTTACTAACACTTTCTTCCCTTCTCCCTCTTCAATTTCATCTTCTAATATAAAATTGTGTAACATAAAGTAGAGAATTATGGGAAATTGTAACTATTTCTCTCACAGTTTTAAGCCCTGACGATAGAGAAATATGAATTATTTCATAATTTTCAGAGGGCTTGCAATTGTTGTAAATTCATCTTATAACAAAAGACTATAATTTATGCAGTTTTTATTATATTTTCAACTTCAATTAAAAATATAAGATTCTATGACAGAACAATAGTCACTGAGCAATTTTTGTTGAGTAGAATATCTACTGCATTTTCTATGTAAGTTCTACCTGTCCTTGAAGGTTCAGCATTATACCAAACCATCCCAAAGCTTTTCGGACAGCTGTCAATCAACTCTCTGCCCATCTCTCCCTTTCTTGCATACATATCACATTAACTTACATTTTGGCATTGTTCTTCTATGCAGATAATAACTGGTAATTACTCTCTAATTATTTTTTATGTTAACTTTATCCTCCCAGTGATATTATAAATTACTCTGTGCCAGAACCCTATCTGGCATTCACTGCTTTGTTTTTAGTGCTTTTAGACAGCCTTCACTCAATAAATATTGTCTTCTAATGGCCTGAATATTAAGAGAGGCCACTTGTCTCTGCAAACTTCATTAACTTTATTTTCTCTGTCTTCTATCAACTTGCTCTAAGAATAGAATTAACAGAGGGTTACTTTAAGGCAAACTAATTTAGAGTTTTATGTTTCTTTTTCCCTTCATTTTTAAAAGTCATTACCATCTATTTGTCCATGTTTTGATAATAGTCTTAACATTTAGCACTTTAATAATTCCCCTCTGTGAAGAACAAATTGTATTTCTAACATAATTTCATTTTCCAGAATGGCTATAAAGCATTGTTGGCCCTATTGATTATCTAGAATGGAAGAAAAATTAAACATGTTGAAGTTCAGCTTCTGAATGACTTGGGGGCAGAACATGGACCACACATTGTTTTCAATACTTCAGGGCCAGAGACATGGAGTTCTGTGATAAGCTGAGCTGTTGGCCACTGCAAGCTTGGATGAGGTCTGTAGTCTGTGGTTTGGAGTAGAGCACTATGCCATAAAGTCTGCTCTATTGGTTAATCTAGCCTTTGTCCTTACTCAAACCACATCACATGATTGGAACTACTCAACAAAGAAAATAAGGAGCAACAATGTTGGAGTCCTACCTTGCCCTGCACAGTGCTACTAGTTGCTGATTTTATGCAAATGTATTTTCCACCTCTCCTAGCAAATTGGGAGAGGCCCAGCAAAACCAAGAGGCATATGCTCTCCAGGTCAACCCAGCATCCCTATATTATAGATATAGATCCCTATATTAGTTTCCATTGCTGGTGTAACAAATTGCCATAAATTTAGTGGCAGAAAACAACACGGATTTACCATCTTACAGGTTTGGAGGTCAGAAATCTAAATTGCATCTGCATGGCTGTGCTTTTCTGGAGACTCTCAGGGAGCCTCTGTTCTTTGCCTTGTCCATCTTCAGGAGGCTGCCCAAATTCCATAGCTCAGGTGTGCATCACTCTGATCTCTGTGTCTACTGTCATATCTCCCTTGATTATACTGCCTCCCTCATTCATTTTATAAGAACCCTTGGGATTACATCCGGCCCATCTTCCTATCTCCAGATCCTTGATTTTAAGCATGTCTCCAAAGTCCTTTCTTCCATGAAAGGTAACATTTCACAGGTTCCAAGGATTAGGATGTAGATAATTTTGGGGGAGCATTATTCCTCCTACCACACCACAAATCTATCCCCTTTCCACAGTGATACATCTAACCCCTTCATGCTATAACCTCCGAAGTGTTTACAATTGCAATTGATTTCTACAAACTAGGAGTTGAATATTTATCCAGCAAATAAGATGGGAGTGTGTGTGTGTGTGTGTGTGTGTGTGTGTGTGTATATGTGTGTGTGTATTAATTTTTAAAATTACATTTTAAAATTATAGTTCACAGACAACATCATATTAGTTTCAGATGTACAATGAGAATGGAAATATTTTTAAAATTTACCCTTTCCCTCCCTTCTCTTCACAAATCATTACATTTTGTTTTCTGAATGTTATATTTAATAATTTAAAAAATAAACAGCCCTTCCTTCTCTTCTGGGGTGGCTTTACTTCTGTGTTTTGTTATTGTTATTTTTCCTGCATTATTTTATATTTCAGTCCTTTTTACACGTGATTTCTTTTTATTCATAGAATAAACTTCCTATTCATTAAGTTATTTCTTCCCTCCTTGGTCCCTTGACAATGGATCGCTCAAACCCAAATTCTTTTCCCCTGGAGTTTCTGATGCTATTTTATTTTGTGTTTTTCTTCTTTGCTTCTCCACTTTTTCATATTATTTCTTATTTTCACCCTTTTGTCTTTCTTTCACAATTCTCTTGTGTTTGTATTTTTAATATGACAGTAGAAAATTATGTATGTTTTGAACTTGTGAAACTGTCACTTATTGGCAAAACATAGTATACTATCCCCTGTTATTGATAAGAGAGTGGCAAAATTAATGCCAGAAGTGCAGAAGCTACTTAGTAACCTATGAACTGAGAAAACCTCATCCATACACAAAGGTATCAGAAACAGAAACAATTAGTCCATCTTTTCCAAGGATCAGGCCATTTTTTCTTTTAACCTTTCTTATTGTTGCTAATGCTGATAGTGTAGCTGGTGAAATAAGTTAATTCAACTTCATTTTACTTAATTAATGGGAAAGGCTGTTCTGGGTATTGTTCTAGAAGACCAGGGTATAGAACAATGGTTCTTAAAATGTGCTCCATAGACCAGAAAATCAATATCACCTGGGGATTTGCTACAAATGCAACTTACCAGGTCACACTTCTGACCTACTGGATATGAAGATCTTAGGATGCAGCCCAGAAATCTTTGTTCTAACAAGCTCCCTGGGAGATTTTTATGTACAATCAAGTTTAAGAACTATTTGGTGTATTGTTACATGAGGGGGGTGAGAAGGCTTACCTCTTCTTTGTCTTTGTAGATCAATTTATGCATTCACTAGCCCCAGTCTCCAGAGATGTCACTTCCAATATGTTCCTGTACTATTTTCAGTTCTAATATACTGTCCAAAGTCACCTTATCTTACCTCAGAAACAATCATTTGTGGATTGGCATCAGGAAGAAACAGTTCTTAGTTGAACTGTCTATTTACAGGGCTTAAAGCTCAGGCTGAAGCAAACTAAATGTAAATCTCATTCCTGGAACTGACCAATTTTCCCCCATCTATAAAATTATGGCTGTTTCAATAAGTGATAATGTTTCAATTCATTAAAATCTTTAAAATAAATTACTGACTTACTCCAAATGAAAGAAAAAGTTCTATTCCCTCCCCTTCTCTGTCCCCTATAAAGTCATTGAAGTACATTTCTTATCTACCACATAAGCCTGTATCCATGGCAAATAAAAAACATTGTCTCCAAATGTGATGTAAAGTACTCTAGGCCACTTAAAAAATACAGTGCAACCTCTGTTCTCAGACGTAATTCATTCCGGAGGCTGTTTGAAACTGAATCATTTTTTTCCCATTAGGAATAATGCAAATTGAATGAATGCATTACAGACTCCCAAATGATTCCATTTTAACTTTTCTTATATACAGTACATGTCTGATGTACTGTTTAACCTACAAATACTTTAAAAACTAAAAGGACATGAAATGTAAGTGAAAGTTTAACAAAAAGGAAATGAAATGTACAGTAAAAGTAAAAATATAATAATAAGCAGCAACAAAAGCAAAACCTACACACACACACACACACACACACACACACACACACACACACCATGAAATATTCACATCACAATTTCTGGAGATATTAAAAGCTCAGAAAGCCCCTTTGCAATTTATCCCTCCCAACTCCTTGGGCCAGACAACCACTAATCTGCTTTTCTCTCTATAGCTGCTTCTTTTGCTTTTTCTAGCAATCATGTATTCTTTTGCTAGCTTTTTTCTTTCAGCATAATGTTTTTGAATTTCTCCTTGTTGTTATGTATATAAGTAGTTGTTAGAGGAAAAGTTCCAGAAGTCAGGATCATTTCCATAGAACTGATAGGTAGCCTTATTTAAGTCCATAAAAGCTTTAATAGGAGAAACTTACATATACAGTCAAAGCAGCTGGCTGGGAATTGTTCACATCCCTCCCTGGGCAGAGCCTCTTCCTCTCTCTCTCTCTCTCTCTCTCTCTCTCTCTCTCTCTCTCTCTCTCTCTCATTCTTTTGCTCTCTCTCTTTTTTTCCAAGGACATGTTCATTTACTTATGTATTTATTTATTTTTTTGAGAGATAGAGAAACATCAATGTGAAAGAAACATTAATAGGTTGACTCCAGTACTTTCCTGACTTGGAATCGAACCCACAACCTAGGTATGTGCCCTGAAGTGGAATTGAAACTGAGCCTCTTTGGTGCACAGAACTATGCTCTAACCAATTGAGCCACCTGGCCATGGCCAAGCGCTCCTTTTCATGGGAGGTTAATAGTAAAACCATATCATGAATAGTTACATAGACCACCAGAAAGAACAATGCATTTTTAAATTAACAGATTACATCAGGCAGTTATCCACACTATACATTCATTAACCTCCTTTCCAGGGCATTTATCTTTTCTGCCAAGCCTGAGGCTATAGAGTTAAACAGTCACAGAAGGTTAAAGAGCCGCAGAGAGTCCAACATTTCTCCGATGCCTTCATTGCCGGAGCCATGTTGCATCTCTGAGATCCCTACAATGGTTTTAAAAAATTGCTAACTGTTAATTAATTGTATGGATATATCACAGTTTATTTACCTATTGTTGGACATGCATATTTTTTTCCAGTTTCAGGCTACTGAAGTTGCTACGAATATTAGTATATAAGTCTTTGTGTAGACATATATATATATTTATTTCTCTTGACTAAATACTTAAGAATGGGATGGTTGGGTCATATGCATGTTTAGCTGCATCAGAAATTACCAAATTGTTGTAGAAAACCAAGATGGAAGCATAGGTAAACACCTGAAATTGCTGACTCGCACAACAACTTCAAAACTACAACTAAAACACAAAAAGGAATTCATCCAAAACCACAGAAAGGCTGGCTGAGTGGAAATTCCACAACTAGAAGGGAAGAGAAAAGCACCCTGAGACTCAAAGAAGGTGCGAAAGTAAAGGCAGAGGTACAGAGGCTCATGCCTCCGGCAATTGAGCTGGAAGGAGACAAAGCTCCTGATTGCTCTCAACTTCAGTTTCTGGTGAGACTCTGGGGACCCAGACTCATACATTTTTTATACCTTGTGATGCCAGACAAATAAAAATGTAATTTGGTGTTGATAATTAATATATAAATAATAACATTATACACATATATGTGTATATATACAAACACAGAAATGTGGACCTATTTTATTTATTTATTTGTTGGTTTGTTTATTTATTATTTTTAATTAAATCTTTATTATTCAGATTATTACATTTGTTTCTCTTTTTTCCCCTCAATACTTCCCCTCCACCCGGCTCCCAACCCTCCCTCTACCCTTACCTCCCTCATGTTGACCTCATCCATAGGTGTATGATTTTTGTCCAGTCTCTCCCTGTACACCCCTCACCCCTTTCCCCCTGAGAATTATCAGTCCACTCGCTTTCTGTGCTCCTGATTCTATTATATTCACCAGTTTATTCTGTTGATCAAATTTTTAATTCACTTAAATTTTAGATTCATTTGTTGATAGATATGTATTTATTGTTCATAATTTTTTATCTTTTACCGTTTTCTTCTTCCTCTTCTGAAAGAGTACCTTTCAACATTTCATATAATACTGGTTTGGAGTTGATGAACTCCTTTAGCTTTTTCTTATCTGTGAAACTCTGTATCTGCCCTTCAATTCTGAATGATAGCTTTGCTGGATAGATTATTCTTGGTTGTAGGTTCTTGCTATTCATCACGTTGAATATTTCTCGCCACTCCCCTCTGGCCTGCATCTTTTCTGTTGAGAAATCAGCTGACAGTACTATGGGTGCTCCCTTGTAGGTAATGAACTGTTTTTCTCTTCCTGCTTTTAATATTCTTTCTTTGCCTTTTGCTCTTGGTATTTAATTATGATGTGTCTTGGTGTAGTCCTCTTTGGATACCTTTTATATGGGGCTCTGTGTGCTTCCTGGACTTGTAAGTCTATTTATTTTACCAGATGTGGGAAGTTTTCAGTCATTATTTCTTTTTTCAATTTTTATTAATTTTTTATACATATCTCCCCATTGCCCCCCCTCCCTCCTAGGCATACCCCAACCCCCCAGTGTCTATGTTCATTGGTTATGCTTATATGCATGCATACAAGTCCTTTGATTAATCTCTTATCTACCTCACCTAACTTCAATCATCCTGCTGTAATTTCACAGTCTGTGTGAAGCTTTACTGTCTCTCTATCTATCCTTTTGTTCATCAGTTTATAATGTTCTTTATTATCCACAAATGAGTGAGATCATGTGATGCTTCTCCTTCATTTACTGGCTTATTTCACTAAGCATAAGGCTCTCCAGTTCCAACCAGGTTGCTGCAAGTGGTAAGAATTCCTTCTTTTTAATGGCAGCATAGAATACCATTGTGTAGATGTACCACAGTTTTCTGATCCACTCATCTACTGACGGGCACCTACGCTGTTTCCAAATTGTAGCTATTGTAAATTGTGCTGCTATGAACATAGGGGTGCATAAATCCTTTCTGTTTGGTGTTTGTAATTTCTTAGGATAAATTCCTAAGAGTGGGATTACAGGGTCAAATGGGAGATCCATTTTTAGTTTTTTGAGGAAACTCCATACTGTTCTCCACAGTGGCTGCACCAGTCTGCATTCCCACCAACAGTGCACAAAGATTCTTTTTTCTCCGCATCCTCACCAACATTTGTCTTTTGTTGATTTGTTGATGATTGCCATTCTGACAGGTGTAAGATGCTATCACATTGTCATTTTGATTTGCATCTCTCGGATGATTAATGACTTTGAACATGTTTTCATGTGTCTCTTGGCCTTCCTTCTGTCGTCTTTTGAAAAGGTTCTATTTAGGTCCATTGCCCATTTTTTTATTGGATCGTTCATCTTCCTTTTATTAAGTTGTATAAGTTGGCTGTAGATTTTGGAGATTAAACCTTTATCAGTGATAACATTTGCAAATATGTTCTCCCATACAGTGATCTTTCTTGTTGTTTTGTTGATGGTTTCTTTTGCTGTGCAAAAGCTTTTTATTTTGATTTAGTCCCATTTGTTTATTTTTTCTTTAGCTTCCATTGCCTTTGGAGCAGTTTCAGTGAAGAAGTTCTTTCGGCATATATCTGAGATTGTGCTGCCTGTAGATTCCTCTAGTATTTTTATGGTTTCCCTTCTAATGTTTAAGTCCTGTATCCATTTCGAGTTTATTTTTGTATTTGGTGTAAGTTGGTGGTCCAGTTTCATTTTTTTGCATGTTATCTGTCCAATATTTCCAACACCATTTATTGAAGAGGCTATCTTTGTCTCCATTGAATGTTCATGCCTCCTTTGTCAAATATTAGTTGAGCATAGTGGTTTGGGTGCATATCTGGGTTCCCTATTCCAATCCATTGGTCTATATGTCTGTTCTTGTGCCAGTACCAGGCTGTTTTGAGAATAGTTGCTTTGTAGTATAGCTTGAAATCTGGTATTGTGATCCCACCTACTTTATGCTTCTTTCTCAGAACTGCTGTAGCTATTCGTGGTCTTTTTTTGTTCCAGATGAATCTATGAAGAATTCTTTCTTGGTCTGTGAAATATGTCGTTGGTATTTTAATTGGTAGTGCATTGAATCTGTAGATTGCTTTGGGTAGTATAGACATTTTAATGATGTTGATTCTCCCTACCCATGAGTATGGTATGCTCTTCATTCTGTTAACATCTTCCTCTATCTCTTTTTTCAGTGTCCTGTAGTTTTCTACATATAGGTCTTTTACCTCTTTAGTTAGGTTTATTCCTAGGTATCTTAATTGTTTTGGTGCGATGGTAAACGGGATTGCTTTTTTAGTTTCTCTTTCTGTAATTTCACTATTAGTGTATAGAAATGCCACAGACTTCTTAGCATTAATTTTGTATCCTGCTACATTGCTGAATTCATTAATTAAGTCAATTAGTTTTGGAATGGAGTCACTTGGGTTTTTTATGTACAATATCATGTCATCTGCAAATAAGGACAGCTTTACTACTTCTTGCTTTACTACTTCTTTACCAATTTGGATGCCTTTTATTTCTTCTTCTTGTCTAATTGCAATGGCTAATACTTCCAGTACTATGTCGAACAGGAGAGGTGAGAGTGGGCATCCCTGTCTTGTTCTTGTTCTTAGGGGAAATGGTTTTAGTTTTTGCCCATTGAGTATGATGTTAGCTGTGGGTTTATCATATATGGCTTTGATGATGTTGAGGTATGCTCCTTCTATTCCCAATTTGCTGAGAATTTTTATCAAGAAAGGGTGTTGCATTTTGTCAAATGCTTTTTCTGCATCAATTGATATGACTATGTGATTTTTATCTCTCAATTTGTTTATGTGATGTATCACATTTATTGATTTGCAGATATTGTACCATCCCTGCATTCCTGGGATGAATCCTGCTTGGTCATGGTATATGATCTTTCTGATGTACTGCTGGATCCGATTTGCTAGAATTTTGTTGAGGAATTTGGCATCTATGTTCATGAGAGATATTGGCCTATAATTCTCTTTCATTGTGCTGTCTTTATCTGGTTTTGGTATTAGGGTGATGCTGGCTTCATAGAAGGTGTTTGGAAGTGTTCCTTCTTCTTGAATGTTTTTGAATAGTCTGAGGAGGATAGGTTTTAATTCTTCCTTGAATGTTTGGTAAAACTCTCCTGTGTAGCCATCAGGTCCCGGGCTTTAATTTCTGGAAGCTTTTTGAATACTGCTTCAATTTCTTCCATAGTTATTGGACTATTGATATGTTTGGCTTCCTCCTCATTGAGTTTTGGAAGGTTATATTTTTCTAGGAAAATGTCCATTTCTTGCAGGTTGTCCAATTTGTTGGAATAGAGTTGGTCATAGTATTTTTTAACAATCCTTTGTATTTCCGCAGGGTCTGTTGTTATTTCTCCTCTTTCATTTCTGATTTTGTTTATTTGGGTCTTCTCTCTTTGCTTCTTGGTGAGCCTGGCTAGAAGTCCATCAATCTTGTTTATCCTTTCAAAGACCCAGCTCTTGGTTTTGTTGATCTTTTGAATTGTTTCTTTGGTCTCCAAGTTGTTTATCTCCGCTCTGATCTTCACTATTTCCTGCCTTCTGAGTACACTGGGCTTTTCTTGTTGCTCTCTTTCTAGCTCTTTCAGTTGTAGGGTTAGGTAATTTATTACCGTTGCTTCCTGTTTTTTGCAGTAGGCTTGTAGGGCTATGAACTTCCCTCTCAAGACTGCTTTCACTGTGTCCCATAAATTTTGTATTGTTGTGTTGTCATTGTCATTTGTTGCCATGATGTTTTTTATTTCTTCCTTGATCTCTCTTGTTACCCAGTCGTTGTTTAATAGCATGCTGTTTAGTCTCCATGTGTTTGATTTCTTTCTATTGTTTTTATTATAGTTGATTTCCAGTTTTATGCCACTGTGGTCTGAGAAAATGCTTAATATGATTTCTATCTTCTTGAATTTGAAGAGACTTTTCTTATGACCCAACATATGATCTATCTTTGAAAATGACCCATGTGCACTGGAGAAGAATGTATATTCTGTAGCTTTGGGGTGAAATGTTCTCAAGATGTCAATTAATTCCATCTGGTCTAGTGAGTCATTTAGGATTGATGATTCTTTGCTGATTTTTTGTTTAGAGGATTATTCCAATGGTGACAGTGGGGTATTAAAGTCTCCTACTATGATTGTATTGCTGTCAATCTCTCCCTTAATATCCTCCAAGAGTTTTTTTTATGTATTTAGGTGCTCCTATATTGGGTGCATAAATGTTTACCAGAGTTATTTCTTCTTGTTGGATTGTTCCCTTTAGTATTATGAAATGGCCTTCTTTATCTCCTTTTATGTCCTTCACTCTGACATCTAATTTGTCAGATATAAGTATTGCAACCCCAGCTTTTTTTTTCATTTCCATTTGCCTGAAATACCATGTTCCATCCCTTCACCCTCAATCTGTGTGCATCTCTTTTCCTGAGGTGGGTTTCTTGCAGACAGCAGATATATGGATCATGTTTTCTTATCCAATCGGTTACTCTATGTTTTTTGATTGGAGCATTTAATCCGTTTACATTTAAGGTTATTATTGATAAGTACTTATCTGTTGTCATTTTTAGTCCTTACCCCTGAGTTCCTTCTTCACTTCCTCTTTCTTTTTATTACAGCAGACCCTTTAACATTTCTTGCATTGCTGGTTTGGTGGTAATATATTCCCTTAGTCTTTTTTTTGTCTGTGAAGCTTTTGATTTCAACTTCAATTTTGATTGAGAGTTTTGAAGGGTACAGTATTCTTGGATTCAGACCCTTCTTTTGCATGACTTTGTATATTTCATTCCATTGCCTTCTGGCCTGATGAGTTTCTGTTGAGAAGTCAGTAGCTAGTATTATGGGGGTTCCTTTGTAGGTAACTTTCTATTTCTCTCTGGCTGCTTTTAAGATTCTTACTTTGTCGTCAGTGTTTGCCATTTTAATTATAATGTGCCTTGGTGTCGGTTTGTTGGGGTTCATTTTGCTTGGGACTCTGTGAGCTTCTTGGATTTGTGTGGGTTTTTTCTTTCCTATATTCAGGAAATTTTCTGTCATTATTTCTTCAAACACGTTCTCTAATCCTTGTTCAGTTTCCACTCTTTCTCGAACCCCAATTATGTGGATGTTGTTTTGTTTCATGTTATCCCAAAGTTCCCTTAGGCTCTCCTCTTGCTTTTTAACTTTTATTTCGAGAAGCTGCTGTACTTGGGTATTTTTTCCTACCATGTTTTCTTCTAGCTCACTTATGCGGTCCTCTGCTTCTTCTAGTCTACTTTTGATGCCTTCTATTGAGTTATTTATAGCAGTGATGTCATTTTTCATTTCTTCTTGTTTATTCTGCACCTCCTCTAGGTTCTTCTGCATTTCTTCTTGCTGCTTCTTCATCTCCTCTTGGGTCTTCTTCATTTCCTCTTGATTCTTACTCAGATTGTCGATTTTGTCTTCCATTCTTTTCATCCACCTTATGATCATTTCTCTGAACTCTTTCTCTGGGAGGCTTATTTTTACTTCTATTTCGTTTACTTCCTTTTCTGGTGAAACATGCCTTTCTATCTTATGGGCTTTTTCTTTTTATGCCCATGGTCTTTCTTCTCTGGGTGTCTGGTTATGTAGTTCTCTCTCCTACATTGATTGAAAGGTACAAACTACAACACGACCAGGTACAGCACACAATGTACTGAGTAGAAATGTATTCAAGATGTTAATAATCACAAATAAGGTGTCCACCAATGAAAGACAAATTAGGGATAAATAGAGAAAGAAGAAGAGGAAAATGAGGAAAAAAGAAAAGAAAGAAATGCCAAAATCAAATTGGAAGAGCGAGACAAAAAAATTAAATAAATGAGCAAAAAAATAAAATAAATTAGAAAATAAAAAGGAGAAGAAGGAGCAGAAAAGAGGAAGAGAAAAAACTCAGAGAGAAAAGAAAGCGTATAAGAGAGAAAAGGGGGACAAAATATAGATGTCAGGAGACAACTCCAATAGAACAGTCACTAATCCCAATAAAGGCCAGCAACCAGTACCTAGAGGTTAATACAAACTGCAAATAGCTACTGATATCAAGGGAAGTGATGGAAAAGAGAGGTAAAAAACAAAGCAAGCAAAAAGCAAAATAAAACAAGTAGAATAAACTAAAACAATCTCACAAAAAATTTCAAAAAATCGATATAATCACTTTTCAGGCAAATAGCAACAAAAGGACATAGAGAAAAACAACCTTTTGGCTAGTGAAGACAAGAAGAGAGAGGTTTGTGTGGACTTGTAGTAGGGGATTTGAAATTAGATATATAAATGGCGTGCAATTTTAACCAGGTAAAGAGAAAGAATAGGTATAATCTAAAGTTGGAAAAGGGAAAGAGAAACAAGACAACAAAATGGGGAAAGTTAGGAGGAAAGTGTTGGCATAAAGGTAGAGTTGAGTTGGAGTAAAATTATGATAAAAGAAAGATGAAAATAGAATGTAGAACTCTAATCCCGAAATAAAATAGATAGAAAACAAAATGACACTTGTTTTTTTCCAAAAAGGTAAAGTACTAGTAGTAATTAATAATACTAATTTAAAACAAAATGTAATAATTAAGAAGATAAAAGCAATTGAGGTGGAAAGAAAAAAAATAGTATTTTAATTAAAATATGTAAAAATGAAAAATAAAATTTAAAAAATTAATAAAAAGAAAAAAGGAAAAAGAAAAAAAAATAGAATGGTCCTTCACTTCCACTATTATTCTGCTTGGCACTCCTGTTTCCCAGTAGGGAAGGTATTGCAGTTCCCTGTGTTCCCCTCTGTGTTTTAATCTCTTTATTCTTTTGTGGTCATGCGAGAGTCAATTTGTGTGTCATCCACTGGGTGGCAGTGTTTCGGAATTGATCTCTGAGACAAAGCACAGACCTCTCTAGGCTGTGCTCAGATCCTGCTACTCTGTGGTTCTCAAAGCCAGTTTGTGGGGATTTTGCAGCCTGGACACTGTCATAACTCCCAGGCTGTCCCTCTGCCCCAGAAAAAAATGAGTCGTTTTCCAGAGCTCCCCTCTGTCAATAGCTCAGAGAGTTTGCCTCCACACTTAGGGATCACGCCCTGACCACCTCTGAGGACCTCTCCAGAGGCAGCTTTCCCGCAGCCCAGTTCCCATAGTGTGCGTGTCTCTGTTGTGCGGGGGTAAGAGACCTCACCCTGTCCCAGGTGAAATCTGACCCTTCCACGTGCTGTGTGGATCTCTGAATTCACTGCCCACACGTCCGCACCACCTGGAAAGCTGTGCTCTGGGTCCCCGGCTGCTCGGTGGGTGCCTCCATCAGCCGCAGCTTTCAGACCTCCACAGACATCCACCTCCCTCTTATCCCAGGCGAAATCTGACCTTTCCATGTGCTCTGTGGATCTCTGATTCCGCCGCGTGTCTGTGTCGATTGGAGAGCAGAGTTCTGGGTCCCCGGTTCCCCGGCTGCTCCATGGGTGCCCCAGCCGCCATCTTCAGAGCACCGCAGACATCCACCTCCCACTGCAAGATGGCGCGGTCTCCACGTTCTGCCCTGGTGGCTCCTGAGGAGAAAAACCCCATGGCAGTGGGGCTGCGTGGCCGAGAGAGCCCCATCCAGCAGTCCCCCACCTTCTCCTGGAGGATAACTGACTCTCAACTTGCCAACAAACCACTCCCAGTGTGACTATCAGCTGGTATCTCTCCTTCTGCCCAGCGACAAAGCTCCAGACGCATCTGTCTACTCCGCCGCCATTTTCTCTCCCCTCCAGTCATTATTTCTTTAAGTAGGTTTTCAGTATATGAAATGCTGGAATTGTTGAAAAGCATCCCTAGAGTGTGAGGATAAACTACATGATTGAGTGGTTTGTTGTACAGAATTTTATCCAAAAGACATGATGACTATTTACATGGCTGCTGCTAATTTATGTTGTACAGCAAGCCCAGTCCCTCGAACCGGGCTGAGCGGCGACAACATGCCGGTATAAATTTCAGTGACTCATCTCTCAGGTCTAAAATAGCAGCAGGCTAGGGAGCATTTGAGACCTTGTTCCTGACATATGTCTTTAGTTTGCCTCAAATAAATTCTTATAATAAAATAAATAAAATAGCAGCAGGCTAGGGATCAAAGTGTAGTAAAGGAAGGAAGTTTTTCTGACACGTTCCTCTTAAAAACCAACTTAGAACCAGTGTATGTAAATCAGCTTTCTCAAGCTGGTTTGGAGAAGGGTGGGAGGGATACACTGGGGAAATGGAACCCGAGCCTGCATCAAATATTGAAAGCCATTCTGTGCTACGCAAAAAAAAAAATAAAAAAAAAAAAAAAAATTATTTTATCCTATAGGTCAACTATTTTCAACATAGCTTTAGGTATATCTTGGGCATTAATGAAAATATTCTGATGGAGGACATGCAGGGGCTCAGAGACTCTTAAGGCCATACGTTTTCATTTTTTTTTTCAGCTTCAGTATATGAATATATACTCTTCCATTATAATTGAACCACTTCACAATACTTTGGCTCCTCCTTCTCCCTTTTTAAAGAAAGAAGGCATTCATTTTATCTTTCCAGAATCTTAATATGATACAATGTCCTGTTATGTAAAAACTTTCCAAGTGTTAAACAAAATGATACTTTGTTTAACAAAATTGAAGACATTTTTGGATTAATGTTTGATAACCAATTAAAATAATTTTGATGATGGACCACTGTCTTTTATGGCCTAAAACTCAAAAGGAGTTCAGAGATTTTCGCCATGTAGCTTCACCTAAACTCTTATACACTAAAATACTTATGTAAGCCAGAAGAATTGATCATTGTAGAAATATATAAAATTGATGTTAAACTTTTATTATTTTAGCATTAAAGAATATTCATCCATAGATGCATGGATTAATCTTTAAAAGACCTGTTTATCTTATCAACTGATACCATTTTTAAGTTTTATTTATTCTATTTAATAATTATTGACCCAAATTTTATTATGTTTATGTGTTTTTTCTTAATTGTTTACTAGTGTATGTTGTATAACTCAGAAGAAATTATTTTACTCTTAGGGGCTAAAGTAAATTAAAACTTAAAAATCTGCATATGAATATTTTTATGGATATAGGGATGTATGATAGGCCAATCAATAAAATACTTTGAATCATAAAAATATATGCATTAGGATAAAATTTTGCAGGACAAATGAAATAGAAACATGTGAAGGGTATAGATAAAACATAAATGTTAAAGAAGAGCTTATTTATTTTTAAATGGATAATTATGGGTATCAAATCAGTCTGATGTTTAGATTCTTCTTCTTTTTTTTAATATATTTTATTGATTTTTTACAGAGAGGAAGGGAGAGGGATAGAGAGGCAGAAACACCAATGAGAGAGAAACATCGATCAGCTGCTCCTGCACACCCCCCACTGGGGATGTGCCCGCAACCAAGGTACATGCCCTTGACCGGAATCGAACCTGGGACCTTTCAGTCCGCAGGCCAGTGCTCTCTCCACTGAGCCAAACTGGTTTCGGCTGATGTTTAGATTCTTGTGGATATATTTAAGAGTGATATAACAGCTGTTTTACTGAAAATATCAGCATTTGCAACATGCCAAAAAATTATTATATCTTTAACAACTCCTTTGAATGTATGCTGAAAATATAAGATATTTCCTTAAAATTGACTTTTGGTTTCAAAAAGTAATTGGACTTGTGAGAATCATTCTGGATTCTTCTAACGAGGTATAAGTACAGATGTTTGAAAATTACAGTTATGAGAGTATGGATAATGGGATGTCCCTAAAGCATTTTGAGTAGAGGAACACCTGATAAGATTGATGGCTGTGGAATGCTGTTCTGTTTCTAAGTAGAAGACAGAAAGAATGTAGCATGGAGGTTGGAGGTGATGGGAGACTTGGGGCAAGTATAACAGTGAGTAGAATTATGCAGTCATTTTAATGACCCATGTGCCATTTAGGATGTTTTTAGCAGCAAATAACAAACTCTAAACTCAATTTGACTTAGATGATTAGCAAGAATACTCAAGGTAAAGTGACTCCTCTATTGGTTAATTCAATGCACTTATTAATGATGCTGTGTTCCCCTCATGTTGAACAGTGACTGGCAAAGGGTGAGTGGGTCACCATGACGAGCTTAGACTAATCAAGACTCATCCCCTGGGATTGGAACTGGAGCACACCTTATCTGAAACACATGGCTTCAGAAGGATAGTATGAATAACTGACAAAAACTGAGGCTTGTGCCAGAAGAAGGAAAAGAGATGAAGAATTCTAGGAAGGCTTCAACCTTGATGTAGCAGGGATTATAGAGAAGCAAGTTGGCACATGACAGGGCAACTCTAAAGAGTAGATAGGATTTAGCTTCTAACTGGATGTGGAGTGTAAATAGATGGATTGATCCTGGCATGTCTCCAAGGTTTCCAACTTGTCATCAAATGGATTGTGGGCCATTTAATGAGGTGAGGATCAGAAGGATGGGCAGGTCTGCTAAGTAGAATAATAGCTCCCTAAAGATGTCCAAGTTCTAGTTTCTAGAACATATAACTGTTATCTTCTATGGTAGAATGGAGATTGCAGATGTGATTAAGATTGTGGACTTTGAAGCCAGTAGATCATTCTGGATAATCTGGATGGGCCCAATCTAGTCAATGAGACCTTAGAAGTGGAGAACTTTGACTATTGTCAAAAAGAGAGAACATGGTGGGGGAGGAGGGAGGAGAGAGAGCGAGCTGGGATGTTAGAAGAAATGGCAGGAGAAATCCACGAAAAGAGCTTTGGTCAGACTTATAATTACTGAAGTTGGAAGAAGGGAGCTGTGAGCCAGGGAATGTGAGTGGCCTGTAGAAAGTGAGAGTGACAGGAGACAGAAACCTAGACTCTCCAGAAAGAAACACAGTCCTGTGGACACTTCAATTTTAGCCTGGTGAGACACATATACTTCTAACCTATAAAACTTGAAGCTCATGAACTTTTCTTTCTTTGAGCCAATAGGTTTGTGGGTTTTGGTATAAGAGCATTAGAAAATTATTGCATATTTGCCCAGATTTTTCACTGAGAAAGGAGATGAATTTTTCTCCACTTGATATTGAACTAAATGTGTCAAATATTTACAGTCCAGAGTCATGGACATTTTAGTCTCTCAGTGCATGCTTGCTTTAGCAAATGAGATAAAGTAGTTGTGAAGGAACATTTTATTTGAGGCTTGCTTGTTTTCAAGTCTTTGCACTGCAGGGTCTTCTTTGTCAATGTTAGCGTTTGGAATAGAGGATCTCAGGTTCCCTTCAGCTTGAAAATTCTGAAATAACTTGCTTTAGAGAAAAGAAAGAAAGAGAAAGAAAGAAAGAAAGAAAGAAAGAAAGAAAGAAAGAAAGAAAGAAAGGAAGGAAGGAAGGAAGGAAGGAAGGAAGGAAGGAAGGAAAAATATCACCACCCAACACAGTTTCTTCTCTAGAGAGAATGAGGAAAATATGGGGGGAAGCACATGTAAGAATGATTGGTGAACATAGGAAAATAGCATTCCTTGTATGACAGGAATGTGGGTTATGTTCCAGCGCCTTATGTAGGAAGGTAACACTCCTAAATGTTTGACATAACTCAGCACGTGCCCTGAAATTTCTGTGCTGAAATCCCTCATTTTTCATCAGGGTAAGTGAAATAGAGGGTTCTAAGCAGAATCATATGTTGTTCTAATAATCTTGTAGGCTAAGTACTCATCATCATAAAAACCTCTCTGTGTCTTGGCATCCCTGTGGATTATTACATAAAATAATCTCTGGTACTATTGAAAACGTTCTTCTTGGGAGGGCTAGTACTAATTGTTCAGAGATGAAAATCTCACAAGTCCAGCCGAAACCGGTTTGGCTCAATGGATAGAGCATCCACCTGCAGACTGAAGGGTCTCAAGTTCAATTCCGGTCAAGTGCATGTATCTTGGTGGCGGGCACATCCCCAGTGGGGGGTGTGCAGGAGGCAGCTGATTGATGTCTCTCTCATCGATGTTTCTAACTCTCCAACCCTCTGCCTTCCTCTCTGTAAAAAATGAATAAAATATATTAAAATAAATCTCACAAGTCCAACCAGCCTCTTTGATGCAGACCTTTTCCATTAGGAAGCTCGTGTCACTGTTTAAATTCTGCAAGCTAGGAGGTTTGTGAGGTGTGATGGTATGGAATTGCTGTAGGGAAGAAAGGCTGATGAAGTCAGTGCTTTGGGCTCTCTTGCCTAAAAAACAACTATAGGAAGAAAAAAAAGACTGTGTTTTCCTAAGAGTTATCTCATTGGGAGGGATTTTTAATGCAATTCTATCTGGATCAGCTGTTGCTCGCATATCCTGGAAACCGTTGTTCTCACAAAATCATTTAAGCACTTGAGCAATAATTGAACAAATGTCCTTGAACTTGTTATTCAGACATGGGCTTGCCAAATTTTGGATTGAGACTTGTGGAGATGATAAGCCCAGTGTGAATGAGGCAGTTAAGCTGCAAGGTCCATATGTTGTGCCTGATTGTGTTATTGGGGAAAGTTCTTTGGAAATTATGACCTTGATCAAACTTTGAACAGCTAATCAGGATGTGTTCACTAGAGAGGTCCTAATGGTTGTCTTTATCAAGGACCATCAAACATCTTTGGCTTCTTACACTGTGTGCAGCTCTCCCATATTGACATTGTGTTCATGATATTAGTCTTTTCAAGGAACACTGGTGCTGATCCACTTAATTTCTGTAAGCAGACTGCCAACGTCATGGGTGTCTATTGTAGGAGACTCAGAGTGATGAGCATTGTTTTCTTTTGCTATATTGATCATCATTCAAGGTGTGTCTCAGAGTAAATTTTGATGATGCCCAACAGTGAAGTGTTTCCTTGAGGACTATTTAGCTATATGTTTTCCCACTACACCTTATGGGTCTCTGGTTTAGTTATTTGGGGCTACTCTGACTAAATAACATAGACTGAGTGGCTTAAATGACAAACGTTTATTTCTCACAGTTCTGGAGGCTGGGGAGTCCATGACCAAGGTTCAGTGTCTGAAGAAGGCCCTGTTTCTGCTTTGCAGACAGTCACCTTGTCTGTTTTCTCAAAAAATGGCTTTTGCTTGGTGTGTAGAGAGGGACAGAGATCCTGAGTCTCTTTATCTTTTTAAGGACATTAGTCCTCTTGCATAACCTTATTAACCTTTATTTACCTCCCAGAAGTCTCACTTCCAAATACACTCAGTGTGGGGATTAGAGCTTCAATATATGAATTTTGAGGGAACACAAACATTCTGTTCAAAACACAAAAATAAACAAATAAATAAGACAAGTATTAGTTGTTCTATAGAGTTTCTTAGAAGAATAGTAATAGAGTATCTCAAAAAGGTGCCCATCCACCCATTTTATTTTTTTCCTAAAGAAGGGAGATTAAGATCAATATTAGTAGGAATAGGGCTTGCAAATTACTCTCAGATCTTGGACTCACTTTCTGAAATGATTTTGAGGAAAGGAATGGCAGAGTAAGTAATCAGTTTTAAGACCAGACATGAGAACAATGGCGACGTAGGGGTGGTCTTGTTCTGTTTTGTTGTTTTCCCCCCCACAGTATTTCACTCATAGCCTCACCCAGGGTGAACATTCAAAATATGTTTTATGTAAATGCATTGATCATTAGCTAGAGTAGTTTTACAGCAATAAAAAATGCCTTGTTGAAGAGTTGATTCTTCTTTATTTCTGAGCTCAATGAATGACTGCCTGCTCTTGCTGAGTCCCACTTTATGTGAAAACAGGTTAAGGCTTCCTTCTCACCCTTATGATGTCAGTCACCTGCACTCTTTACTTGGGTAGGCCAGGTCAAAATGCCCAAGAGAGGCTTGTGTTCCTTTTTTTGCCTAAAAGTGAAGGCTAGGGGGAAATTGCTCAATCATCTATGGGCCTAATCCACATTGGTGCCTCTGCAGTATTTAACTTGGTTTGGCTATAATAACAGGTGACAGAAGTTTCTGGCAGAGGTAGAGATGAAAGGCATGGGTTGTCCTGTCCTAGTCTGAGACCAGCTGGCCCCGTGTGTCCAGGATGGAGAGATTGCTGCCACATGGGGTTGTCAGTCCTCACAGCAAACTAGTTGGTCACTTAGTGCTAAAACCTTAGCCCCCTCTATTGTGACCTGTGTGGTGGTTCTTTTTTTTTTATTATTTATTAATTTTTAATTAAATCTTTATTATTCAGATTATTACATTTGTTTCTCTTTTTTCCCCCTCCATAGCACCCCTCCACTAACTCCCACCCTTCCCTCTGCCCTTACCTCCCTCCCATTGACCTCATCCATAGGTGTATGGTTTTTGTCCAGTCTCTCCCTGTACACCCCTCACCCCTTCCCCCCTGAGAATTATCAGTCCACTCACTTTCTGTGCTCCTGATTCTACTATATTCACCAGTTTATTCTATTGATCAAATTTTTAAATCACTTAATTTTTAGATTCACTTGTTGATAGATATGTATTTGTTGTTCATAATTTTTTGTCTTTTACCTTTTTTTTCTTCCTCTTCTAAAAGAGTACCTTTCAGCATTTCATATAATAGTTGGAGTTGATGAACTCCTTTAGCTTTTTCTTATCTGTGAAGCTCTTTATCTGACCTTCAATTCTGAATGATAGCTTTGCTGGATAGATTATTCTTGGTTGTAGGTTCTTGCTATTCATCACGTTGAATATTTCTTGCCACTCCCGTCTGGCCTGCATTGTTTCTGTTGAGAAATCAGCTGAAAGTCGTATGGGTGCTCCCTTGTAGGTAATGAACTGTTTTTCTCTTCCTGCTTACAATATTCTCTCTTTGTCTTTTGCTCTTGGTATTTTAATTATGCTGTGTCTTGGTGTAATCCTTTTTGGATACCTTTTATATGCGGTTCTGTGTGCTTCCTGGACTTGTAAGTCTATTTCTTTTACCAGATGTGGGAAGTTTTCAGTCATTATTTCTTTAAATAGGTTTTCAGTATCTTGCTCTCTCTCTTCTTCTGGCACTCTCTCTTCTTCTGGCACCCCCACAATTCTGATGTTGTTACACCTGAAGCTGTCCCAGAGGCTCCTTACATTATCTTCACATTTTTGGATTCTTTTCTCTTCTTGCTTTTCCAGTTGAGTGTTTTCTGCTTCTTTGTATTTCAAACTTTTGACTTGATTCTTGCTTTTCTCTAGTCTGCTTTTAGGACTCTGTGTAATATTTTTTATTTCAGTCAGTGTATGTTTAATTTCTAGTTGGTCCTTTTTCATCTCTAGTTGGACCTTTTCCATCTCTAGTTGGTCCTTTTGCATCTCTAGTTGGATCTTTTGCATTTCTAGTTGGTCCTTTTTCATCTCCGCTTGGCTCTCGCTAACTTTATCCAACTTTTCTAGGATATTCTTGAAAAACCTTATAAGCGTGGTTTTGAACTATATATCCAGTGGTTTGTTTTCCTCCATTTCTTTCATTTGTGATCCCTTCCCTTGTCTCGGCATTTTCACTATGCCTGGAGAACTTCTCTGTTGGATTCAGCCTTATGATAGCAGAAGCCTCTCTGTTGAGCTTGGGATGGGTGGAGTCTCAGGGCTTACGGGACTGCCTTGCCTTCCAGTCAGCCCCGCCCTCCATGGCCCCTGAGTCTCACGTGACTGGGTAATCACTGGAGCGGTCCTTGTGCGTGAGCACAGTGCCTCTAGACCGCTGCCTTTCCAGCTCCCCTGCGCTCCAGGACCACATGAGTCTAGGTCCCCAGGGTTTCACCCAAAACAGGGGCTTAGTGGAGTCAGAAGTGGCAGAGTTGGGAGGGTCTGTCTCCCACCCTCTTGTGAAGGCCAGCGGCAAAATCAGCAGTCTGTCCTCTGCTCTGTGCCGTGCGCGTCACCAGACCTCTGATCTTTTGCGACTCCCCTAAATTTCCGTGCACCTCTCCCTTTTCACAGTCCAAACTCCCCCCGTATGAGTTTCGGCTGGATCTGGGGTTTAGTGTCGTAGGATAAGGGGTTCAATGCTTTGAGAGTCTCTGTTTCCCTCCTGCCAGAGAAAATCAGCCAGGTACTCCGGCACCCTCTCTCTTCACGCGTGCGTCTCTGTACCTCAGCTTTTTACAGCTCCTCTGGGTCTCCCTGAGCCCCTCTCTTTCCCTCGAGTTGTAGAATTTCCACTCAGCCAGCTTTCCTGTGGTTCTGGATGATGTCTGTTCTGTCTTTTAGTTGTAGTTTTGAAATTGTTGTGTGAGGCAGCAGTATAGATGTTTACCTATGCCGCCATCTTGGATTCTCCCTGTGTGGTGGTTCTTAGCAGCTGTCTCACCTATGTCCTCTCTATGCTCTTACATGTCATCAGAAGGAAGAGTTTGGGGTACATGAGAAAGAAAAGTAAAAAATACAAAGCAAATAAAGTAACAAATGAATTAAAACAAAATCAAGCTTATAAAAACAGATAACAAAATGGTGATTACTAGAGAGGAAGGAGGGAGGGGGTAGGGTAGTTTGAGTAAAGGGCATTAAATATATGATAATAGAAGGGAAATAATTTTGGTGGTGAGCATGCAAATTATAATGTTGTATATGTAAAACTTATATGATGTTACTCATTAGTGTTGCCTCAATTAATTAACAATTTTTAAAAAAAGTCCAAAAAGACACAGCAGGAAAAGAAAAACAAACAACACAAAAAACCCCCCACTCAGATTGAGTCAACATCTAATTGCTCATTTCAAATCTTATTCACAAATCAGAAGGTGCTTTGTGGGACCTGAAGCATTTACTCGGTGGGGACTTCAGGACCCAATATGGCTTTCTTCCGGGACTCAGAGCAAAACCTGGGGGTGGAAACCATGTAGTTGAATGTGCTGTATTTGAGAAGCTATCATAGTTTTCTTAGTTCTAAAAATGTTTTAGATGGACAGCATTCTATGACCATGGGTTTTCTGTTATGTTTTGAAATTTAAATTTATATTAAAAGAAAGCATTTCAATGTGGTAACCTAACATTCCACTTCAGAAAACTTCCCTGATTTTTATGATTAGGAAATAACATTTTTATTCAGCTAGCTGACTTTTAAAGAAATAAAACATTGCCACTATGGACTGACTTATGGGCTGTAAAATACTTGTTTAAAAAAATTGTTGTATACATATGACACATTCCTCTAGGCCCTGGTTTCATTAGACAGAACAGGATCTTGGCGATCACAAGTGTTAAGTTATGTACACAGCTCAGAACCACACATAGATGAAACCTACTGACTGTGAACACTTTGCTTCTTTGTGGACAAACTTGCTGCGATGAGTCTTCTATTAAATAGAAGGTACAAAATTGAAAACTTGGTGTTTCACTGATAACCTTTCTAAAGATTTTGGAGAATTTAAATTGAAATTTATCAAGGGCATGTTATTCTGTCTGGTTTTTAAAAATCACATTTGACTCCCTATCTTTCTTTCCATCCACGCACAGAATGTTGGTGAATCCTGTCTGCTCTGCCTTTTATTTCTTTTACAGCTGCCATCCTGGTCTGAGCCACGTTCTCCTTCACCTGGAGTACTAATCTCTTTTCTTACAGGGTTGTCCCTTCTATAGTCTGTTCTCACTCAGCAACCAGAGTGATCTGTTAAACATTAGTTAGACCCTGTCCCTCCTTGCTCACAATCCTCCAACAGGGTCCTCATCTGACTTGTGTGAAAGCCAGTCTTGACTGTGGCCTCCTAGGCCTGTGTGGTCCGACCCCTTATAACCACTGCCTCATCTGTACCTCCCTCTGCTCGCATGGGCTTCCTCGCTGCTCCTTGAACACCCCAGCATGCTGTCAGCTGAGGGTCTTTGCTCAGTTCTCTCCTCTCTTAGTTACGCTCTTCCTTCCGCCACGAATCTACGTGGCTAATTCCCTCACCTCCTTCACATTTTTTTTTACCTAACTATAAACCTCGTCAACCTCTAACCTGTTCTCTACCTTTTTCTTTTTCCATAGTACGTATCACCTTAAAACTTCTAAGATAATTTAACTATTTATTGGGTTTAGTGTTTGTTCTCCTCTCTAGAATGTACATATCATGATGGGAGTGTGATGGTGGTTTTGTTTACTGATGAGCCCCAAGCACCTTGAATGGTACCTGAGATGGAGTAGTAACCCAATAAATATCTGTCACATAAATGAAGGCTCACTAAAGGTGATGAGTGGACTCTTATTGTCCCCTGACCACAGGTGCCTCTTTTAAAAATTTAATGAATCTTAAAGCTATGTCATATGATATTGGTTTCCAACTTCACATTTTACAGGTCCACTAATGAGGTGAATCAAAAGAAAGTTTAAAAAATAATAGTACTTGTTATAACCCGTCCTGATTGTTTTATTCTGGTAATGGCAGATTAGGCTCTGCCAGCACAACCAATAAACTTCCACCTGATTTTTAAAGGAATTTGGTTAGGGTGAAGCTGTTTTCAGGAAAGGGCCACCCTAACAGTTGTGGAAAATAATCTTGTACCTTTTATTCTACTTCCCTGAAACCAACTGATAAACCAAATGAAAATGGGCATTGTTATTTTTCAAAGTGGCTTGAATAGTCCCTGAGGTCATGGCTTCCACTGAACTCACTCTTCTGGCCTTCCTGTCTGACCATTTATGAGCCTTCTGGGTGTGGGAAACTTAGGGGAGTTAGCAGCGACCTCTCTCCTGCTTCCCAGGGGATGCTTTGGGCCCTTTTTGCACAGACATGCTCTCTTTTTTCATGGCCAGCTTCCTTTTAGCTGGAATTATAATTATCTTATGCCTCTCTTTCCAACCTGTTTACCAAAAGAGTTCCTTTCCTTCCAGCCACTCCTGGGGAGGTCCAGGAAAGCCCAGAGAAATAAAACCATCACTGCTGCGTCTGAGCTTTGTGTATCAGCATGTCCTCTAGAATTGATCCCCAGCCAGATATAGCAGGCACTCAGACCTTTGTGCTTTGGGCTCAGTGCCTCTCTTACTTGCTTTCTGCCACTTTCCTATAGGTGAATTTTATTCTTGCCAGAGGGGAAGACTGGCCACTTGCAAAATACAGCCATGCCTTCTCCATGCAGACTCTGCAGGAAACTGCAGAGCCACTTCTTGCTCCACCCCCCTTTCCCTTATCTGCCAAGGTTCCCAATTACACTTTCTGTGTTCCTCTTTAACCCTGAAGCGAATCTGCCTTCTATTGTCTCTGTACTTTGGTTTAGTACTTTGGTTCAGTACAGCATTACAAATACCAGACATTCCAGACTGTAAACTCTCAGAGGGCAAGGACATGTCCTTTTTTTTTTAAAATAATATATTTTTATTGACTTCAGAGAGAGGAAAGAAGAATGAGAGAGAGATAGAAACACCAATGATGAGAATCATTGATTGGCTGCCTCCTGCACACTCCCTACTGGGGCTCGAGCCCACAACCCGGGCCTGTGCCCTGACCAGTAATTGAACTGTGACCTCCTGGTTCATGAGTTGACTCTCAATCATTGAGTTTCACTAGCCGGGCAGGACATGTGTTCTTTATTATCCTCTCAAACCCTGTGTGTAATCTATTGCTGGGTATGGATTCACTGTCTGTTTGATAGAACTTTGAAATGTTAATGATTGGAGACTCTGGAAAAAAAAAATGTTTATTTGTTCTTGTGGCTGAGTAGTATTCCATTGTGTATATGTACCACATCTTCTTTATACAATCCTTTGTCAAAGGACACTTTCGTTGTCTCCATGTCTTAGCTGCTGTGAATAATTCTGCAATGAACATAGGGCTGCATATATCTTTATGGAGAAATGTTTTTAAAATTTTTAGATACCCAGAAGAGAGGTTGCTGGGTCATATGGTAACTCTATTCTTAATTTTCTGAGGAACCTCCATACTGTTTTCCATAGTAAGTATATTGATTTACATTCCCACCAGCAGCGAATGATGGTTCTTTTTACTTCACAGCCTCTCTGGCACTTATTGATAATAGCTATTCTAACAAGTGTGAGGTGGTATCTTGTTGTAGTTTTGATTTGAAGTTGAACATATTGCCATTTGTGACAATATGGGTGGACCTTGAGAATATCATGCTAAGCTAAATAAGTCAAAAAGTTAAGAACCATATGATTTCACTCACATGTGGGTCATAAAACTGAAAGCAACAAATGAAAAACAAGAAAAAAAAAATAATAAACATGGACAACAGTATAGTGGTTACCAGAAGGAAAGGGGTAGTAAAGGGTAAAGGAAGTCAACTATATGGTAACCGAAGGTGATTTTGTCTTTGGGTAGTGGGCACTCAGGGCAATATACAGATCATGCATCATAGAAATGTATACTTGAAACCTATAATCCTATTAACTAAGGTCACTACAATAAATTTAATTAAAATGTTTACTCTGCATTTTCTAGAACTGTCCTGATTTTTAAGTATTCTGTCCCTTTACCTTCCATAAATATAGTTGTGTTTTTCCAATGGCACACATTGATTTATTTTTAACTTGGAAAACTAGAGTTACCATAGACAAACATCACCCAGTAGTTTACTCTGTCACATGTATAAATTGAAACTAATAGAAGTTACTAGGGTGAGGGTTGACACCCTTCCTGTATTTTTCATGATAGTATGATGGGAGATCATTTGAGACTTATTCTTATAACTCTCTATATTTTGATCCAAAACATGTTGTAAATATCATCTTGATAATAAACCTAAATATATACTTTTTTTACACTCAAACCAGAAGCTTTCTCTTAGCCACAGGTCAGGCACACCTACAAGAAAATATTCATTCATTTATTCCAGCAAATGTTTATTGAGTACCTGCTATATGTCATGCTCATAATGTGAATAAATCAGACAAAAGCCCCCACCTTCATGAAGCTTACATAAAAGAGATGGAAGAAGATAAAAAGCAAGTAAAATGACAAGTGTGCCAGATGGTGATAAATCCTATGAAGAAAAGGTGGGACAGGAAATGCTGGGCAGGAGTGAGGTGAATTGCAACTTAAAATAAGGCAATTGGCAGAGGCCTGAGGGGGTGAAATAATGAGTCCTGTGGATATCTACATGAAGAACATTCTGGGCATAAGGAACAGTAACTTGTGGGAGTCGATTGTCATGTGTGAGGAACAGCGCGGACACCATTGTGCAATATGGACAGGGTGGTGAGAGAGAACTAAATGTTTTCAGAGGTGGAAGGGTTCAAACCACATCAGTCCTTTAACCATGGGTTTCTCCACCTTGGCACTACTGGATAGTAGTGCTGAGTAATTCTTCCTTGTGGGGGACTGTCCAGTGCATTGTAGGATGTTTAGCAGTATTTCTGGATTCTACATAACCGTTACCAGTGGCATTCCCATATCCCCCTATTGTGGCAACTAGAAATTTCTTCAGACATTGCCAAATGTCCTCTGAGGTATGAAATCATACCTAGTTGAGAACCACTGCTTTTGAGCCAAAGGAAGGCCTTTGTTATTCAGAGGGGTTCTTTGCAGTTTGAAGGTGAGACACAGGTTTGTGGTAGGACCTCTGGAATTTTGTTTGAACAGAATATATTTAAGAACATTGACCATTATCTAATTTCTCCCTCACAATACCCCTGAGAGGTAGGTATTCTCTCCTTTTACCATCTAAAGACACTGCAGCCCAAGAAAGTTAGTGAATGTCCAAATTCACACAACCTGAATAGAACAGAACCAAGATTTTAACCCAGAAGTGTCTGAATACTCACCCCATGCCCCTAGAAACACTTTAAAGTGCTGTATGATTATGAAAGTCCTCATGGTACAATATCATATACCATGCAAAGGTTCATTCAGTAGAGTAATTTTTCGTGAAATGAAATTCTGCTAACATTGATAACACAGACAATCATTCCTTTTGCATTGAATAGCAGGAATAAAAGAAAAAAGAAACCTTAGGATTTTGTATAGTAAAACAAATAACCTGGCTTATCAGAAAATAGGTTGGTGGTCAATTAGATTTTAAATAGAGTCTAAGTTTTTATTTCTCAAAGCCTGTTCTGTTGCCTGACGAGCCAAAGGTTTCGTGGCCCATTGTGCTTGGAAATACATCCCTTCATAAGATCTACACATTAGCAGACTGTTCCTCCTCCTCCCCCTAAAGCATATTAAGCATCCCAGAGGAATAAACATCATTAAAACATTTTCCCATCTTGGCTGTATCTGTACAGGCCAACTGTAGTCATAGCTGTGTCCCGGCATCACCTCCATCTGTATGTTCCTTCAAATATACTAGTACATGTCATGACACTTAGGCAGGATGCTCGCATTTTGTTCTTTCATTTTCTACCATACCTTCTGACCTTTTAACAATGCCCCCTGCAGACCCTTGAGCAATGAACCTGAATGGATTTTCTTGAAATTGATCTGAGACCTTTTGTGTCCTCTGGCATCTAAAAGCAGTTTCTCTCTCTCTCTTATATAATTATGTGTTTAGCCTGTGGGACTCAACAGAGTAATTGCAATCCTGGAGTGGTCAACATTTTGAGCCACTGAGAAGGCCACAGGGAGCTGTGTGCCTGGGTTGATTCTGTGGGCGTTTGGGAGGTCTGAAAGTGATGTGAGCGAAGTGCTCTGAAGAGCTTGCCCATGGGCCTTTCTGCTGTGAACCAGATGTATAGTCCTGTAGTGGCTTATCCTAAGGATAGAGTTCTAAAATAGAATAATCAATAATCTCTGAGAATAATTAATGCCAAGAAAGTAATTTTAGGAGAGCTCTGATAGTTTATTCTCGATGGAGTCTCAGCAGAGCCAGATGTTTAGACATGTGCCCTGTGCAGTTACATAGGGCCCTGGACTCAGAAGGACTCTGATTTTGGTTTAATGTTCTGCTGTCACCCTCTTGAAATTTTAAATAACAAGGAGCTCAATGTTTTTAGTTTTTTGTTTTTGTCTGCGAACCAAATTATGTAGCTGGTCCTAATCCTAAGTGCTGGCCCCAGCTCTTGACTTTAGAACTTCTAGGGGAAGCTACAGAGGTGCATGGATTTTACATCTGGACAGCTCAGGAGTGACTTTTAATGGTACTCGCATGCTCATTCTTTACATGGTACAGGTTAGGGGCACATATCCATTGACTTTTAAGGGAAGGAGTATATATAAGGTATTCCCTAAAAATGTATACACACCTTTTTCTTGATAGCTCAATTGATATTTTTTTACTTTTCAGATTTGACTCATTGGAGTTAAAATTATTAAAAATGTGTTTACATATTTTAGGGACACACTGTTTTTCTAGATAAGGACCCATTCTTGAATCCCAGAAGAAGAATAACTCTCATAAGTAACACTGTTGCTCAAAAGGAAATTGTATAGATTTCAGGCCATTTTCAGAGTCTATGTTCTAGCTGAAAAAAGGGCTGTTTGTTAAACAAATTTTCAGATGATACACAAATGCTTTTTGATCAGCAACATTGCCAAGGTGAAGGTTAACTATGGCAGTTCCTTCATTCAACAAATATGTATTGAGTATCTACTATATTCTGGGCATTGTGTTAGAAGGAGGGGTGGTTGGTATCTTAATTTGAAGTCCCTCTAAAGAAGATCCTATAAAGAAAGTTTATTGGGGAGTCGATCTCAGGAAATACTGGCAGGAGAGTTGGGTAGTGAGACAAAGAAATGAAGGAAGCTAATAAAAGGTGTGTTATGCAGGAGTTTACCACTGTAGGCAACCAGGGACCAAGTCCACTGGGAACTTCTGGAAGACAATGTAGAACAGGTCTTAATAATATCCCAAAGAACGATGCAGAGATTGGTTATTATCTACCAACTCACATCTGGCTTTGGTTGAATGCTGTCTCTAGGCCATTGCTGGTCTGCCCTTGTGTGCAAGGATGAGCACAGCTCATGGATCAGGGAGGCTCTTAGGTAAAGAATCACAAGCACTTGCAGGAGAAACCATGAGTGTGTATGAGATGGGTGAAGCTGAAGGGAGGAAGATGGACAGAAGTTGAAGCTGTCAATTTAGACAGGTTGGTAGAGGAGATCTTTCTGAAGTGACATTTGAGTAGAAACCTGAATAAAGTAAGAGAATTTACCCAGTTAACCAAGACAGCAGGGACAGCAAGTGCAAGAACCCTAGAAAAGGAGCCTGTGAAGGGGGTTTGTAGAAAAGCACAAAGGCTGGACTGGATCATAAAAATCAAGGAAATGGCATAAGTAGAGTATCCAAAGCCTGGGTTAAGGACTTTGGGTTGTTTTCAGAGTGTATCAGGAATCTATTGAAGAATTCTGAGCAGAGGAGTGACATGATCAGAATTATGTTTAAAAAGAGTAATCATACTTTCTAGGTGGGGAACAGACTATGGGAGGCAGAGAATAGAAGCAAGGAGTTGATGCTGGCCAATTAGAATTCAGAGTTCAGAATGCTGAGCAAAGAAGTGACATAATCAGATTTAGGTTTTAAAAAGAATGGCTCTGCCTCCTGGGTGGAGAACAGACAATTGGAGGGAGAGAATAGAAGCAGGGAAATGATGCTCAGGGATTGGAATTCAAAATTCAAATAGTCCTGCCTTCTGAGTGGAGAACAGACTATCAGAGGCAGAGAATGGAAGCAGGAGGATGAGGATGACTGACTGGAATTCTAGAGTTTCTTGAAAGGAGGACCCGCTGACTATTGCTCTATTAGGACAATTGTGTATGCACTCAGCCCAGCAGCCTCATCCAGACTTGGTTTCAAGTATTTTTCTTGGTTCTGAGGTGCCCTGCCTCTCAATTCTTGTCCATGACAGTGGCTCTCTGCTTCTCCTTTTCTCTTCATAGTGTCATTCAGCCTTAACTCTTCCCAACACCTCCATTTTGTACCTGGGTCTGCTGTGTCCTTTTTTTCTGGCACAGCATCCTTTTGAGTGTTTCTCTGCCACACTGGCTGTTTTCAGTTGCCATGCCCCACACACAATCTTCAAGTGGCAGGGCCTATTGGGCATTCCAGTGTCACTATGACATTTACAGTGGAGCTGCTTTTCCCACTGTTACCCTCAGTGTATTGCAGCTGAGGTTTTTTTGTGTTTTTTTTTTGTTTGTTTGTTTGTTTAATTTGTAGCAAAAAGATTCACCCAACCAAATTTCTTATTCTCTTCTCGGGGAAGGTTTGCTCAGTTAGCTCATTCCATTACAGACTATGGAGGCTGCGCGTGATGAACTTCTGACATAGGAGGAGCAGCATCACCAGACAAAGGCACTGCCCATGGCTTTTCTGTTCTCATACTCTTGCCCTCCTTTGAGCACTTTGGGCTGAGGAGGAGGCAGAGCAAGTCTCCAGCTTAGGCTGCAAAGGAGCACATGGGCCGCTGTGGAGCAGTTAAATGAGATGCTGCCAGAGAGGTCCTGGAGGTTCCAGATTCAGAGAGGACTTGAGAGGGATTCTACAAGCATGGTCTCTGTCTTGTGGGCTTCACATTCTGGCCACTTGTCTTGCTGTGGTTCACTGAGCCAGCTTGGTGGATCTGAAAGACTATGGGAGTCATTATTCCGCTTCTTCTCCTAGGGACTGGTTGCCTTGCTTGTAGCAGCCACAACAAGAAGCAACTTCCATCCCATTGTTTGTCCAAAATGATAAAAGGGCAGCTACTGAAAAAATGAGCTGTGGTTTTCAACAGGGAGCTCACTGGGATATCAAAGAGGAAATAGAACCAGAATATGTTTGGGATTTTTGGCTTTGTCCAAATATTTTATTTCTTCTTCTTCTTTCAAGTAGGAGAGGAATCCATCAAGAAAAATAAAATTCTAAAGTTATAAAATATCTAATAGACAAAAGATGGAAATATACTGTGACCTTGGGAATTTTGTTTGCTTCCTGAAAAACCTTGCAACTTTAACTTCAAGATAGTGTTTGGTCATTTGATTGCTGATATTATTGATATTCTCTTTTTAATACATTTTATTTTATTTATTAATGATTGACTGATTGATTTCAGAGAGAGGAAAAGAGAGGGAGAGAGGGATAGAGGTATAGAAACATCAATGATGAGAATCATTGATCAGCTGCCTCCTGTACACCTCACACTGCGAATTGAGCTTGCAACCTAGGCATGTACTCTGACTAGGATTTGAACTGTGATCTCCTGGTTCATCAGTCGACACACCAGCAGGACAACAGTCTCTGTTTGAATACTGTCATCTCTTCATCTATATTTTGGGTTTCCTCAGTTATAGACCTTTAATAATAAGAATATTAAAATTTTCAAAAACAAAGTTATATCTTCTTTAAAGTGTGGAAAATAGTGTCCTTAAACATAAATTGCTTTTTTTAGAATAAAAGTGGAAAGTATATATTACTCTTTTTATGTATGTTCATTATTAATGGTATTTCTTCAGGTTTTTAAACAGCTGAATGATGATAAGTAAAAGAAAATACTGCCTTCAGTAGGATTGTGGAGTAATATATATATATATATATATATATATTAGAACAAATTATTCTCACTTATTCATTGAAACAACAAGATGAAAAGTGTTGTTCGTGATAAAGTGACTCCAAAATGACTTTTTTGGCCTAATCAATAAAGAGTCATTGTTATTAAAATGTTTACATTTTATAAATCTACCTCCACTACATAACTGCTAAAGAGTGAACTCTGGAAATATTGACTAAATTTTTCTGTAAAACAGTTTCGTTTTGCTTTAAGATCCACAGATTTTCTCATTCCCTTACTTCATTTCAAATTGATGTAGTTATATGATAAAAGTGTATCTCTCATAAGTCATTCTAATAGAGTTTGCAGTGATTATAAAAGGAGAATTCATAGGGTATATTAATTATGAGAACATGTTTGCGCCTGCTAGACAGTTATTTAATTCATTGTCTTCAAGCTCATTTGCAACTAGCTTTTAGTAGTTTGTGTCTCTCTGTACACTTTCCAGGTTTCAGAATATAAACTTTCACTTCAGTAAGTGAAGATATGGCAGAATTCTAGGACCACATTAAGAAAGTTGTTTTTTTTTCCCTGCCGGTATGGCACCGTGATTGAGCGTTGACCTATGAATCATAAGTTCACAGTTTGATTCTGATCAGGGCACATACCCGGGTTGCAGGCTTGGTCCCCATTGTAGGTTGTGCAGGAGCAACAGATCAATAATTCTGTCTCATCATTAAAGTTTCTATCTTTCTCTCTCCCTCTTCCTTCCTCTCTGAAATGAATAAAATATATTTAAAAAATAAAATAAAAACATTCCCCCCCCACCCTCTCTGGAAACCGTTTTATTCTCAGTCCAGTTCCAGATTAGAAAAATAGGCTTAAAACAAACCACAACAATTCCTAGCATAATTGAAATTACATGAACAATTTTAATTTGTATTAACTGAGTGTTTGTTTAATGATGTGATAAGTCAGATTCTATTCAGCCTGTGAAACAGTCTTCTCACACTAAAATGTGGATAGCAGTTACCTGGGATCATGTGAAAATGCAGATGCCGTATTTCCAACAAGCTTCCAGCTGGTGCTGAGGCTGCTGGTTCAGGGGCATACTTTGAGGAGCCAGATCTTAGCTTGCTTTAGGATGTATCTTGCTTGACTCTGGGGCAAAGCTATACCTGGGGGAGAGGTTTAATGCTTTTAAAAAGAGATTGTAGAGGTAGGTTAGCCTGAATATTTTTGTGATTTGGAAAACCTTCTTACTGACAAGACTGCTTACTGGCTACCTTCCCAGAATCAGCTGAAATGTAGAGCTATAGCAAAGGAGGAAGTCCATTGTTTTATCAGTCTGGTTTGAAAATATCTGCATTGCTTCTTCTCTTCCTGGATCTAGTTATCTTGAAGCTTGGAGGCCCCTCAAGTAACTGAATTTTCAGTTCTAGTAGAGGGCGCCAGATGTGTATGACTTCAAATGGAAGCTGCTGAGTCTTGCTCAGAGGTGTGCAAAACAGAGGTTATAGTTTTGAGCAGTAAGGAGCCCTTGATGTTAAAGAAAGGGCTAGTAGATATTATATAAGAATTTCAGGTAGTAAATACAGTGACAGGACTCTCTTCTTCTTAGCAACAGTCTATGGAAAGGGAACAGGAGCTTGGAATAGCTCCTGCTCACTACAGAGATCTGTGTGCCCACAGAATCAAAAGCAATTGAAACAAGTTTGCACTAATGACTGTGAGGACCACAGTGCCCCGAGAATGGAAGAGGGAGGCCTCGTTATTAGGGTGGACCTTCTAATTAGCAATGAAAACAACTATTGGGCCTCTAAGTGGACACCTAGGTGGGAGGATTGTACTCAGTGAATTTCTTTATCTTGGACTTTAGGTGGAGAAAAGTTTGTTTTGCTTCTTCAAGCTCAATAATGACAGATGGCTCTTATTTGTTGCTGCTTTATGTTCCCAGAGGAATGAAGTAGGACCTGGTGTTCAGAATTCAGCCTATGCAAAGCTGCTGACATTGGTGTGGGCACTTTAATAATAAAAAGACTTTGGCTGTTATTATTAAACAAAGGCAAAGAAAGATTGTAGAAAGTCATAGAGCTACTCCTGTGACCTTCATAGTTATAAACCTATTCAAGCATCATTTTACTGTCCTGAGGGCAAAAATGTATTTGTTTGGTGAGTTGGAGATGATGTTCATAAAGTATCTAGCAGAATGTTTCATAGATACGTTTTCAGTAAATGGACGAGTTATTTTAGAAAGTTAATCTGGAAAAAGAGTCATGAATAGATATCAAGGTGAGAGCTGGAGTTCTGAATTGAATTTGAATTTCATCAATTGGGTATAGAAACAAAGAATGTAGATTGTAGAGAATACAAGATATGAAGAAAGCAAGATGTTCAGAATACTAGGACAACTGTAAATGAACATTTTTTCCCCCACAAATGTGACAGAATATTTACTTGCAGAGCTTTTGGCATATAGAGGTAACGGGGAAATACCTACCTGTGACTAGAAGAGTTAAGTTCTAATGATTATAAAAACGTACAGAATTCCAAGGTGCTTTCAGGCCAAGGACTGCATGCACCTCTTCAATTATTTTTCTTCTGATCACCTTGAACAGAGTTTGCTATTGCCCACTGACAACTCATTAACGACCCTAATCAATTCCTCAGATTCTCTCTAGGACCTGCCCTAGAACCTGTGGTGTCCAGTATGGGAGCCACTCACCACCTGTGGCTATAAAGTATAAAATATACACTGGTATTAAAAAAAAGTAAATTAACTTATTAATAATTTTTGTATATGGAATACTTGTTAAAATAATATTTTACATTATCGGGTTAAAGAATACATATTACGTATTAAAATTAACTAGACCTGTTTTTACCTTTCCAATGTGGCAACTAAAAAAGAATTTAAATTACACAGTGTTTCACAGTTTACTTCTATAAGAGAGAGGTGGCCTAGACTGCACTCCGATCCTTATAGGAATTTCCTGGAGGAGGTTTAAATCATTAAATTTTCCTGTCTCAAAACAGAAACTAAACAGACTTGTTTTAGCTTAGGGTAGCTCCCTGTTCTGAGTTCTGTTGTCCTTTCTCTGCAAAAAGGACCCTGATCTTGCAAGTTAACTGTGTTCTCATGGAAACCATGTTCAGTCTCCCCAGGTATAGCCTCAAAAATTTTATATCTTTTATATTAAGATTTTTCTTAATGATGGTGTAGGTCAACATTTGGCAACTATTATCTAAAAGACAGGGGTATTTGTCTCTAAAACACAGTCTTCCCCTCTTGAAACAAACACAGTAAAGGAATACTGAACCAAAGGGAAAAACACAAGAGTGTGCTTCTGGTCAACATGTTGCTGTAACTGTGGAAGAAAGAGAAGGTAGGTTTGCATCAATTAAATGGTGTTACATTTACTGGTTCTCTTTCTTCCTTGAATACAGGGAATCAGTAAAGTAAATTTATTCTTTCTGGTTCTAAGTTGTCAGGGAGTTATTGAAAGGGAACTGTGGTCCTATTTTCACAGCAGAACCAATGTGAGAGAGAATGGTAAATTCAATAAGGGAAAGATGATTAAGCCAGCTGCTTCAGTCTCATGAATGATTGCTGGTAAGATGAAATTAAATGGAGGGCTTTGTGCTATTAAATAGAGTTATGGTTTTCAACTTAGGGTGAATACTGTGATGTGGCTGAGTAGTCATATTAATGGGATATTTTTGGTCACTCATTTGTCCTTAGATTATCTTAGCTCCAGAGATGGGAATGATTAACATTGCACTCAAATCATGGCAAATACAGGGCATGGTGTGCCGATAAAATGAAATTGAAGAACAGTATATGAATTCTTTCACCAGTATATCACTGTGTTCCTGAATTTTGATTTAACATTGTATTTCTCTTTTTTACAGAAGTAGTGCAAGGCTTTATTAACTCTCATTCAACCTTTGGTAAATCCTCTGATTTATCCTCATATATCATTTCACAGGAGAACATAAGATTTCAAAGGGGCTTAGGTCTGATTTGTCTATACTTATGTGGTATAGGATGGGGCAGGGACATATATTACCTGTTGGATTCTATGAATAAGTATTACTAAATGTTGCAGTAATTTATTTGATTTGATTTTTTAAAAAAAATATATTTTATTGATATCAGAGAAGAATGGAGACGGAGATCCAGAAATATCAATGATGAGAGAGACTCATTGCTCAGCTGCCTCCTGCACACCACCACTGGGGATTGGGTCCGCAACCCAGGCATGTGCTCTTGACCAGAATTGATCCCAGGACCCTTCAGTCTGCAGGCCGATGCTTTTGCTACTGAGCCAAACTGTCTAGAGCCTAAATGTTGCAATACTTTAAATTTCTTAAGAAATTCCAAAATAATTTCTACTCTCTTTTTCTTTGTCTGTTCCTTTTAATTTTATAGGTTTTAGATGGTAACACCAAGTCACCTTTACAACCCCCAGAATTATAAATAGGGAAGTACATTGGGCCTGCCTTGATTGCAAAAAGAGTGATGTGGTTACCTTCCTCCTCTGCCCAATGTATAAATTCCCATCCTAAGGTTTTCCTGGGGTAACAGTGGTAGAATACTTCTTTTTCCTTCCCTCCCACTCTCTCACTCTCCCTCCCTCTCCCCTTCCTTTTTTTCAATACTAATTTATTAAATACTAGTAAAAACAGTGGCGGAAAGCTTCTTTTTTCCTTTTCTGTTCTCCTTCCCTCTTTCTTTCTTCCCTCCCTCCCACACTCCCTCCTTCCCTCCCCCTTTTTTCAATATTAATTTATTAAATACTAATTTATTAAATACTCAGCATATTGCCTTTTAGTTTTTTTCTCATTACCTTAGGTTGACTCCAAATGTGTCCCCATCACTTATGGAGTCCTAGGAACATGTTAGCCTGACAATTGACTGCTTCTCTCACCCTAGAGTCTTCGACTGTAGGACTCTGAAATGTGGGGGAAATTGTGCAGAGCCATTTACAATTTTCATCTCTCTAGTCCTTCAGAACTGTCTTGAATTTCTTTAAAATTATTACTCTGAGTCTTGAATCTTTAGGTAATCTTCATAACAAATGGTTTTCATCTTGACAGTATTCTTAAATTTTAAGAGAAATGAAAAAATATTATATTCTAAGTCTCAGGTTGTTCAGATTTTATTGTTTCAGACAATTGATAAGAGTATATGAAACCTGAATTTATAATTTACTATTTTGAATTTTATCTCTTCTTGCATCTTGGTTCATGCTTTCTACTGCATTACTCTTCATCTATTTACATTTCAGTCATCTTGTTTATCTGTTGTCAATCCATTCATCTGGATCATTCCTGTCCCAAACAAACAGTTACAATAGCTGAGATGGAATATATTACCTAAAAATCATGAAGGGTAGAAGAGAAAGAAAAGCATTTTGATTTTAATCTTTATTTATAATTCTCAATGACATGTCGTCAGTGGCAGATGGCAGCAAGTGTTGCAAAAGTTATTGGAAATGGCAGTCTCACTTTCCCTTCTTCACTTGACCTCAAAAATTGGATGCCATCTTGCAGAAAGTGCAATTACACTTACAGTGGTTTAGTTTCTTAAAGATCCTTGTTGGAATGAAACTATTCATTGTTTTTCAGACTGACTTTGTTTCTTTAAACTTTATGATGCTAGTTTTCAAATTTGATATCATTTCTGTTTTTTACATTCTACATGGAGCCCTTCAGCCTATCCTATTGCCTCTATGTTCAGAATATGTACCGAATCCTACCACTTTTCCCCATGTCAGCTCTTTACCACATCAATCAAGCCACCATCTATCTGCCTGGCTAGCATGGCTCAGAGGCTCAGCATTGACCTATGAACCCGGTTCGATTCCTGGTGTAGGGCCTGCAGAAGGCAGCTGATCAGTGATTCTCTCTCATCATCAATGCTTCTATCTCTCTCTCCCTCTCCCTTCCTCTTTGAAATCAATATTTTTTTTTAATCAAGCCACCATCATCACTCATCTGTACTCTTGAAGTAGCCTGTTAATTGGTTTCTCTGCTTCTCTCATAACCTGCTACAGTTGGTTCACCATGTAGCAAAGTATTCTTTTTAAACACAGGTCAGATTATGTAACTACTATTTAAAATGCTCTAATTGCTTCCCATATAACTGAGAGTTCAGATTCAGTCAGTGTCTTGATATGATCTGGCTCTTTTTTTCTGAGTTCATCTAGTGTCTCCTTGCTCACTCTGCTGAACTCCAGCCACACTGATCTCTTCAACCTGGTAAAACACATGTCCTTCTCAGCACCTTTGCACCTACTATTCCCTCTTTCTATAATCCTCTTCTTCCAGATCTTCACAAGGCTTAGTTCCTCACTTCCTTCAGGTCTTTGTTCATATGTTACTTAATTAAAGACATCCTTCCTGAGGCCTCTATCCTATCTAATAAAAGAGTAATATGCAAATTGACCATACCCCCACTACATCCACAAGTCATACCCACCAGCCAGTCAAGAGCAAGTATGCAATTAACCCAACCAAGATGGCTGCAACCACAGAGAGAGAAGGAAGCTTGGGTTTCCGTGACAATGGAGGAAGCCAAGCTTTCTGCCTGTCCTGGCCTGCCTTTGGCCTCTGCTTAAGGCTATAAAGTTTCAATTACAGAAGATAAATAAATCCCAGATATCAGGGCCTCCAGTTGGGTCAGCAGGGAGTGTGGCCAGCCTGCAAACCACCACAGGACCCTTGCCCTTGCCCAGGCCACCCCACACCCTAAAGGGACCCCCCCTATTTGGGACACCCTTCAGGGCAAACCAGTGGCTCCCACCCATGCACCAGGCCTCTATCCTATCTATTCCTATCTAATAAAAGAATAATATGCAAATTGAGCATCACTCCAACACAAAAATGGCTGCCCCCATGTGGTTAAAGATGACTGACCCGATGTGGACACAAGATGTCACCACAAGATGGCCAGCAGGGGAGGGCAATTGAAGGGGACCAGGCCTGCAGGGGAGGGCAGTTGGGAGGGACCAGGCCTGCAAGGGAGGGGAGTTGGGGGCAAACAGGCTGGCAGGGGAGCAGTTAGGCATCAATCAGGCTGTCAGAGGAGCAGTTAAGAGATGATCAGTCTGGAAGGTAGAAGTAGTTAGGGGCAATCAGGATGGCAGGCAGGTGAGCATTGGGAGCCAGCAGTCCTGGATTGTGAGAGGGATGTCTGACTGCCCACTTAGGCCCAATCTTACCTGGATCAGGCTTATACGGGCAGTTGGACATCCATTGAGGGGCCCCAAATTGTAGAGGGTAGAGGCTGGGCTGAGGAACACACCCCCCCAATGAATTTTGTGCATTGGGTGTCTAGTCTAAAATAAAAACCACCTCTCTCCAGCTTGCTAAAATTGTATAAATATTTATTGAATGAGAAAAACAGCTATTTTTCATGGAAGACATTTAATTTCCTCTTCCACCTATGCACATAGAGAAGGAATGATAAAATTAATCTTGGCATTAGAAGATAAATAAATATTACAACAGAATAGTAAAAAGTAGACATGCTAAAAATTCTAAATCATATCTTAAGTTTTTTAAAAAAGTAGAAACAGTGAATATGTCATATTACTGGAATAATTTTGAGTATATTTTTTCTAAAATATTAGATACTCATATTTTTGTGATCATATTTAAATTATCAATGTGCTTGACAAACTGCATTTTATAATGAAATATGTGTGTGAATATGTAGTATATAGATAACTGATATAAGTTTGAATTATCAATAATTTATTTTTTTACATTAATGAAAATAATGTATTAAAGAGTTATTTCCTATTGTTAAGTTGGAATCTATTATTATTATTGCTGATGTATTATTATGATTTATTATGTATCTAGGTATTAGATACATACATGCAAGCTTATAGAAGGAACATTACTTCTAGAATCAGAAGGTCTCTTACATGTTATAACTATGAACTTACTTAACTGTCTGGGCTTATTGAAATATCTCTAAAAGAAAAATAATATTTTACTAACTTAAAGGTATAAATATGTATTACTCTGAAATCTGATAGATGTTGAAGATTCAGAGTTTTAAAATCACAATAAGATACCATGTTTCCATTAGATTGGCTAAAATAAAATAATAAAAATTACTGATTGTTCCAGTGGGCAAATGCAGAGAAACTGAAATTCTCATTTATTGCTCTTGGGAATGCCAAAAGCTGCAGCCACTTTGAATGAAATATTAATGATACACTTTACATATAACCCAGCAAACCCACTCTTAGGAAATGAAAACTTATATACACATCAAAATCTGTATACTAATATTTATAGTCATCAGAAACTAGAAACAACCCAGATGTCCTTCAACTGGGAAATGAAAAAACAAACTGGTTCATCCATATAATGAAATACAACTTAGTAGTTAAAAGAGATGAGTTACTCATCAATATAGATAGGTTACAAAATGTACTATGCTAAGTGAAAGAAGCCAGAATCAGATTCAAAAAGCTACATGATGTGTGACTTCACACACTTAGGACAGTATTATAGGAACAGAAAATAGATAATGGTTGGAAGGAATGGGAGGAAGGACTAACTACAAAGGAGCAGCATGAAAAGGTTTTGATGGTAATGGGACTGTTTTATATCTTAATTGTGTAGTCATTACATGACTATGCATTTGCCAAACTTTATAGAATTATACACAAAGAAAGAGTGAATTAAGTATATGTGAATAACAATAATAAAAACAGGGAATTAATTTTTTTAATTAATTATTTATTTTTATTGACTGATTCTTTACTGTTTATTTAAACCAGTTGTATCTGAGTCCAGTCACTGACAAACCTGAATGTCCTAGGTGGGTAAGCGCATCTGAGTCTTAGTTCCTCCTTTCATTTTACTTAAGTTGCTGTGCTTTTCTAGTAGACTTTGTCATACTTTAGGTAGTACTTATAGCATGATAAACTGACAGAGATGTCAGAAGTAGCAATGACAGAAAAATCTTCCCATATTCTCCCAGCTGTTTCATAGCCTCAGAAGAAGGACCCTCCCAGCTGATTAGCCCAGCAAAAAGTGGAGGTATTTTGCTAACAAAGACTGAGAACTTGTTCCCCTTGTTAAAGATGTAAATAAATTGTCTGCTTTAGTTTCTTCAAGATCTATTACCATTTGAGGCAGCATGGAGAGACCTGGAGAGTATTATGCTAAGTGAAATAAGCCCCTCAGAGAAAGACCAGTATCACATGATCTTACTTATTTGTGGAACCTAGAGAACAAAATAAACAGATGAACAAAGTAGATCCAGAGTCGCAGAGCATGGGATAGACTGTTGAATCTCAGAGGGTAGGTGGGGGTGGGAGCGTGGATGGCAAGAGATTATCAAAGAACTTGTATGCATATATGTGTGACCCATGGACATAGCCAACAGTGTCCTGAAGGCCTAGGGTGGGAGTGAGTGGGGGCTAGAAGGGATCAATGGGGGGAAAAAGGGAACGTATTTTCAACAATAAAGTTAAATTAAAAAACAAACAAACCAATAGAAATGAACAGTAAATACAATCAGAGCAGGCTGTTGTCCATACAAATTACTCTAGACTGTGCTTCTGGAGCCCTTCTGTTTAATATGGTATCTGTCTTAGGTAGGCCCTGGCTTCAGTAGCTGCAATCTGAGCCTTAAAGAGTTTGCAGAGTTTAGTTCCATCAATAAAAACCAAGTTATTGCTGTACCCCACTGTATTGGGCTCCCATATATCAATTTATGATGTCATTTCTCATAGAACACATGGTTGACCACCATTGGTTGTGGCCAAAAAAAAAATCTGACAAATATAAATACCACTATCAAAGTTACATAATTTATACCAAGAGAACTTCAGACATTGATTGGTTCATGTAAGCTGTACCACACTCCTTTTTCTAGCCTCACTTGATGACTGGAAGATATATATTATATTTTCTAAGAATGCAAATATGTTAAAGAAAAAGTCATGATTCTCTAGTGAAACCACTTGCTTTCATTTTTCTAGACTATTTTGGGTCCTTCACTTTAGGTGTACCTGTCTTTCCACAGCTTTCTCAAGAGTGACATAGTATATCAAGATTGATCATGAAATCAGCTTCCTACCAGCAGATTAGAAGTGAATCACAATAGATTAAGATGAAATGTTTGTCATTTTGCGAGAGCAATAGCTCTTGAGTTTCTGATGATACTACTCTTAGTTTAATTTGCACGGATTATTTTCTCTGTATGCATGAATATTTGAGTGCAGAAATAAAGGAGTGGGAGAGGCCTGTAATTGAATACCCATTCCAGATTGCAGGAATGTGATAGGCACTTTTCATGTATTATCCCATTTAACTTCACAACAAAGAGTAAGGGAGATAATTTTGCTGCTTTGCAAACAAGGAAACTAGGTCCAAGAGAGGTTAATTGACTGTATTCTCAGAGATAGGTATCTCTCATTCCAGAACCACTCTCTTTATACTCCCTAAGGCTCCATTTGGGAATAGTTTTCTCATCTGTTCCCACTTCCTATGGGGGATGAAGATTGGGCTGGTCTCTTGAGAGTAAGCCCAGGATATCTCGTTAGACCTGGTCTGAGAACCAGGTCTTCTCCTGCTTTACTTTTCAGAGTGCCAAGAGATTTGGCCTCATTTTTAATGTATTTTTTCAAAGCTGGTATCACATACTTATCACTTCTTTCTTTCTCCTCCATGACTGTCTGTAGAGGAACATTGAGTCTCACAGTTTCATGGTTCTGAAGAGCAACCCCTGCCCCTAAATGAGCCTCTTTACTTTCATTTTTTTTATTTTCTAAATATATTTTATTGATTTTTTACAGAGATGAAGAGAGAGGGATACAAAGTTAGAAACATCGATGAGAGAGAGATATTAATCAGCTGCCTCTTGCATGCCCCCTACTGGGGATGTGGCTGCAACGAAGGTACATGCCCTTGACCAGAATCGAACCTGGGACCTTTCAGTCTGCAGGCCAACACTTTATCCACTGAGCTAAACCGGTTTCAGCAAGCCTCTTTATTTTAATAACTAGGGGCCCAGTGCACATGTGCATTGCTGAGGTCTCTCGGCCTGGCCTGCACCCTCTCGCAATTCGGGACCCTTCAGGGGATGTCACATAGCCAGTTTTGGTACAATTGCTGCAGGCCCAATCCAGATAGGAGGAAGCCCGATCCTGTGCTTTGAGCATCTGTCCCCTAGTGGTCAGTGTGCATCACAGTGACCAGTTGACCAGTCATTTGGTCGTTTGGTTGCTTAGGCTTTTATATAGAGAGATTCAACTTTTAACCACCATAGAGAAATGAGAAAGTGAGAGAGAGAACAAAAAAAGTTACAAAGGTTCAAAAATAGTTACAAAATGTAATCCTTGATTCCAGTCTATTTAATACAGCTTTTGAGCTGCCCACCCAGGGTGGCTCAGCGTTTGAGTGTCGACATATGACCCAGGAAGTCATGGTTCGATTCCTGGTCAGGGCACATGCTCAGATTGCAGACTTGATTCCTGGTTGGGGGCGTGCAGCAGACAGCCAATCAATGATTTTCTCTCATCATTGGTGTTTCTATCTCTTTTTCCTGCCTTCCTCTCTGAAATAAATAAAAATATATTTAAAAATATGTAGTTATTGAAACTCTTGTTAAGTATTATTTCTTAGAATATACCAGAAGTCTCTTTAATAGTGATTAGTTATTAATTTTGCAATGAATCACCTATATGGAGTCTTATGATCACCATAGTCAAAATATAGAATTCCATCACAAGAAACCCCCGTGCCACCTCCCTCCTTCTCTTACCTCCTTAACTCCTGGGAATTACTAATGTGTTATCCATCTGTATACTTTGGTCATTTCAACAATGTCATATAAATAGAATCATATAGTATGTAACCTTTTGGGATTAGCTCTTTTCACTCATCAAAATTCCCCCGAGAGCCATCCAATTTGTTGTGTTAGCAAGCATTTATTTCCTTTTTATTGCTTAGTAATATTCTATATTTCTTTTGTACCTTTATACTAGTGCTACTGGAAAGTTTAAATTCCATCTCTAACTCAGTTACTGAGTGGCTTTTTTTGTAATTGCATGTTACGTTGGAAGTATTCAACATACACATTTCCCTTGCATTTTCATTGAATTTTGGGCATGCCTGTTAAATTGTGCATTTTGTTCTGCTAACTCTAAATCAGGTTATTTGGAAATGAATAAGGGCACAGAACCTTGTAAAATCATTTCAGAAGAGTGAAATCCTCTCAGTATCCTTGTCCTTCTCCACCTTACCCCCTTCCATTTTTGGGTCAGTTTTTCAGCAAGAAAACCTCTGTGTTTTTGCCTGCAAAAGAAACTTTTCATAAGGTTAGACAACAAGGAGGGTGTCTTGCAACCCACTGCCAACGGTATTCAGTACCTTGATTTGAGATTAATTAAATGGCTCATATTTATCTGATATTTTCCCCCTTGGGAGATTCAGAAATATTTTTTTTTCCAGCTTAAGCATCAAAAAGAAACCATCTCAGCTAGCTTAGGATGGAGGCAAGAAGCAGGACACAGGGACACTTAAGTCAGAGCAGATTAGAGTGAAGTACAGGATAATACCATTTTCAATTAAAATTGCCTGGGGAAATTAGGTAGGCAGAGGACAATTACCTGGGTTGGCATATATCCAAGTTTCTGAAACTAAGACCCTGCTTTTGTGTTCTGAGGGATCACTGACTACTCTATGGGCAATCAAGGACCTTGAGGCTTATGTCTGATCTCAAGCAAGTGTGAGCACTCTGGCTACAGTGCATGGCAATTTTAAGTCAAATTATGTAGTTTTATAAAACTTTATAAAAACCAAGATCCCAAATAAGAAATCAAAACATCAGATTCAAGGGAGGTTTTTCTGAGAAAATTAATGTATAATTCTGTGATTTCTGCTATGTGACCAGTAGAACACTGGAGCTGAAATTGAACCATAGAAGAACATAAAGAAGTCTGATTAAAGTACAGTTGGAGTCTCTCACCTCTTCACGCAGAGGGCCCTGGCATGGTCACAGTCCTTGGGCATGCCTTGAATAACCAGGAACAATCACTGAGTAAATACCACCTGACACATAGGCTTGTCCAACCTTGTTTTGCAATGAGTCACTAAAAGCAAGTGTGTCTGTAGTGCAAATGTCAGGATGTAATACTGTGTTTCTCACCCAACCCAACTCAACCTCCAGTGACCTATTACTACCATTGCTAAGCCTGGGTTTCTTGCCGTCTATGCTACTGGTGGCTGGTGACACCTCGGTTCCATGCTGCCCCCACTTTGGCTAGGTGGAGTTGATGGAAAAGGTTTACCGTTATTGAACTACAGACTTTTCTTATTACCTTGAGGAAGGCTCACTTTCTTCTCTACAATATGAAAGGGGATCTGTGATTTTCCTTCTTTGCTTCTAGTGTTAGCTTTTTCTTTTTTCCCATCTTTTCATAATCTCTCAATTTCAAAATGTAAAAGGTGTAAAAAAAAGAAAGAAGGAATCAAGTATGTTTTTCTCTCCCCTTCTAAATAAAGACATAGGGGTTAGAGAAATGCCTGGATTATTTTTTAAAGAGAATTTAGGCTTCCTTGGACAAAGCTGCTACTGGTATATAGGGTGTCTTTATGCAAATTATAGAAACACAACCCTTGGCCAGACTGCAGCATCCCACTCCCCTCTTGGCCTTGGACGAGAGCCAGATCTGTTTGAGTAGAATGCACAGGTGCTTGGCTACCACCTTGTGCTATATAATCAGTGGAGAATGCACTCTTCTTTCACAGGAACTTGAGGCTTATGTCTGATCTCAAGCAAGTGTGAGCACTCTGGCTACAGTGCATGGCAAGGTGGATGCAGGGGCAGATGCAGTTAAGAAGAAGGGTCCTGGAGCCAGATTATCAGGTGTAAAGTCATTTTCCTCTGTTTCCTTGCCTTATATCTCTGGATAAGTGATGTAACTACTCTATGCCTCAACATCCTCATCTGTAAAAAATTTCCATCTATTGAGTTTGGTGAACTTTAACAGTAATTTCTCATTAATTGGCAATTATTATTATTGTTATTATTTACTTTGCTTCTTCCAAACCTGTCAGATTGTTTTGCTCTCTAACCAGTTTTTGAAGGGAGGTTTTTTAAACAGTTTCATTTTATTTTTCTCTTAAACACATCTTAATATGCCATGTGTTTGTGGATGTATTAAGTATGCTTTTCATTATATTTACTCTTTCCCTGTACATATTAGTGTCATTATGTATCTCCTCTATTTAACTTCCAAATATTTAAGTCAGTTGAATGAAAAAGCATTTCAATGGATTGAATTTAGGAAATACAGTATAATTTTAAACATTAGAAAATATAATGTAACTAAAAAATTTCAGCCCCTAGTGTTATTTGGATACTTGTCATTAAATTAATTTCATTTGTCCTTCTGGTTAATAGGTATATGTTTGTTTTTCATCTCCTCTTTTTCCTCATTCTAGAATGTCAGTTTTCTAGACAGCCAGGTTCACAAGGTTGTTTGAATTAAAGGAGAGAAAAATTTTGTATAGATTTGGAATTTGGTGGAGTACATGCATTCTTAGAGTTAGATTAACTACTTTAAAGATGGACTGGAGAATTGTTACATATAAGCTCCCTGTTTTAACTTCTGTTTATCCTTCTATTGGCCAGTTAACTTTTCTTGTGACACGGCCTTATTTCCCAGACTGAGAAGAGAAATACATGCAGATGACAAGTGCACACTGACAGTTACTAGGTATTCTAGGCAGAACTCAAAGATGGCCCAAGACTCCCGCCCCTTTATAACCCCAGCACTGTGACTATGATGGCATGTCACTTCTGTACTTAGGTTACCTTGGGTGGCCAATTGGCTTTAAGAATAACTTACCTTCGGTGGGGCTGTTCTAGTCAGCTCAGTCCCTAAACAGGACCAAAAAGAAAGACAGAGAGAGCGATTCCATACAAGGGAGATTATTTATCACTGGCTTGAGGATGGTGAGGGCTTGTGGCAATGAGTGTGGGTGGCATCTAGGACCTGGGAGTGGTCCTTAGTGGCCAGCCAGCAAGGAAACAGGTCCTTAACCCTTTGACTCTTTGACCACAAGGAAGTAAAATAGGCCAATAGCCTTGGAAGTAGATAATTCCTCGAAACCTTCAGAAAGTAAGGAGGGCTAGCAGACACAATAATTTTAGCCTGTAAGTCACTGGAGAGAACCCAGCAGTGGTACCAAACCGAGACCTACAGTACTCAGAGCTAACACATATGAGTTGTTTCATGCCATGGATTTTGTGGAAGTTTTTTGTACAGCCATAGAACACCAGACAAAAGAATATGGGTGTGTAATTGCAAAGCCATTACTTAGCGAGAAAAAAAATCCATAAAATAATTCATAAGAAGCTCCTACAAAGAGCTCCCTGTTGTGTATCTTAGAGCCAGTTAGCACTGGAGTGGCAGATATAGGAGCCGTGAATTTTCTGGGCAGATTTAGATTCTCATATTGGCAGCTTTAGACTTAGGAAGGGCAAAGAAATGGTTAAATTGCTCTCCTGGGAGAGAATTATTGCATATGGTCAAAGAAAAAAATCCTTGGAATCAGAAGTCAGAATCCACTTCCATGTTTATAAGTGTTGTTGACTATGCTGTTCACTTAGTGCTCACTAACTCAGTGGTGGGGAAGGAGAATATGGGGAGAGTAGAACATAGGTGAGGGAATTGTCTCAGTGGTAGTGATTAGAAAGGTGAAGGCTGTGGGGAACCAGGGCACTCAGGGAGGGTAGAGGCTGTGGGGCACTGGAGCACTCGGAGGGGACATCTGCCTTTCAGCTGTTGCTGGCTTATCTGTAACACTCTAAGTCTGTATTGCTAAATCTTCCAGATTTCCAAGAGAAGCTGGAGTTGCAGAGATGTATATGAAATCTCCCATTAAAACATATTAATGCCAGCTCAGTCTTTAAAAGATGGCCATGCAGACATGTAAGCACATAGTGGCCAGATGCGCCCTCAGCAGCCTCTCCTTCAGGGCAGCCTGGAGGAGTGAGAACATGTGAGCAATTTGGGAAATAGAGAGGATTGGAGAATGTGGGCTTGGTGAGGACTCAGTTTTATTTGCTTTGTTCATTATCATATCCTCAGAGCTGAGAATAGTGTCTAACACACAACATCCACTCTATTTGTTGACATTGAGGAGACATAAACATATTCACACCATATTTGAAAATGACAATGTGATTGCATTGGTAAAATGGAATCCTATGACTTTTAATGTTGTGACATGGTGCCATCGGAGCTAACATAAGTTCCTTTTGGCCCAGCCATTTCCCTTTTGTTAACCTATAATTCCTTTGAAGGACTGTTATGAAAGTCACTAAGCTATGAGGGAGAACAAAGTGGAAATTGAGTCCTTGATGGCTAGTAGTATCCTGCATGCCTTGCATGTCCCATCGCATTTCACCCTGTCCCAGGAGTTTGAGATGGGTCCTACCTAACATCGCCTGCCTTTCACAGATGAGAAGATGGTTTCAGAAAGATGAAGTCAGGTGCTTGAGACCACACAGCTGGTACATGATTGCCCTCAGCTTTAACTAATTGCCAAATGTTTGACTTTCTCCCCATGCTTGCTTCTCAGAGCTGCTGTGGAACCAACAGCATCAATATCAGCTCAGGGATAATTAGAGAAGCAGAATCTTCCTCCCACATCAGACCTCTCTCAAACAGAATCCACATTTCAACCAGATACCTTGGTGATCTGTATGCATGGTCAAATTTGAGAAGCATTGTCGAGTCCACTGGGTTCTAAACTTGGGTTATACAGGAGCCACTTTTATGAATTTAGCCAAATCTATCTTTCACCTGAACTTATCACTCATACTTTCTAGTTAAATATATTTATTTACAAATAAGATCTATCTGGTAAATAACTCTGGTAAGATGGTAACATTGCTATGGTGAATAATCATAAATAACTATACTTACTGTGATATACTTAACTTCAATAGAAAAATGATGCTATTTTCATAAATAGAAGTTAAGTGCTAATATACATGCAGTATACAGGGGGTAGGGCAAAAGTAGTTTTACTGTTGTTCATGTGGAAAATAATACAATAATTGATAAATAATAATACAAGAATAAACTCTGTGTTTCATATACTCACAGCTGTAAACCCACTTGTGCCATACCCTGTATATATCACACACAAAAGGACTAGCACTAAGACCCTACCTAAAAAAAAAATTAACATTGGGATTCTGTTTTCAAGTGAAGAATAATTGGGCAAGACTGAACCAAAGCAGATGTCATTTCACTCTGATTTACTACTGAACATAAAAACTATTGTTTTTCAAACACAATGTGAGAGAACACCGATGTCTGTGAATTTGTGCAGCATAATGAACCTCTTCAAACCATGGTGGCCTGAATCAATAACTATTTTATTTGGTTCACCTGGTGGTCCCAAGTTTGCAAGAAAGTCAGTAGGGCAGGTCCCAAAGTCAGCCTCTGCTATGTCTCAACAACAAAACAAGTCACATGGTGAAGCCCAGATTCAAAGGGTGGAGAAACAGTCCCACCTCTTGATGGAACATTGCAGGCTACAAGGGTGTGACTGCAAGGGGGCAGGGCAGCATTTATGGCTGTTTCACTATGTACCATCACATTGATTCCTGCAGAGGAACACATTCCCTCAGGTGGTCCATGGGGAGATATTTTACAATTTATTATTAATGGCACAGTTTATATGTAAAATGCAGATATTTTAGAATGGTACATGGAAAGATAATGTGTGTAGGATTTGCAAAAACATCTCCCATTTTGTGGATTGTGCTTTCACTTTCTTAATGGTGACCTTGGGAGCACAGAATTTTTAATTTGCTAAAGTCCACTTTGTATTTTATTTTGTTGTTTGTGCTTTTGGGATGATATCTATGAAACCATTGCCTAACTGAGGGTCTCAAGTTGACCCTTGAACAATGCAGATTTAGAATCTGAATGTTTTAAGGGTCCTAAATGTGCATTGTTCAATGATCTACTGTATTTTCCATCTGTATTAGGGAAGCTAGTATGTGGCGGGCCAACTTAAGTCATACTTAGATTTTCAACTATGCGGTGGCCAGTGCCCCAACTCCTCTGTCAACTGTACTTTCATTTACTCCTGAGACTTTTATAGTTTTAGCTCTTACATTTTTTTCTTTTATAATTTTTCTTTCTGGATCTGGATGATGCACCCCCCCTCTTAACCTCTCCCCCAGACTCTTCTACATCACCACTCTGGGCTACCTAATTTCCTGGTTTACACAACACAGTTGGACCAGGTCAAGGCTGGGTGGTTCTATCTGCCTCTGTTCTAACAGGGAACCTTGTTCGTTTTAATGCTTATATTTAGATATATGAGCTATTTTGAGCTATTTGGTGTGTGTGCTTTGAAGTAGGAGTCCACCATTATTCCTTTGCATGTAGCTATCCAGTTTTCCCAGCACAATTTCTTGAGCAGACTATCTTTTCTGATTGAATAGTTTCTGCATCCTTGTTGAATAAAAACAGCTTTTGATGATACCAACACAAATAGGATTGGGGATTTGGGGATCTTATCTATTTATTTGTTTTTCTTCTCTGTCATAGAAAATTATCTTTCCTCTTTTGAGTGTTATACACAGGGACACATAAACACTCACAGAGGCCAATGCACAGACACAAAGACCCCCATTCTCTCTCCTTTATCAAAGACCTTATTTATACCCTTCAACACTTAAGAGTAATAATAAAATAAAAAAGTAGATTGAAGCCTTGATTCACATATGACTACAACAATAAGTCAGTTACAGTAGTTTGCCTAGTTTATGCCAGTAGCTAAATAGTTCATGATAAACTGTTTACATATAGTGCTTCACTTCTCTGTAGTTGAATATATCAACATTGGCTTTCTCAAATGTTGCCATATTTCAGTGATGCACAGAATTAGAAAGGTTTATGGAAAAATGCATCAGTTTTATGAGAGATAATCACTAGAAAATTAGAGAAAAAAAGGAAAAACATGTCCAGTCTATAAGTCTCTAGTTGCCGAAAGACTTGGGCAACAAGTAGTTTCTCAAATGAGGAGTATGGTTTGGCAAGGTCATTAATCAGAGGGCTTTTTTTGAATTCAGTTTGTTTCACAGCCCCAAGAGGCATAAAACATTTATGTAGTTCAACTTCCCATCTCTGGCATAGGGTGGGTGGGGAGGAGGTCACATTTAATTATTAATCCCTTCAAAAAAGATTTATTGAGCACTTACTATGTGCTAGGCATTTTACTAGGTGCTGAGGGATGTACATAATAGTTTTTAATACACAAATACTCCCTGTGTTCGTGGAATTTACAGTCTTATATTAATACATCATTAAAAATCCTAATATATAAAAACCCAGGATCCATAATGATCGACCGAAGGCTCAACTGAACACTGGAAGTCAGCCCTGCAGTTAGTGCTTGGTTGCCATGGTGACCCAGCACTGACTGCTGCTGGTGTGGGTGCGATAATCCAGCACTGACTGTAAGGGCCTGTGGATCAGACCTGGAGATGCAGGGTCTGATCTGAAGCCTCTGTGGCAGTTGTTGATCAGCCGTTGTCTCTCTCTGTCCGGGCTTCACCAGCACCCAAAAATCAGTTTCTCTCCGGGCCTCCATAGGGGCTGCTTATCAGTGCTGCCTCACTGATCAGGTCCAGAGATAGGTCCGGAGACACTGACTGGCATAGAAACCAAATCAAGCAGAACCAGATCTGGGCTGCCTAGGAGACAGAGTGTTTGACACTGACTGACATAGAAACTAACCAATCAGAACCAAATCTAGGTGAACTTTGAGAAGCCAATGGCTACCTAGGAGACAGAGCTTTTGACGCTGACTGGCATAGAAACCAACCAATCAGAGCCAAATTGGATAACAGGGGAGGGCAGTTGGGGGTGAGATCAGGCTGGCAGGAGAGGACAGTTAGGGGTGATCAAGCAGGCAGAGGCAGTTAGGGGCAATTAGGCCAATAGGGGAGGGCTGTGGGGGGGGAAGATCAGGCCAACAGGAGAGGGCAGTTGGGGGCGATCAGGCAGGCAGGCAGAGGCAGTTAGGGGTGATCAGGCAGGCAAGTAGAGAGGTTAGGGGCGATCAGGCTGGCAGGCAGAGGGATTAGGAACAATCAGGCAGGCAGGCAAAGGCAGTTAGGGGCAATCAGGCAGACAGGCAGGTGAGCAGTTAGGAGCCAACATCCCAGATTATGAGAGGGATGTCCAACTGCGATTGTGTCTAAACAGGCAATCAGGCATCCCCCAAGGGGACCCTGATTGGAGAAGGTGCAGGCTGGGCTGAGGGAACCTCCCCTCCTTGCATGAATTTTGTGCACTGGGTCACTAGTATAAATATAATATTGAAAACATGGTAAATGCAATGGAGGAGGCAAAGTCATGGAGGCTAATCAGGGGTCAGGATATCTGGGTTTGAATGCCAACTCTGTGAATCTTGAAAACTCACCCAACTTCTATGAAATGGTAACAATCACAGTACATATACTTTAGATTTGTTCTATGCATTAAAATAAATATGAAGCTATCCATGCTTGGAGCCTAGGCCTTAGTAATATTCACTAAATCAGTAATGTAAGTGTATATGATGCTTTATATTCTCTAATTTTGTATATATAAAATGGAACATTCCTTTCTATAGAGACTTTGGATTAACTGGATTTTTTCTTTTTCAATTTCAGTTTCCAATTTCATAGTAAAATATTACAGAATGTTTAAATGTTAGGTTAAGATGCAAAGACCCATTTTTCTGTTCCTGCAATGCAAGTTCTTGAGAGGCAGCCACACCTAAGAGTTTCTTGTTATCTGATATGTTTTTGCATAAAATATATGTTCTTGTCTGTTTTTTTTGTTGTTGTTGTTGTTTTAGATTAATGGGGTTTATCTTAGCAAAATGGGGTCATAGTATACATATTTATATACTACTTGAGTTTTTAAAAGAATTAATATATGACCCCTGAGACTTTTTTGCCATATCTTTCTACATAGATTTAGGTTCACTTTTTTTCTTCTTAATGCCATTGTTTTGCAAGTTAGGGAGGTACTATTCTACCTGGGTTCTTACTGTCAAACATATCCATATGTAGATAATGATTTTCACAAAACCCCAATTCAAGTTTTGTAGACATCATCTTCCCAAGGTCTCAACTGCCATTTTTTCTGCTTCTACCTTCCCAGATGCAAATTGGCTTCCTCTTACTTCCATGTACTTTAGACATGTTCTGGAACTCCCTTTGTACCCCATCTTGGAAAGATCTTGAAATCTAAACTTCAATCAACCATAAATCCAATGTCAAATCCAGAGTCTGCATAAACAACTTATAAAAGACAATACAGAAGTACATACACATAGAAAATGACTCCTGGTAGATTGTTGCAATTCATTGTAAATCTTTCTTTCTCAGTACTGCTCTTCTTTGAAAGGGCACACTGTTTCTTACAATTACAGTTCATCTGAGAGCATTTTACTGTTAATCAGGAAAAGATCTTTCAATTTTAGAAGATTTTTGATAACCATGTCCTTCAATGGCTACTTAATTATTCTGATAAGTTAAGAAGGTAAATTATAGATCGACAGCTTAATAGATAGGGTATGTAAACCTTATAGGCTGGGAATAGCACAATATTTCTGATTTAATGACTATGTTTTTGTCATCTATTTAGAAATGTCGCTAATTTATTAATGTATCTTTAAAGTTATAGATTCTGATTTTGAAATGCAAAGGTCTGTTTCTTTCCATGAGATTTCGACAATTTTTACATTGATGTTTCTCTGATCTGTGTCTGCTTGCTTCACAGAGGACGGCGCTGGAAGCTTGACTGATCAGACATCACTTGCAGTTGGTCCAGAGCCATCTGGTGAGTACTCTGCACACTGTAGTAAAGAGTTGCTAGTTGCAACTCAAAACTTTCAGGCTGATGTCCCATATGAAATACATCTCAAAATGGATCACAGGCATTTTTCTTCATGTGATAGAGGATTGCTCTCCTGGCATTTTCTAAATTCCAGTTTATTCATTCCACCAACCTTGGGCATGTCACCTTTTACTAGATTTCTACTTGCTATCTCATAATATTGCTTATATTTTATTTATTTTACTCTTCTCTACAATTCTTTCTAAGGAGAAATGTGTGACTTGTTTTCAAACCCATACAGATATGTTTATGAAGATTCCCACAGATAAGAAAAACCACAACCATCTTCACTATCAGCTAGAATTCACTCTCCACTTTTTGGGAACTATTTGTGGAAAGATGTAAATAAATTCTCCCAGTGTCCCTCCGAAGTACCATTTTACAAATCTTTGAAGAAATCCTAAAATAGGACACTGGGAGAATTTATTTACATCTTTCCACATATCTTTATATGTACAATTTTTATTTATAGCCTACTAGAAGCCCAGTGCATGAAACTTGTGCACGGGGGAAGGGGGTGTCCCCTCAGCCTGGCCTGCTCACTCTCACAGCCTAGGAGCTTCATGATGGATCACCCCCTGCAGAGAGAAGCCCCGCCCATTTGCCACAACCCACTGGTTGGTGGCCTGGGCCTCCCTTTTTGGGGCAACCATGGAGCCCCCCGATTGATCACCCCATTGGCTGTTGGCATGTGCCTCCCTCTGCAGGGCGATCATGGGGCCATGGCCGGGCACCCGCCTTGGCTGGCCTGGCACCAGTGGTTGTCATAGTGTGGTCTTCTGGACAGTCCTTCCACTGTTCAGCCATTCAGTTGATTTGCCTATAACACTTTTATTATTATAGATAACTTGACAGTGCTTAATGCTGGAGCCAGAATGATAGTGAATATGACCCCTTAATCAAATCACTATTTTTTGCTGTTATAAATAAAAAAATAGACTATGTATCATTTCTTACTTCAAGAGATAAGCAGTCATTTTATAGTGATCACTTGAAAAAGATAACCAGCAACCTCACTGTTCATCCCGACAGGTGAGCTTCAGGTCCCAGGCATTTAAAATCAGTGTTTTTTTCTTAGCCTTGTTCATGTCAAGTCAGACACTCCATTACCTGCTGGCAGAGCCTGGGGCTGATTTTCTTCTGGCCTTTCTGTGAGGGGCAGAAAAGATCACACTTCTCTTAGTGATCAGCATTTAATGATGACACAAGCATATCAAGAAAGTAGATTTATTATCAAATGCTCCTGCCTATTTTTAGTCAAGTGCACTATACTTTCCTGTTCCCCAAGGATGATACATAAACCATTTTAGCAGGCAAACCAGAGCTGGGGGTAGGAAGACAGCTGAATAATTATTTAGGGACTCTAAATCAGTATAGATGTGATATCTCCTTTTTAGTCTTTTTTTGTTACATATTTCTGGACTACGCAGTTTCTCTGCATAATAGTTGTACTACCCTTACAAATAGGTAATTCTTCATCAGCTGTATTAGAAATGATTCCTATTAAGAATTGTGTGTTTAGTGAAAATAAATACTTGATTCAAGAGTCCAAAAAACAAACAAAACCCAACCACCAGACCTTAGAAGTTGATTGTATATTAAGTGGACTAAATGTTGCATATTTGATTTAACAAAGATTTTGGGTGACATCAGGTCCTGAAACAGCTAACAATCTGTGGGCTTCTCTTGGCTTCCCAGACCTAATGAGACCTGATTAGATCTGGTGCCCCATATGTCACCAGGTTGTTGTCATATTTGTGTTAATCTTAGTCTCCTCCCAAAGAATTATTATTCTATATTTTTCATGTCCTCTTCTAAAGACAAAAACATTCTACTCTAGCAATGTTATGTTATTGGATAGCTTGTATTTTAAAGGTTTTTAAATATTGAACTGAAATCTGATTTTTTTTTTATAATGTCTTCTCATACTCAAAATTGGAAACATCTAGACCGAAGAACTTTTCTGGTTGTGTCTTGAACACCTGTCTTATTTCCCCATGATTCCAACAGTGGACTGTGCATTAGTTCCAAATGGCATTTTTTTAAGGACTACCCTATATAATAAAAGCCCAATATGCAAATTGTCCCCTTCGGTGGTTGTTTGACTGGGAGTTCAACCTCTCGTTATAACATGCACTGACCACCAAGGGGTGGCATGGAACATGGTGGGTATCGGCGACATGGCACTGGCAGTGGGCAGTAGTGGAGGTGCTGCCAGCCCTGATGGGCCCTGACCACAGAGGGAGCACAGCAGGATGGTGGAACAGGTGAGTGGGCGATGCCAGGCCCAGGAGGGTACAAATGAGGGCCCAATTGCCCTGCCAATTGTCCCACAAAAGGTAAACAGCAGCGGCTGTGGGATGCAGGTCTGCTGCCTGGCTCTCAGGCACTGAGTGAGCTGTGCAAGGGGGCCTGGCCCTGATCAATCGCCTCGCAGGTGGGATGGTGGAGCAGGTGAGGGGGTGGTGCCAGGCCAAGACAGGCAGGCAGAGGGGTTAGGGGCTGCAAAGCTAGGGTTGTGAGCTGGGGCTGTAAGCCTAGGGTTATGAGGTGGGCTCCAATCCCTGCAGGTCACCCTGAGGGACCTCACCGGTTCATGAATTCGTGCACCAGGCCTCTATTTTCATCTGTAATAGGCATTCAAAATATATTTTAATTCTTATAAGGGTAAAATGTGTATTTTAGATTTTGCTTATTTATTCAACTTAACTTTTTATCAGTGTTAGGCAATAAAGTCTTAAAATAGAAAAATATTTATATTGAGAACAAAATAAATATTTGGGGATGAATTCTTCTCACCCTTACCTCTGGCTTCAGAATGACTTGGTACAGAGGAATTTATTAACATGGTCAAACCAAAGGCTGTCTTCAAGTTTTATGCAAAAAAAGAAAACAACCTTAGATATTTCTCTCCTGTAGTATTTCAGTTTGGGAGATGTATTATTCTTTTGAATTACCTAATATTGGGGTCTCTTTCTTCCTTTCTGAATTATTTTGAATTTTTTTTATCAAGGATTGATTACATACAGAATTTATAACATGCTTGTCATGTATAACACTCACCAAACTTTCATGTTGACTCCTCTTTGTTTTTACCTCTGCTTTGGAGCCTGACACACTATCTTGATGACTCTCATGCTTAGAGCTATATGTGTTGTGCCAGCATCATTTTTCTAGATCTGAGACCTAGGTTTTGGGTTACTACAATGTTCTTTAGCAACAAAGATTCTTCTAACTAAACTTTGAAGAGTGCAGTTGTTTTAAACTGTGATGTGTTCTAGAAACTCTTATTCATGGAACAATAATTAGGCTTCTTGTCTCCTTAGAGTCCATTCATGACGACGGGAATCTTGGGTTGAGCTCCCTAGAAGCAGACCTGAGATGTGGGTTTCTGCATGAGTGTTTCATTAGGGCAGAGTTCCCAGGAGAAACTAGTGAGTTGTAGATGGAAAGGAAAGGGGAAAATCCAAGCAGAGGGATGAGCACAGTCCCTGCCTCACACTGATCCCAGGGGCAGCTTTGGAGCATAATTGCTCCTGAGATCCTGTTTCTTCTGCTCAAGGTAAAGGGGTGGGCTTTTCCATTCTAGCACCTGGGGGCTAGTGGGAGAGGGGCTGAAAACTTGGGAGCTCTTGATTCTGCATCTGCAAGTGAAGTAGGTTCCATAGTTGAAGGGTGTCCCCTTAAGAAATTTGCCAGTAGCATCTCTTAGAAGCAAAGCATGCCTAGATGTGAGCACACAGAACAGTTAAGAGGGACCCAGTGGCATCTGGACAGGATATTGGAGTGTCTGCTCTACCTAACCCATGTCATTTCACTCACATCCGTATCTCCTATAGGCACATTTTCATCTTAGACCAGCGATTTTTAACCCTTTTCATCTCACTTCACACAAAAACTATTAAAATTCTGTGGCATACCAAAAAATACTTTTTTGGTTGATCTGACAAAAACCAATAGGTATAAATTTTGACTCATTCACCCTGGATGGCTATTGTTGTGCTGGCTGTTGTCATTTTTGTATTTGACAATCTAAGTGAAAAGAAGTGAGTGTACTGACTAAACAGTCAGGTATTGCATGTTTTAAAAATTCATGAGGCACACTGGTGTGTCTCTTTTTGCACATGGTTTGAACATCATTTGTTAGACCATTTCCAGGAGCAAGTTAAGCACTCTCAGAAGCTCTATGAATTCATCTTTTTCCCTTGAGAAGGTAATGAGCTACTGCTTCAAATATCTGAGTCTTAAAGTGATTCCAGTTTGAGAGATATCTAGGTTATTTTCCGTGAGTAGAATTGTTGTGTATTTGTTAGAGTAAAAACAAATAATATCTGAAATTCCAGAGCTTTCCTTAAATGAATATCATCGTGGGTAATTATTTCAGTTCCCTGACAAAGAGGCAAGGGTATTATCTGATTGTATGATTGACAATCATTCTTGCTAGAAACATATGTACTACTCTGTTATTTTTCATTCTCATCTCTTTGAACCATCCTTTAATACTTCATTTTCTAAAGTTTCCCCTTTGCCTTTAAAAGTATTTTCATGAACTTTTTGGAGAAATATATAGTGTTTCTTTGTACACCTTCAATTCAGTATAGAACAAAAGTCTGGTCATGTTGAAGTATCATGTGAGCAGTATGTCCAATTTGAAATTTTCTTGTAGCTTCATTAAAAAGTGAAAAGAATGGGTGGACCTGAAAAATATTATGCTAAGTAAGATAAGCCAATCTGAGAAAGATAAATATCACATGATCTCACTTATTTGTGGAATCTAATGAATAAAAATGAATTGACCAATAAAATAAAGCCCAAAGCATAGAGGCATGAAACAGACTGACATACCTTTATGTGGGGTTGAGGAGATGAGAAGAAATAAACCAAAGAACTTATATACTTATATGCATAGTCCATGGACATGTGAAATAGGGTAGTGAAGACTTGTAGGGGAAGGTAGAGGTGGGAGGAGGGGACTAAAGGGAGGGAAGTGGGATATCTATAAATACTATCAACAATAAGAAATATATTAATAAAAGAGAGTAAACAGAAATAAGTTTTTGTATCACCCTGAACTGGAGGCTGAGAAGCCTAAGATCACAGTTGAAATTAATGTTAATAGTATATTTAGCTTCACGTATCTAATTATAATTTCAACATTATCAATGAGATTTTACATTTTTCTTTTTACACCTTCCTGGTTTATATTTTATATTTATGACAGATAGTAATTCAGACTAACCATATTTCATGTACTTAGGAGCCACATTTGGCTAGTAGCACTGTAGTGGATGGTGCCACTTCAGAATGTTATAGAGAAACCCTGGTAGGTGGCTTACTTCCTTTGAAGTAAGACTTTGTTAGCACTCCTGAATTTCCCAGTCTGGTGACTCTACTCAGTAAAGAAATGAAACAGCACTGCTGTCCAAAGACAATGAGCTCATCTGTCCTTGATGAGGCATGACTGCTTATATCTTAACTTCATACTCTGTCTGCATGAATTAAGATTAAAGTGATAAGGTTTGGCAGCTAAGATGTCACTGGGAACGCTCAGAAGCACAGATTTGAGGGTCATTTTTTGGAAGAAAATGGGTCTTCAGTGAAGGCTAAAATGTGGAAAGATTTCAAAGCTGAAAGAGGGCTTCTTAGGCAATAGAAAATATATATTTGTATGTAATGCATGTTGGGGGACAAAGTTCTAAGAAAAGTTGGGGTACTTGCTTGTAAGCTTGATGATGCTGGAGTGCAAAATACAATAAAAAAGGTAGTTAGGCCGAAACCAGTTTGGCTCAGTGGATAGAGCGTTGATCTGCGTACTGAAAGGTCCCGAGTTCCTGTCAAGGGCATGTATCTTGGTTATGGACACATCCCCAGTGGGGGGTGTGCAGGAAGCAGCTGATCCATGTCTCTCTCTCTTTTCAATGTTTCTGACTGTCTATCCCTCTCCCTTTCTCTCTATAAAAAATCAATAAAATTTATTTTAAAAGAAGGTAGTTAGCAGCTAGATTGACACCAGGTTCAAAGACTATGGTTTTGCAGTATATGAAATAGCATCAGGATCCAATCTAGTTTTTAGTTATTTATGATTGTGTAAAAAATCATTCTAAAACGTAGTAGCTTGAAACAATAGCCATCACCCTTCACTTCTCACTTCTTCTGTGGGTCAGGGGTCTGCAAGATCACTGTTGGGCAGTTCTGGCTTGGGGCCTTGCATGCAGTTGCATTCAGTTGGCATCTAAGGTGGAGGGAGCACAAGCCTAGAGCAGCTCCGGCCTGGCTTCTCTCTCTCTCTCTCTCTCTCTCTCTCTCTCTCTCTCAACACAGTCTCAGGATTTCTCCATGTGGTCTCTCTTCATGGCCTGCTGTGGGCTTCCTCACAGCATGGCAGTCTCAGTGCAATGGGAATGCTATTTGACTTCAGTGTGATTGTTCTGGTCAGCAAGGTAGAAGCAGCATCATTTTTAAAAATATATATATTTTATTGATTTTTTACAGAGGGGAAGAGAGAGGGATAGAGAGTTAGAAACATCAATAAGAGAGAGACATCGATCAGCTGCCTCTTGCATGCCCCCTACTGAGGATGTGCCCGCAACCACAGTACATGCCCTTGACCGGAATCGAACCCTGGACCTTTCAGTCCACAGACCGACACTCTGTCCACTGAGCCAAACTGGTTTTGGCAAAGCAGCATCATCTATAACTTGACCTTCAAAGTCATATTGCAGCTGAGACTGGTTTGGCTCAGTGGATAGAGCGTCGACCTGCAGACTGCAAGGTCCCACGTTCGATTTCGGTCAGGGGCATGTACCTTGCTTGAGGGCACATCTCCAGTGTGCAGGAGGCGGCTGATCAATGTCTCTCTCTCATCGATGTTTCTGACTTTCTATCCCTCTCACTTCCTCTCTGTGAAAAATCAATAAAAATATATTTAAAAATTTACAAAGTCATATTGCATCATTTCCATCATGTTACTTGATTACAGGTGAGGATAAGAGGACAAGCCTGTCCACTTTCAAGAGGAGGGTACTAAAAAGCCCATCTCTCAGTGGAAGGAGTGGGAAGAGACTATTGGAACTATCTTCTGCCACAGGGACTGTCTCCACTGTCACTGCTATACACCTATTGCCCTCTTTAGCCATTTTGGAAATGCTCTAGCCCGGACTCATCGTTCCTTCCCAGACACGCTTCTGCACAACCAGCCTCTCTAAATCTGCTTAGGCAATGAATGGCCAACTGATCTTCTTTTCACAAAGTGATTAAAAAGAGAAAGAAAAGTATAAAATCAACACCATGACCCTTGAAAGATAACTTTTCTAGCATTTACTAAGATAGCATTCTGCCAATTCCTTTTCCTTCTGATTTTCATAGGAACATTTCTTATCTTTTGCCAGAATCTTGTCTTTACCTCAGCCAGGGTCTTGACACTAGGTCCATAATGAACTTTCACTTTTTCTCTCCCTCTTTCCTCTTGCAAAGTCACAACCTTCAACTAGAGAGGATTAAAATGTAATGAAGTTATTGAATTCTGCAACTTACTTACTATTAAGTAGATTTTAAAAAGAGCTGATGGATAGATAAAGAATGGATAAATGGTTAGATATTCAAAAAACCGAAGTGGTAATAGTATGTTTGTTTGCTGTAAAAACCACCAACTTCATTTTTAAAATAAAATGTTAGAGAAGGAAACTATATACTGAGATATATTGGTGGGGAGGAATGATAGTTTTCTACCCTAGCAGACACTTAAGGCATGCTATTGTTTAGTCTAAAAAATGTTTCAACACAAACTTTTTTTTTAATATATTTTATTGATTTTTACAGAGAGGAAGGGAGAGGGACAGAGAGTCAGAAACATCGATCAGCTGCCTCCTGCACACCCCCCACTGGGGATGTGCCCGCAACCAAGGTACATGCTCTTGACCGGAATCAAACCTGGGACCCTTCAGTCTGCAGGCCAATGCTCTATCCACTGAGCCAAACCAGTTTTGGCTCAACACAAATTTTTAAAAGTATGTGTTAATGATGTTATTTGTTCTTGCTTATTTCCCAAAAGATTTGAAGAAACTAGCAAAGTACTAACAGTCCAATGTAGGAGATTTTAGCTGTTGTCCTTATATTTCTTAGTTTTTTCGATTATAGTTTTTCACATGTAGTTTGTGAGTATGCTTCTGTTAAAGTCATTATGATAGAAAATCACTTTTGTGTCAATTACCCAGGGCCCTTTTGAGCGTGACAGCAAGAACTTCTTATTCTAAAGACAGAATTTCTCATCTCCTCACATGTTTCAGACTCTCCCATTTTGACGGGCATCCTGAATTCTTTCCAGACCTGAAATAGGGATTTTTTTCATCCACAATGGAAATGTTTGCTTTGTTTGGTTTGTTTTTGTAAGAGGGAAAGAAAAGAAACACAAATTCAATTTAGCTTTCTGTTTATTTTCTGTTATTTTTATTTATCAATAAACTGTCGAAAACTGGTGGACACTGTTGCATTTGAGAAGTTTTGATTTATTTTTTGGAAATAAAAGAGGAGCATCATCTGGTCTTTACTGTTTCAGATGGGGAAGGGCAGCTGCTAAGGCCTGAGGACTAAAATTAACCCTCCCAGGAAAGAAGCCATCCAGTGACCTTGTGCCATAACCACCTTGAAGATCAGCTGCTTCATTCTTGGCCATATTTTGTGGTCTGTGGGAAGAATCAAATGTCACAAAATCAGGAAGAAAGCAGTTTGAGGAGGACCTCAGTACCTCTGTGGTGAAAGTATTGACATGATCCACTGATCCTTCCCATATTGAGGGAGGATGTATGGTTTTACAGTGAGCATTCAGGTAGCTGGGAAAAGGCAAAACTCATAAAAAATAAGAAGTAAGAAACTGATGCAGAGTAGTGTGTTTATACTCCTCAAATAATAATATCTAGAATTTGGACATTTTCTCTTTGGAGATATATTAAAGAGCTTCTCTTGAGCTAATAGAAAAATAGAAAACCCAGTGGTTGAGCATCGACCAATAACCCAGGCAGTCACTATTCGATTTCTGGTCAGGGCACATTCCTGAGTTGTAGGTTTGATCTCCAGTAGGGGACATTCAGGAGGCAGGAGATCAAGGATTCTCTCATCATTGATATTTCTATCTCTCTCTCTCTCTCCCTTATTCTCTGAAGTAAATAAAAATTCTATGTAATAAAGAGCTAATATGCAAATGGTCATCACATCATAACTACTCAACACTGGGGACCAACACAAATGACCTCACAAGAGAGGAATGGGGACCAACCAGGCTGCAGCCCAGAAGAGAGACAAGCCACCCGCCCCTCGGTCCCAGGTGCCAGCAGCTGCACCTGAAGCCCAGTAGAGGGAAAAGCCATCCTACCCATGGTTCCAGGTGCCAGGGCCTGTGGTCCAGACAAAGCCACCTGCCCATGGTCCCCTGCATCTGTACAAAGAGCAGGAGGCTACTGAGGTGAACAAAGAGACAAGTTAACTAGAAATTAGTTCTGAGCATCATGAATATCCACGGGAAAGGAAATGGGAGTGAACATAAGAGACAAGGTGAAGCCAGCACAGATCCCAGGTGACTGCAACCAGCCAGACAAGGGAATCCTGGCCCCAAGTGCATGGTGAGGCAGAAGCAGTTTTGAATGATCAGGCCAGGAGGGGAGCAGTGACAGTTGGATATCCCCCAAGGGTTCTGGATTAGAGAGGTTGCAGGTTGGGCTGAGGGACCCCTCCTCCCCCAGTCCTCTGTGCATGAATTTTTATGCACCAGGCCTCTAGTAAAATAATAAAAAGAAAAATAGATGTCAAAACACTTCCCTTAATAAACTAGAAGTTTCTTGAAAAACCAATGATGCTCCTAGTCCTATGTAATAAAATATTAATATGTAAATTGACCTTACCTCCCCTATACCACAAACCACACCCACAAGCCAATCAGGAAGGAGTATTAACCCAACCTAGACAGCTACAACCACAGAAAGAACAGGAGGGAAACTTGGGTTGCCCCTGCGATGGAGGAAGCCAAGCTTTCCACACTCCCTGGCTGGCCCAGGCCTCTGCTTAAGGCTAAAATGTTTCAATTATGAAAGATAAATAAATTCCAACAGAAATGGCTGCTGCCCCTGAGTGAGCAGAAGGTTTAGCTCCACTCCAGGCTACAAAGTTTCAATTGTAGAAGATAAATAAATCCCAGATACCAGGGCCTCCACTTGAGTCTCCAGGGGGCGTGGCTGGCCTGCAAATTACCACAAGTCCCTCAACCAGGCCACCTCATGCCCCAAGGGAACCCTCACCCTGATCTAAGACACCCTTTAGGGCAAACCAGCTGTCCCCCACCCATGCACCAGGCCTCTATCCTATCTAATAAAAGAATAATATGCAGATTGACCATTACTCCAACACACAAGATGACTGCCCCCATGTGGTCAAATATTTTGCCCCAAGCTGAATACAAGATGGCCACCACAAGATGACTATCAGGGGAGGGTAGTTGGGAGGGACCAGGCTTGCAAGGGAGGGCAGTTGTGGGTGATCAAGCCTGCAGGGGAGGGCACTTAGGGATGACCAGGCCCACAAATTTTGTGTACCAAGCCTCTAGTGACTTATAATTTCTCACCTGTCTGGATGCATTATGGCATGATAGGAAGTATTTCATTGGTTTTTAGAAGTATGTACAAGGAGATGGTGCATTTATAGGATCTGTCTTGTAAATATTAGGTATGTTCACTCCCATTTTCCTTTCCTGTGGACATTCATGATGCTCAGAACTAATGTCTAGTTAACTTGCCTCTCTGTTCACCTAAGTAGCCTCCTGCTCTTTGTACAGATGTAAAGTAAAGGCCTGGTATTGAGGGGCTCCAGATACCACACTATCCTCACTTTAAGGACCTTCTACCTAATGGTGCTCTGTCCCCTGGTACTTTACAAAGTGACATTTCTGAGGATTCAGCTGCTGCTGTTCTCTTAGGAAGACCATCCCTGTATCGAACCACTTGCTCTGCATGTGTTCATGCTATTTCTACTTCTTCCCGCCACCCATGTTCACCAGCACCATGCCTCCCCTGGTGCTCATTTCATTTCTGCCATTCCCAGGGGCTCCAGTCTTACTTAAAAACCTGGGCAACTTGGCCTGCTGTGTCTTTTTTCCTTCCTCCTGCTTTTTTTTTAATTGAAGTGAAATTCACATAACAAAAATGAACCATGTAAAAATGAACAATGTAGTACATTTACACTCTTGTGCAACCTTCACCTCTATCTAGTTCCAAAATATTTGCATCACACCAGATAGCAGTTTCTCCCTTCCCACTTCCTCCATCTCTAGCCCCTGACAATCACCAGTTTGACTTCTGTTTCTATGTATTTACCTAATTAACATATTTCATATAAATGGAATCATAGAATATGTGATCTCTTGTGTCTGGCTTCTTTCACTAGGCATAATGTTTATAAAATTCATCCATGCTGTAGTTTGTTTCAGTACTATATTTGTTTTTATAGCTGAATAATAATGTCCATTGTATGTGCATTCCACAATTTGTTTATCCATTTACCCAGTAATGGACATTTGAACTATTTCCATCTTTTGGCTATTATGAATAGTGCTGCTGTGGACATGGGTATATATGTATTTGAGTCCTTCTTTTCAATTGTTTGGGTATATAACTAGGAATGGGATTACTGGGTTATATAGTAATCTGTATTTAAAATTTTTGAAGAATTGCAAAACTGTTTTTCATAGTAGCTGCACCATTTTTTGTTCCCACCAGTGATCTATGAGAGTTCCAGTTCCTTCACACCCCTGCCAACACTTATTTTCCTTTTCTGTTTATTGTAACCATCCTACTGGGTGTGAAATGCTATCACATATGATTCTGATATGCACTCCCTGATTTGCATAAAGGATTTTGCTCATCTTTTCATGTGGTTGTGAACATTTGTATACTTTCTTTGCTGACATGTATATTCAAGTCCTTCACCCATTTTTTAAAGTGGGTTGATTGATTGCCTTTTTGTTACTACATTGCAAAATTTTCTTATATATCCTGGATACTTGGCGTTTATCAGATATATGACTTGTAGATACTTTCTCCCATTCTGGAGGTTTCTTTTTCACTTTCTTGATAATGTCTTTTGTTTCACAAAAGTTTTTAATTTTGATGATGTTGAACTTATCTATTTGTATTGTTGTTGTTGATCTTGCTTTCATTGTCATTTACCAAACCCAAGGTTATGAAGAGATTTACTCACCTGTGATTGTGGTCAGAAGAACTTGGTTTTCAGGGTTTGGCAGGAGCTCAGAGCATTGCTGTGAGGCTACAGTTCTCATCTGATAAAAACAAACAGACCACCAATACCAATAACCCAAACCCCATGGTCCTAGAGAGTGCCTGATACCTAAGAAGTACTCAATTAGTTGTAGCCATTACTTTTACTACTACATATACCAGAGAAGTGGTACTTCATGGTTGTCCCATAAATCAGCTCTTTGCCAGATTTCCAGATTACAACCTAGTGCCTCCACTGTGCATCCACTGTGTCTCTATTGCACCCATTGTGAGACTTTGTTTCCCAACATGCGCAGAAAGACTAGCAACAGTAAAATCCCATGCAGCCAGTGCAGCAAGGAACTCCTCTACTTAGATGTGTGCTTTCCAGTCACTTAGAAGGGTGACTGTCTGCCATTTTAAGCCACTAAAACAGACTCAGAAATTCTGCAAACAAAGAGTGGGTTTTAGAATGATGTGTAACCAGCAAAAGGGCGCTTGTGTCTGCTTGTGTTTATTGCCTTTCCGATATTGTCATACAGCAGGGAGACCAGGAACTAACACACTCACTGCGAGGAGACAGCACATGTTAACAGGGATTTCTTCTCAGGATGGCTGTGGAGGTGGAAGTTTCACCTCCTTATTTAATTTTATATTTTTCCTCAAAAGCATTGAGCTTAGTTTTTTCTTTTTATTTGTTTGTTTGTGTTTTTTTTTACTTCATTTGATATCTTTAATAGAGTAATAAAAATGAATTATTTGTGTTTAAAATTTTTTTTTGAAATTAAGATAGAAATTATCAGAGTGATTATCAGATGGAAAAAAAACTAGGAAACTTAACTGCAATTTTTTTTCACAAGCCATATATTATTTAGCTTGAACTGCCATAACAAAGTATCACAGATTATGATTTAAACAGCAGAAATTTATTTTCTCACAGTTCTGGAGGCTAGAAGTCCAAGATCAAGGTGTCATATGGTTAGTGTCTACCATGTATCAGCCATTGTTCACTGGAATTAAGCAGTGAACAAGATATATCCCTGATTTTATGGTCTTGCCTAAGGCTTTTCTTCTTGGCTTGTGATGGCCACTTTCTTGTTGTATCCTCACATGGCCTTTTCTCTGTGCTCACACATCCCTTGTGTCTGTTTGTGTGTCCAAAGTCTCTCTTCTTATAAGGACACTATTCAGATTGGATAAAGGTCCACCCTAAGAGCCTTGACCTAATTTAATCACCTTTTTAAAGGCCTTGTCTCCATATACAACAATGCTCTACAGTTATTGGGGTTTAAGGCTTTAACATATAAAATTTGAGGGAGACACAATTCAGCTTACAACAGGAAGCATAAGGATAAAGGTGAGAATAGATAGAATACTAGTAGGAATCAACCCAGAAAAGTGGGTCAAAGTTCAGAGCTACAAAGAATAAGGAAAAGTTGTTGGAGAGGAATCTGTATGTTGTGAATAGTACAGATACTATTGCCTTAGTTGTATTAGGTAGCTTTTGCTGCATAACGACTATCCCAAAAATGTTGTGGTTTAGACAACAACCATTTATTTATCTCACAATTTAGTGGGTTGGCAATTTGGGCTGACCTTGTCTGGGAAGTCCTATTGATCTCCATTGGGCTCACATATGTGTGTCTGGTCAACTGTTGAACATATTTATGGCTGGCTCATTTAGAATGGCTTTAGCTGGAATGGGTCATTTCTCCTCCATGTGTCTTTTGACTTCCAGCAGGTTAATTTGGACTTGTTCACATGGCAGTAACAAGTATGGGGGGGGAGAGAGAGAAAGAGAGAGAGAGAGAGAGAGAGAGAGAGAGAGAGAGAGAGAGAGAA
>JAAGEH010000006.1:24935285-24953773 GCA_011751065.1 Lasiurus cinereus | reverse complement strand
GGTGAGAGGGAGGGGAGGAAGAAGAAGACCCACCACCATTTCTGCCACAGTCTATTAACCAAACAACAGGCCATTAGTAGTAGGTGAGCTATAGTAGTTACCGTTTGGTAAAATTAATGGGTCATGTTCAATGCTGGATCCAATTAATGGGTCATGTTCAATGCTGGATGAAATGCAAAGGAGTAAAGAAGGGATCATGTAGTCACATCAACCAGAGTGTTTGAAAAGTGGGTAAACGTTTTATATATACTGTACAAGTTCTAGAAAAAACAAAAAGAAGAACAAGAGAGTAACTGTCTCAAAAGTGTTTGGAAGTGTCTAATCTGGTCATGCAGAACTTGCTGCTAAAATCCTGTTTGGTATTTACTCTTTAACTGTTTAAAAGATAAAGCTGAGAGAAAAAATTCATATGCTAAATTTCATAGTTTTTCATATGCTAATTTGGATTTAATACTGGATATAACTTGGTAAAAACAACTTCTTTGGTTTTAGCATCAAAGGAATTATTAATACCCAGATATCATTCCTGCCTCAAGATTGCTAGAGACAGTGATTTACATTGTCAAAGGCTGGTGATGCTAAAATGGAACCAGATTTTACTTTGCTTCTTTGCCAAATTATAGTCTACTTGGAGTGAGTAAAACTGTATTTTATTTTACTTTTGTTTTGAAAATTCAGAAATGAGTTTCAGATGCCAGATTTTTCAGGTTTACTGGTAAATATTAAATGGTGATGCTGACCCAAGAAAACTTTATAGTTCTTTCTTCATTAGTGTTTTCTAAATGGTCTCTTTTTGTTGTTGTTATTTTATGTCTGTGATTTATTCATTTGTTTAGCAAATATTTATTGTTTACTGTGAAGCAGGCATTATTATAAACACTTGGAGAAAAGCAATGAAAAGATATATCCCTGATCTTATAAAGGAATATTTTCTAGTAAAGGAAGATATATAATAAATAAGTAAACAAATGAAAGAACAAGATAATTTCACCTAGTGATAAGCATTAAAGAAATAAAATGAGATTATATGATAAATGCTGATTTGGGTGGGGAGGTGATTCCTTTGGATATATATTCAGGAATGTTGTCAGACGTTAAAAAAGAGCCAGCTATGTGAAGAATTAAGGGCCAAAACTTTCAAGACAGAGGGAACAGCAAGTGTGTTCAAATTACTGTTGGCAATAGGGAAGGAATGGTAGAAGTCAGAGAGGTAGGCAGCAGCCAGATGGAGATCCTCTTTGGATCTAGTAAGAAGATTTTTATTTTTGATATTTCAACCTCATAAGGAATGGGAAGTTATTGATAGGCATGATCTGATTTATGATTTAGAAAATAACTTTTGCAAGAGGGAAAGAATTAAGGGTGTTGAGATGAAAACGAGATTGAAAGCAGTTAGGATATAAGCCAGTTAGGAGGTTATTGGATCAACTCACAAATAAAGGACTATGGTGGCTTAAACCTGAGAGCTGGTATTGGTGATGAAGAGAAGTAGGCAGATTTGGGAACTATTTTGAAAGCCATGCCAGCAGCATATGAATATGGATAAGATAGTGAAGGTAGTTGGGGACAACCAGGCTGGCAGGGGAGGGCATTAAAGATGACTTGTAGGGTGCCAAGTTGCATAATGGGTGAAAAATATATTGGAAAAACTAGGGGGAGGAAACATGGAAAAACTAGAGAGGAAAAAATCAAGTGTTCTGCTTTAAACTTTAAAGTTTAATATGCTTAGGAAGTATTCAAGTGTAAATGTCAGGTAAGAAGTTGGGTATCTGAGTCTGGAACAGTTGGATATATGAGAGCTAGAGATGGAAAAGTATATAATGGGAATATTTTAAAACTTGAGACTAAAGTAGACCTAGGAAGAGAGAATGCACAAATAAGATACCCAGATCACTCCAACATGCAGAAGTTAAGTGCAGCAAAAGAGGTCTTGATTGAGGACAAGTTAGCTAGAGAGACCAAGAAATATAAGGAGCTCAGCTAGTGTGGCTCTATGATTAAGCATCAACCTATGAACCAGGAGGTCATGGTGCAATTCTGGTCAGGGCACTTGCCTGGGTTGTGGGCTTGATCTCCAGTAGGAGGCGTGCAGGAGACAGCTGACAGATAATTCTTTCTCATCATTGTTATTTCTATCTCTTCCTCTCCCCTCCTTTCTCTGAAATTAATAAAAACACTTAAAAAATAAAAATAAGTAGAGAGTGGAGTTGCTATCTCCAAGAGAAGAGAATGTTTCAAGAAGGAGAACCTGGTTAACTGGATCAAAAATGTTAAGATGATTAAGGAGTGCAGAAAGATAACCATCAAATTTCACAATAGGAAGGTCACTGAGGACCTTATCAAGAAGGGAGAATTCTAATTAGAGTAGTCTGAGGAGAGAGACGGAGATGAGGAACTAAAGTGGATTTATGTTGACACTTCTAAGAAGTGGGTTTGAGGCAGTTTTATCATACAAAAAAAAAGTGCATAGGGAAGGTAGACTAGAGGTTTGAAGAGACCATCCCATATAATAAAGAGGTAATATGCAAATTGACTCTCATTCCATCACACTGTCACAAGATGGCAGCCCACACACAGAGGCATACCCATAATGAGCGATCAGCAAGGATCTGATACTGTGTGGTGCCAGGCCGAGGTGGGGGACCTGAGGCTGTGCCCCCCACCTGATGGAGATTGATGGGGTACCTCAGGCTGCATGACCCCCCAACCCAGTGTGGCTGGACCGAGAACCTCAGGCTGTGTCCACCACCTCAGTGCCAGCCTGGGGAACCTCAGGTTGCACCCCTTGCCCTGGCACCAGGCAGGGGGACTTGAGGCCACACACCCAGCCCAGCAGGGCTTGACAGGGGACCTCAGTCCAAGCACCCTGCCCAGTGAGGCTTGAAGGGAGACCTAAGGCTGCACCCTCTGCCCATGGCTGGGGGACCTCAGGTTGCTCCCCCTACCCCAGCACCAAACTAGAGGACCTGAGGCTGCACCCCCTGCCCAGCAGGGCTTGACAGGGGATCTGAGGCTGCACCCCTGCCTCCTCCATACCCCCAGCAGGCTTGATGGGGGTGGGGCCGGCTGGGTTTGGATCTCACCCAATGGGGGTGGGGCGGGTCTGGGTCTCGTGTGATTTTGAGGTGCACATGGGTAGGCGGGGACTTGACTCTGAGTCCGGTGGCATGCCCCAGACTCTGACAGGAGGAAGATTTTCATATACATTTTACTAATCTTCTTGCATCTCTGACACTTCTATTATAGAGAATGGGCAAATAGCAATATTAAAATATTTCCTATAATTAATTCCCTTTTAATGTGCACAGATTTTTTTCACCAGGCCACTAGTATGAAATAATCATTTTAGAGAGTGGAAAAGTAAACATACTAAGGAAGGACTAGTGGACCATCTTTGAATGTTCAAATGAAATATGTGGTCATTAGTTTAATGTGAAGACTGGTCTGTTTGACTGTGAGTCTTTCTCTAACCTAGTTCAATGCCATGGCTATAGTTGCTTGTAGAAAGAGAATTAGGTGTAATCATATGGGGGAATTGACAAAGTGAATATGATGGAGAGAGGGTGAGGCAATGAGTGATTATAAGGCAAGATGAACAATGGAAATTAGTATGGATAAGAAGGGAAGGGAGGCCTAGGGACCATGATTAGTAATCAGAGAGTGGTAGAGTCATTTAAATATTTGGAACCATGTGAGATCAGGATGGTATTATCATGGATGAGGGTAGGTCTCAGTAAGATGAGTAGTTGGTGGACTTGGAGTTATAATAGTAGAGAGGATAAGAGATGATTGGGCAAGGAAGAGATGCTTCATATGTATACAGCTCATTGGATTTTAATGAAGTGAATACAACCTAAAAAAGGAAAGGCTTTCCCAACACCTTAGGAGTCCCCCTTAAAAACCCGGTCAAGTCTCTATCTCTTCCTTAAGGGTAATCTCTCTCCTGAGTTCTTACTCCATAGGTCAACCTGTGTGCTACAAGAATTTTTCAAAGATATTTTTCATTAAAAAAATTTTTTTTATTAATCCTCACCTGATGATATTTTCCATTGATTTTTATAGAGAGTGGAAGGGTGATAGATAAATACAGAGAGAGAAACATTGATGTGAGGGAGATCCATCAATTGGTTGCTTCCCACATGCACTCTTAACCAGGTCTGGTGATTCAGCCTGCATCCGAAGTACATGCCTTTGACCAGAATCGAACCATGGACACTTTAGCCCAAGAGTCAATGCTCTATCCACTGATACAAACTGGCTAGGGCTTGCAAGAATTTTTAAAACATGTAATACTTGAATATTTAGTTAGGGACACTGACCTTATTTCTCTTAGATTGTCAAGTAAAAAAGGACAACAGCCAACGATAGCTCTCCAGTTGTGTGTGAATCAAAATTATACCAATTTTTTTCTCAGATCAGCAAAAAATATTTTTTGGTGTGCCACAGAATTTTGACAATTAGTTTTTATGTGTCATAAGGTGAAAAGCTCTTAATGTCTTGGTATTTGCACAGGAGAGCCTGGTTATGGTGAGCAGGTATGCTGGATAAATGTAAACGTTTGAAACTATTGGTCTGTGCCTCCTTCCCACACCTGCCATTGTTGCTGCTGTCCTCTGCCAGAGTAAGGGAGAATCAATTTCCTGCATAAAGATCTATAGGCTGCTGGTAAATATGTAATATGAACTGATAGGACACCGAGTTTCTTTTCTAGTGCCTTTTCTCTTGGTTTGGGCTTTTGTTTATTTTTTTCAAATATGAATCTCAGGAACCTTTTTATGAGAGTCTTGCAGGGAACAGCATAGGGTTTAGGCTAATTAGACAAGGCAGTGTTTAATCTTTCATTTGTGTGTCTGTAATGGAGACAGCTCTTCTGATAAAGGTAACAGATGCTGACTGAAGTGCTCTTTCTGTCCTTTTGCAACAGAGCAGGACTGGGTGGTGTCAGGTTTTTTCTGGACTCATTTTGAATTCAGGGGAGAGGCACTTAGTCCAGACTACCTAGAGCATTCTACAAGAGTTTCTATGGAAACTAACAATTCAGATGATATCAATGGCTGAATTCTTTTTCCTCCAAAGGTGGTTTAGGTTATATGATTTTGGATAAAACTTGGCCTGGAAGAAACAAAAGAGTATGGTACTTTCTTTCATGGGAAAGGACAACTGAAATGTATGTTATTTACCCAATAGCGTACAGAACCTCTTATTTGTATCTATCACCATTCATATGTTATCATGATACTAAGGTCATAATTTTTATTCTACTAATTTCCCTAAATAATTTCCCAATGATACATTTGCTGTGTCAGAGAAATACAGATTGTGGAATAATCTCCTACAGGTCTTACTATCTTAAGAGTGAATGAATGACAAAAGATCACTAAGGTCTTTAAAACATGGTCTTTCTATATTATATGCATTATTTTTTCTCATGTTTCTCCACTGTGTTTTATTTATTGGAGTATAACTTACATACTGGAAAATGCATACATTATAATTCAAGATTTTTTTATTTGTATATTCACTCATCTAACCATTTTCCAGGTCAAAACATATATATGTATGTTTAAATAACCTGTAATACACACACACACTCACACACACACACACCTCAGACTTTGCTCGCTTTGTGTTGTTAAGGATCATTTTCTCATTTTCTAATTTGGGCCACCATATACAACTACTCCTGTAAACAAACTGCACAACCATTCCAGGCAGCCTAACCTCCAAGCCCTCAGAGGTGCTTACTAGATATTCACTGAGTTGAATTTGAATTTAGCCGAGTTCACTAACCAGAATGGATTTGCATATCTTTCTTGCAATTTAAAGTTAATGAGGATCTTCCCCACTTCAGATCAGCTGCATTGCTAGCCATATATATAAAATGTTTATTGAGCCCTTAGTATTTATAAAGCATTCTTAATATTTATAAAGCAGATATTGTCATCTATGAACATAAGTCAGACACAGAATATGACTCCCTACAGCTCCTAGCAATGCACATAAGCAATTACAACTCAGGATAGAATTTCTAAAAGTGTTTAAAGATGGTAAAGACAAGCCAGCCAGGCATCTGTTAATCCAAGGTTTGAAGATAGAAAGGTTTGGCAGAGATAGTTCTTTGGGATGCAACCTTAGACAACCAAAGTAAAGATATGGGAGAAAAGGAGCGTGAAGAAGCCCTGATTAAAATAAGAAAGACTGAATACTGTGCTAAGGAGTTTTGGATTTTTTTTCTTGGGAGCTTGTTTTTGGTGATATTGTTGAGGGACCAGCAGCATCCCAGGGGATGCTGAATCTTGGTCCCATGGGCCTCAGAATCTCTGGGATGAGGCTCAGCAGCCTGGATTTGCACTCGCCATCCCCTCCCACTCTTTTGAGAAGAACTCTACTAGACAGACCACAGTTCCTGGGAACACAAACCAGTAGTGTGGCCAAAATTTGCTCAACAAAAGAGGAATTTTAAGTAGTGTTAATAGATGTTTTGTGACAAAGTGGACTATGAATCAGAAAGAGCTATAGACACATTTCTTTACCAGGGATTCCCAGACCTCAAAGCATTCTGATGTAGATTGTGACTCTCCCAGTGGGAGTTATACTATGCAGTGTTTGCCAAATGGATTTTTCATGGAATCCTTTATTTCCCTTTGATTTCTTAGTATTTTTATAAGCATTAATGGAAGCATTAGTATTGCTTGGGACACTCTTGGGGACACATTATCATGGACAGTGATGAGCCAAAGAAAGTTTTTCACAAGCATTCAAAGGATAGTGCACAGGCTGACTGGCTGGGTGTGGGGCTGGAAGCAGGGATTGGGGCCTAGAAAAGAAGGAAACTGAGCTTGCACAGCAGTGAGTCTTGTGGAGTGGTGCAGGGCAGAGCATGAGAACAGCCCAGTTAGAATGGTGATACTGGGAGGTGTAGGGTAAGGATGTTGCAGGAAGAACTCGGGATCTGAGGATGTATCACTAGCACAGATTATTTTAACATTCACTCCTGAACGCAACTTGCTGTCTTCAAAATGAGCACTCCTGGCCCACAGAGATGTTTTCTAACAGCAGAAGTGGCCATGTGGTCAGAGATTGGGCCTGCCAGGTTGGTGGCTACGGGCTGCTGCACGTGGACTGGGCATCCTCGCGAGACTCCTCATTTGATGTAGGCTTGATCATCTCCCAGCTCAGAGCAGAAGTGTTGGGAAACCGCACAGCCTTTCATTTCCCAGTTTGATCTTACATTCCAGTCCTCTCTACAGCTGATACTGAGGCTGGGTAACACCACATTTCTGGGAGATTGCTGCCTCCTTAACTTTCCAAGGCACAAAAATAAAGTGGAAATCAACAGCAGCTCTTCATTACCTCAGTAGTGCAGTTTTCTATGATATCTATGATGTTGCTCAAAGATCATTAGATTATATTAGAGTGACTTTCTGGTTTATCTAAAAACAAAAACAAACAAACAAAAAAAACCTTCCTCTGTCCCTGGATTACCAACTGGGTGATCTGTGCTTAATAATTACTCAGTCGGGGAAGTATAATAATTTAGTTATGTTTTTATTGAGTAATGTAGTATGCAAAACAACCGAAATAGTGAAAAACATGCTGAAATGGTTCAGTTCCTGTCCACTCACACATCTGATTCTTTAAAAGCAACCATTGTAACCATTTCTGTTTTCAACTCTGATCCTGGTTATGACTATAAATTAAAGTATTTCCATGCTCTCTAGTACTGGACTAATTTTGGGCATTAGTTATTGACTTATTTAATGAATATGAATTTAACTCATATAAAAAAAAGTTGATACCTTTGGTAATTACATTACTATGTAAAGTTCTGCTAGGGGCCTTTGTTATTTTCTGTAGCATTCTTGAACCTCTGTTTCTTATTCCTTCTGTCTCTCTTGCCTCACCTGTGATGTAAGCTGGTATTGTTCAACCCATTGTCCTTCTCTGGAACATTCTTTCATTTCCACATCTCTAAACAGTTCTCGCTTTCTTACATTGTCAAATATTCGAGCATATTCTTTGATATTTTTTTACATCTTATCTCATGATGGTTTTTCCATGCCGGTATATATTCATTACAAACTGGATTTTTAATGGCTGCCTAGTACTGATTAAGTATGTCTCATGTTTTCCTTCACCATGCTAATTCCCTCTGGTCCCCTTCTGCTCAGTTTTCCCCTCCATTGTCTCTGTGACACTAGTTCCTTGCCAACAACTTTATATCCTCAGTCTTTCAGTATTTGCCTTTTATATAACCTTCTAAAATCTCTGTGCCATATCTAAACTCGATTGGTCCTCCTACCCTCTGCACCAGGCAGCTCAAGCCTTGCTCACTGCAACTCCCTCCTCCTATGTTCTGGATTGCAACTTCCTCTGCTCTGATCTCATCCTTTTAGTCTCTATCTTCTCATTTTGTTTGCTCTTGACTCTTTCTGGCCCCTTTAACCGTCAGTTATCTTCTTTATTCCTTTACTTTCACTTCATTGGGAGGATCAGGGAAATGTATTGGGGAAAGGAGAGAAGAAAGCGGGGGAAACAAACGTTTGAGTTCAGTCAACAACCCTAGCTACTTAGGTTATACTTTCCTTGAATGCTTTGAGGGGCTGTGGTACACATCAGAACTTCCTTACCGTGCTTCCCCATGGTAGCAAAGAATTGAATTGAGTCCCAAAAATCATATCTAGCCCATTGAATCAGTTACATTCCTTCCTTCATATTCCTTCTTTCTTAAAGTTGTAGAATTAAACATAATGTCTGTGGAAGGAATAGTTAGGCTTTATTTTTTTTTGAAATATAAACAAAACAAGAAGTAAATAAAAATAGGAAACTTTTTCTGATGGGATTAACTTTATTGCTTAGCTGCAAAGAAACTGCTCACTTGAATGTGGAATGCTTCTCTGTAACGATTTTATGAGTCAGGTAAATAGTTACCTCTCTTACCTGGGTCCCATTTATCTTGTCCTTTCACAGTCCTCCTTTGCGTTTTCTTATTTGAGAAGCAGGGATTGGCAAATTAGTGTATCAGTCATTCTTTTATTCATCTCATGGCAAAACAGTAACAATGTATACACCGTGCACGAGTGCACGTGTGCGTGCACACACACACACACACACACACACCCCTTAAAAGACACCAGTCAGCCAGAGCAGAATGGGAAACAAAATTGGCCAAGCATAAAAGAGAAGGAAATGAAAGAACTGTGTTTAGAGTTGACCACACTAAATATGATTGTCTAATTTAGGATAGTTGTGCAATGAATCAGCAAGGACTATGCTCAGAGTACCAATGGAAGTGGAAGGCTTTGAGCCAAGGGCAGACCCTGCAGAGGCCAAAATGAGGATAACTCCTTCCCTAGAGAGCAGGCCTTGGTAGGAGCCAGGCAAGAAGAAGTCTTGACAGAGTTATTGGAATCAGAGAGTCCCAGGAGAGGCATGACCAGAATGTCAGGTACTTTATCAGTTATCCATGGCGACAATAATGCTACATAATCATCACCTTAGAACCTCGGCTTATAACAATAAACATTTATTTTTGGTCACAAATTCATGGGCCAGCTGGGCATTTTTACTGGTGTAGACTAGGGTCATTTGAGCTTACTCATGTGTTTGTGTTCAGCTAATGAGTCACATGGGGACTAGCCGATCTTGGATGACCCCAGTTGGGTGTCTCAGGTCTGTTCCACGTGGTCTTTCATGCCACATCAGGTTAGCCTGTGTTTGTTCATGTCAGCTGAGCTGGGTTCCAAGAAAAGAAACAGAAGCAGGCAAGGCTTCTGAAGTCTAGGCTTGGAACTGGTATATGTCACTTCTGCTTCATTTGTTGGCCAAAACAAGTTCCAGTGCCAACCTCAGAGTCAGCATGGGAAGAAACTTCAAAAACACAGGACAAAGGCAAAGGATTCAGGAAGGCTATTAATTGGAGGCATCAAAGCAATCTGCTACAGTCTCTTGTACCAAATATTATGCCTGGGGGACAGGGAAGTTATTTGGTCGGACTCATGGGTCTGGAAGATTCACCAGGGTTCATAGGTTTGAGAAAGGTCAGAGAGTAAAACAGAAAGAGTCATCGTGAGGAGATATGCTTTTCAGAATGGAAATTGGGATCGAGCCCTTTCCAGGCTCCTCCTTGGGGACAAGGGAAATTAATTATCTTAGGGGCAGTTGGTCTGGCTCATGGGTCCTTTGACAAGCTTGTCTCGGGACAAGAATTCATTTGAAGCTTAAAGAGGTCCTTTCCATCTTGGGGAATCTATTCCAATATGAACAGTGGCTGGACCTTAAATCAAATATTTTCTGATTTCCTAATCTGGTTCAGGGAAGGGGACTTCAATGTTGAGTAGGCATAGATGAGATTCTCATGCTGTCCTCTGGTTTTGTACAAGTTTGCTGGGGCTTTTACAGATTTGGAGGTGCTCCTTCCCTATACTCTACCTAAATCTGGGGATTAGAGAGAGTACTGGTTCTCCAAATGCGGTCCCCAGGCCAGTAGCATCAGTATCACATGGCAACCTACTATTGGAAATACAGATTTGCAAGCATCAAACCAGACTCATTGAATCAGAAACTAGGAGGTGGGGGAACGACTTTGAGTCTGTTTTAACAAACCTCTAGTTAATTCTGTTGCATGCTCAAGTTTGAGACTGCTGAATTAGAAGATTGATTGTGATTTAGACAAATTTAGAAGAGAGAAAATAGTGTGCTTTAGCAAATAAAAATACAGGGTCACCAGTCACATTTGAATTTTAGGTCATTAGCTAGTAATTGCTTAGTATAAGTATGTCCTACGTAATATTTGGGATATATTTATGCATGAGACATACTTATGCATGAGACATATTTATACTAAAACATTATTTGTGGTTGATCTGAAAATCAAATTCAACTGAGTGCCTTGTATTTTAACTGCAAACCCTAAAAAAAGGCATAGAAAAATTGTTAAAAGTTTCAAAGAAGAACACACAAGATTGTTAGCATTAGCTGGCTTTGCTCAGTGGATAGAGCATTGGCCTGTGGATGGAAGGTTCTGGGATATGATTCTGGACAAGGGCACATGCCTGGGCTGTGGGCTCGATCCCAAGTAGGGGGAATGCACGAGGCAGCCAATCAATGATTCCCTTTCATCATTAATGTTTCTATCTCTCCCTCCCTTTCCCTTCCTCTCTGAAATAAAAATATATTTTTTAAAAAAGCCAAATTGTTAGCAGGATAGAAATTCTAGAAAGAATGGTTAAAGAAATTGGCTTGGTGAAACCAAAGAGGACAATGATAGAATTAAAATTTTGAAGTATTTTACTTAAAGCAGTGGTTCTCAACCTTCCTAAGGCCGTGATCCTTGCATACAGTTCCTCATGTGGTGGTGACTCCCCAACCATGAAATTTTGCTACTGTTATGCATCGTGATGTAAATATCTGCATTTTCCGCTGGTCTTAGGCGACTCCTGTGAAAGGGTCGTTTGACCCCCAAAGGGGTCTCGACCCACAGATTGAGAACCGCTTACTTAAAGGGAATGATGCTGAGCTGTTCTTTATTGTTGCTCAAATTAACCCAGAAGAAATTTATCTTAGGAAGAGGCAAAGTTCCTGTCACTAAGTGACTTCAGTAGGGGTCCTGAGTGATTTTGTGATTCTCCACAGTTGTGAAATGCATTTGGAAATTTCATGTGCTTATAATATAGCCAGTCCTCCAACCTATGTTTGTGAAGGAACAGTTTAGAGAGTCATTAAACAACAGGGGGCTGAAGCAGATTAATTCTCAAAGCCCTTTATGACTTCTCTAAAATGGTTTGAGTTAGCAATTTTGTATCTGTACTTAAAAATATTGTAGTGCTTTGATTGCTTTTGTTTTTTACTTTAGCTTTCTTGGAATGTTAGTTTTTCAGAACTTGGATATAAAGGTGAAGTAATAATTACTCTGGTTCTAAAGGGATGTTTTAGAACCAGAGTACATGGGTTCAGATCCCATAAATACCACTTCCTAGCTGTGTGACCTCAGGCTAGTGATGTGGTGCCTCAGCTCTCTTATCTGTAAAATGGGAATTATTACTAATTAATGAACATCTCAGGGATTGTGAAGCTTAATTGAACTTACTTATGTAAAACATAAGAACTGTGCATGGAATATAATCAACCCTCTTTAAATATGATTTCATATTATTAAGGACTCGAATCTCTCCATGTATCCTGGGCATTCAGAGGTTGTTTTAGCCACAGCTAGTATTGAGTGATCAGTTCATTGTCATATTTAGCAAAGGAGTTTTTCCTTGTGAGCAATGATGTGTTGTCTATGACCCCTAATCCTGAGGTGTTGGTGTGAGCTCTCAGGGATGGGATTTTGCAATATTACTGCATCTTAGCCGTGAATCATTTCTCTTTCTTTATACAGATGAACTTTCTCACATCTTCCAGAAACCCCAAAGAGAATTAAGTTTCATTTCCCATTGCAAATTGAATTCAATTAAAAAGCTGTTAAAGAATGCCATATAATATCACAGAGAACATAATGACATTTCCAAAAATTTTTTGAGAAACTTGAACTCTAAATCAATTTAGTTCTGTGAGTAAGGACAAAAATTTAGTCATGAAAAAAAATGTAATCTGACAACTGGCTTTTATCAGAATTATGAATCCAGTTGAGAATATTTCTTTAGAAATTTAATTCTGGAGATGAAAATCAAGTGATAGTTTTAAGTCCTGAAGAAAAAAATAGGTAATACTGGCCACATGCCTGGTATAATTTCAATCTACATGTGATTGAAACATCAAATAATAAATCTTAAGTTCCTATTAGAAAAACAAATTTTTAATCTACTCAGGACTCTACTGATGATCAATAGAGGAAGGAGTGTTCAAGTAATTTGTTGTTGCTGTTTTGCTGAAACATTTACATTTGTCCTTTAAAAGAAGTTCCCTTTTGCCTGGACAGTGTGGTTCAGTGGTTGAGCATCAACCTGTGAACCAGGAGGTCATGATTTGATTCCCGGGCAGAATACATGCTCCGTTTGCAGGCTAGGTCCCCAGTAGAGCATGTACAGGAAGCAACTGATAAATGATTCTCTCTCATCATTGATGTGTTTATCTCTCTCCCTCTCCCTTCCTCAATGAAATCAATAAAAAATATTTTGAAAAGCAACAAACAAAAAATAAAACACATAACTAGTTCTATGCCTTGAATACCATTCAGCTTCCCTCTTCACACTTTATTCCATCAACCCATTGTATCTCTTGTTGGAGTTATTATAAGTATCTCTTTGATAATCACAACCTCCCTCCAACCCATTTTACAAACTGCTCTGCCAGATTAGTTTTCTAAAGAATATCTTAAGTCTCCCCTAGCTAACAATTTTCAATGATGGTCAATTGCAAATGTTAGTTCTTTAATCACACACTGAATGACCTTGCAATGACATTGTCTGTGTACTGGAATCTTTACAGTTATTTTTTTTTTCTAGGAGGCTTTTAGCTCCTTGAGGACAGCATTACTCTCTTCATCCTTGTTTCTCCCACATCACCTCCTCTGGTGCTTTGAAGGTCTTTTTTACTGTGCTGTCTGCTGCATGAGGAATACATGAGTTAAAGGGAAAATTCTTTGAATTGCCTTCTCCTTTCCTATATGATCTCAGTCATTCAGTCATTCACTTTGACTGAATTTTAAATTGATTGAGTAAATTGACTAGTTGTCCTAGCTCAAGGTAGTCTTAATATTTTTGTGTCATGGACTCATTTAGCATCTGGGAAAACCTATGAGAATCCTTTGCAGAATTATGCTGATTAATGCATAAAATGCAATACATAAGATCACCAAGGAAAACATTTATAATGTATTACAGCTGTCAAAATATTATGAATTGTGATATAGTAATATATACTCATCTTTAATACATAGCATAATACTATCTAGTAGCAGGGCTATTAGCTCCTATGCTTTCACAGTAGTGAGGAAACCATGCAACATTACAAGATACTTCAACAATAGTGATATGAGATTAAAATTTCTGTGGTTTCCATTGGTGACAGAATCACAGATCCTGCTAATATGATTGTAGGTTTTTTGTCCATGTCTATAATTGAAGTAATTTATGAGGTTAGAGGTATACACAATTTTTAGAACTTTTGCATATGTACCATAGCACCTAAGATATTATAGACACTGTGTAAACTTTTTATTTATCTATTTTTTAGTAATAATACAATCTTTTGCAAGTGTAGTGGAAAATAACTTTTCTGTATCCCTCCCATGCTGTGGAAACTGAGTTTTAGAACTGTCCTGGCTGTGACCCATGCCCCTCTTTCAGACACAGTTCTGTTTCTAATCCTTCCAGACAGTTGCCTTATTTATTTGAATGTTTGCTAATGGCACTGGATTAATAAGTTTCTTGCATATGGTATACTCTGAATAATTACCTTTGATATTTATTTGTTGAACCTGTTCCCTCTATCTTGCTTTGGAAGGGCTTGGGGCAGCTTGCCATCTGAGACAAACTGCTGAGTAAAATACACCCAGGCTCCCTGGAGTTGCCAACAAGGCAGGCGCTACAGGCTCTTGATTGTGTTTCTACTCCTAGACTTTGCACTGTGGTCTGACATCCGTGGGCCGAGATACACTGGGAAACATGTTGCTAATGGAGCTTCCATTTCCTCTCAATAGAAATTGCACAGGAATATTTTCCATTCATTCTTTAAAAAAAAATACTGAAACCCTTCATTGTACAAGACACTGGCTTACAGCAGCAAAATATAGTTTTCCTTATAGTGAGGCTGAATCAGTGCAGGAGTTCTTACAAGACAGAAAAGGATTGTGGACAATGTTTTTAATTGTATCAATGATCCATTAGCCCTTACTGATTGTAAAACTTAAGATAAATGTCTATATTACACATATCATCTCTATATCTCTATTACTGTACCTATATGTATGTGCCTGTATATATGTAAATATATACCTATATTCAGAAAATGAGTGTATTATATGTTATACATATATGTGCAGGGTTAAGTAAAAATAGGGTAATAATAATAAAAATAATACTTTAATTAATTAATAAGCAAAACAAGAATGGAGTTTTGTCTACTCACAACTTTTGCCCATCAGTGTATGTGTGTGTGTGTGTGTGTGTGTGTGTGTGTATGTGTGTATTCTGATAAAACCTATGCAGAATTATGTTTACTTGAACACTGGCAGCTCTTTATATGATTGACATTTGCTTTTTTTTTAAATCTTTGAAACCATCTAATTCCTCTGACTTTGAGGCTTTTTGAGTTGCTTGGAACTAATACCAAATTTGGAAATCTTTTAATACACCATGTTAACTTGAATAGTTTCTTGCTATAGGTGGGATAAAGGGATAATTTGTAAGATTGGGAATAAAATGTGGTAATCACTTGCTGCTTTCAAAGCAGTACATATTTTTCAAATGATTAATTTTAGAATATCTTGTATATATCATTGGAGTATAAAAAGACTTTTATGTTAGACTAAGTTAGTAAAAATTGTATAAAGAGTTTGCATTTTTTATTTTTGTGTTTTTTGTTTAATTGGATGGAGAAATAAATCTCACCTATCAGATCCTTTAACACATTGAGAATTACATATTTATTTTTAATTTATTGAGAATTACAATTGTGTCTGCCAAGTCTTTAAGGCCCAACTTCTAGGCTGATTCCTTCACAAAGTTTTTCTGATCCCCTATATTAAAATTTTATTGCTGCTGTAGACAATAACACAAAATTAGTAGCTTATAACAGACAAATGTATTATTATTTTACGGCTCTGGAGGTCAGAAGTCAGAAATGATCTCACTGGGCTAAAGGCAAGGTGTTGGCAGGATTGCCTTCCTTTCTGAGGAGACTCTATTGCATTGCCTTTTCCAGCTTCTAGGGGTCACCTGTGTTCCTAGACTTGTGACCCCTTCCCAACTTCAAAACCATCCTTATCTGTGGAGTCTTTCTCACAGTGCCATTTCTTTTTCTTTCTCTTCTGTCTCTTTCTTCTGCATTAAAGGGCCTTTGTGATTACATTGGGCCCACTGATTTCTAATCAACTGATTAGGAATCTTAATGACATTTGCAACCTTCATTTCTCTTTGCCATGTAACATAATGTATTTGCAGATTCTGGGTTTCAGGAAGTGGGAAACCTTAGACAGCTATTATTCTGCCTACCACATACCCTAAACCAGAAATGATTCATGTACTTTCATAAGATTTTAATGACACTAACTTAACTTGCTATAATTTAAATACATGCTTTATTCCTCACTTGTTTTTTAACCTCTGGACAAGACAGGACCATATCTACTTCATATTTCTGCTCTTAGCATATAGCAACATTGAAAGAACCAGGTAAATATTTTTTGAACAAAGGAATTACATTTAAAATTGTAGCCAAAGACTTTAGAAGGGAGGAATGTCAATTATTAAAGTATAAAAAAAATAGAAGTAGATAACCGACAGATTTTCATCAGTACTACTCACAAAAGAATAGTTTCTTCATATATATTATTGTCTCTAAAAAGCAAATAATTTCACTGGTCAAAGAATATGACTCACTTAAGAATTATTACAATTTTTTTCTTACTATAAATTATTATTTTGTCACTTAAAAATCTTTTTATACTGGCTTCAGCAGCACATATACTAAAATTGGAATGATACAAGGATTATCGTGGCTCAGGGATGACACACAAGTTCATGAAGCATTCCATAGTTTTTAATAGGATAAAGGGGATCAAATATATGGTGACAGAAGACTAGACTTTGGGTGTTGAGCGCACAATGCAATATACAGATTACGATGTATAATTGTACATGTGAAACATATAACATTAAACAGTGTCAAACCAATAAATTTTTAATAAATCCTTCAGTGTCTTGGGCTTTTAAAAAATATATAAATCAGTTCCTCAAAGCCTCATGAACTCTGGCTAACAACTCATATCTGAATCTGCAAACTCGGAAAGTGGTGGCCATCTATGGAATGGCTGCACTGTGGGAAGACCTGCTGAATAGCTAGCATGCACTTGCCAGGTGGTAGCAACAGCTTTCCTCAGACTCCAAGGGCTCTTTGACTTTACAGCACTTCCAATCATGCACAGCTTTTCTATGGACACTTAAGAGCAGAGGAAAGTAGATTGGTTCCTCACAATATTCAGGGAGCAAAGATTTTCTCCCAGTTATTAGCTTTAGACTACTTGCAAATTATATATTCTACTCCTTGATGTATTTGTTGGAAGAAAAAAAAAACATATATCCTATATAACAAAGAACTACTATACTAATTAGACCAAACAGCCAAATGACCTTTGGATGTCCTTCCAAACTACCTTCTGGATGAAGCTGGGGCTGGGAGGGCCAGCTGAGGTTCCAAGGGGGCTGCGAGGGCTGAGCCCCTTGCACAAATTTTGTGCATTGGGCCTATAATACACACACACACACACACACACACACACACACACACACATACGTGTGTGTGTGTGTGTGTTATCTCCTATCTAACAAAATATGCATATTGGCTGTACCTCCACTACACCCACCAGCCACCCCCACTGGCCACACCACTGGCCAATCAGGAGCGAGTATGCAAATTAATCCAACCAAGATGGCTACAGCCACAGAGAGCAGGAGAGAGGATTGGATTGGCCCGGCAATAGAGGAAGCCAAGCTTTCCACACACTTTGGCTGGCCCAGGCCTCTGCTTAAGGCTACAAAGTTTCAATTATAGAGGATAAATTCCAACAGAAATGGCTGCCAACCCAGAGTGAGCAGAAGGCTTAGCTCCACTCCATGCTACAAAGTTTAAATTATAGAAGATAAATAAATCTTCTTCATATAATACCAGGGCCCCTACTTGGGTCACTGGGGGGCATTGCCAGCCTGCAAATGACCATAGGTCCGTCAACCAGGCTGCCCCATACCTCAAGGGAACCCTCACCCTGATCTGGGACACCCTTCAGGGCAAACCAACTGGCCCCTACCCATGCACCAGGCCTCTATCCTATCCAATAAAAGAGTAATATGCAGATTGACCATCACTCAAACACACAAGATAACTGTCCCCAAGTGAACATAAGATGGCCACCACAAGATGGCCAGCAGGGGAGGGCAGTTGGGGGTGACCAGGCCTGCAGGGGAGGGCCATTATGGTTGACCAGGCTGACTGGAAGGGCAGTTAGGGGCAAACAGTCTGGCAGGGGAGAAGTTAGGCATTAATCAGGCTGGCAGGGGAGTAGTTAGGAGATGATCAGGCTGGCAGGGGATTGGTTAGGGCATGATCAGGCTGGCAGGCAGAATTGGTTAGGGCAAACAGGAAGTCAGGCAGGTGAGCAGTTGGGAGCAAGCAGTCCTGGATTGTGAGAGAGATGTCCAATGGGCAGTTGGACATCCCTTGAGGGGTCCCAGATTGGAGAGGCTGGGCTGAAGAACACCTTCCCCACTCCTGTGCATGAATTTCATGCACTGGGCCTCTAGTGTGTGTGTGTATATATATATATATAT
>JAAGEH010000006.1:24917990-24934885 GCA_011751065.1 Lasiurus cinereus | reverse complement strand
TATGTGTGTGTGTATATATATATATATATAAAGTTTTAACTCTGTTCCACATCCAAATGTCATTTTGAAAAGTGTGAATACATATTATCTTGACCATTGTTCTGTGATATAGGCAGACATTCTTCACCCATCTTATGGGCGAGGAACTCAGCTAACCTTGTAGGGATATCCATCATCATACAGCTGGAATTCGATATGTGCTACATGGTGAATAGTTTGAATCTAAATTTCTTTACCCCAAGCTCCATGCTTCTTATATAAACTACATTTTCTTGGGCATCAAGGCTTGTAGGCCTTGATGTTTTTTATTAACTCATGATAAAAACAATGCAGCATGGCCTATTATTTTCAATGGCCTATTACTCCAATGAGATTCTCTGTGAAAAGAAAGTATTTTGTAATTAAGTGTGTAATTAATAATAATTTCACAATTGAAGCATGCACTACCATAGTTGTGACTGTGCATGCAAAGTCAACTAGTAGAGAAATGTGGCTTACCTTCTTTTACCCCAGCATCTTTCAAACTCATATCACCACTGAGCCCTTGCTTTTTACCTTCTTGCTCCCATAATAGCTATTATCTTTTTGGAAAGGGACAAGTTCCAATGTTTTGGGTCCCCAATAGGTCAGTAATGACTATAATGTCAGCCAGTGTGCAAATGGAGCTGTTGTTATTGGGCAGCAATTGGCATTGCTTCCTGTGCCCACTAAGATGCTTTCATCAGCAAATACTAAAGTATCTAATTTGGGTTTGGGCCTTTGCTAATGAAAGTGTGGTCCTTGTATCAACTATATAACTATCCCCTGGGATCTTGCTAGAAATTAAGAATTTTATGTCCCACCCTAGGCTTGCTAGAGAGGAATCTGCGTATTACCAATATCCCTAGGAAACACATGCACAGTAACATATAAGAAACTCTGATTTAAACCATAGGACATTTATTATAATTTTTTATCTAAAAAGAAATTCAGCCCTAACTGGTTTAGCTCAGTGGATAGAGTGTCAGCCTGCAGACTGAAAGGTCACAGGTTCAATTTCAGTCAAGGGCATGTACCTTGGTTGTGGGCATATCCCCAGTAGGAGGTGTGCAGGAGGCAGCTCATCAATGTTTCTCTCTCATTGATGTTCCTAACTCTCTATCCTTCTCTCATCCCCTCTGTAAAAAATCAATCAAATATATTTTAAAATATAAAGAAAAAGAAAAAAAAATAGAGATGGATGGTTCTATGTTGATTTGCAACTCAAAGAAGCGTTAAAAACTCAAGGGTCTCATTTCCTCACAGTGGTAAAAAATCTGCAAAGCTCTATGGGTTTTGTTCACTCCTACTTTCATTTAAATGCAGCTGGAAGAAAAGAAGAGGAAAGGATGCAGAGTACTTTTGTTTTTAAATGTAGCTTTCTCTTAATATTAAGGGACTAGAGGCCTGGTGCACAAAATTCATGCACAGAGGTGTGTGTGTCCCTCAGCACAGACTGCACTTTCCACAATCTGGGACCCCTTGAGAAATGTCCAACTGCCCATTTAGGCCTAATCTCATTGGGATCGGACCTAAATGGGCAGTCGGACATCCCTCTCACAACCCAAAACTGCTGGCTCCCAACTGCTCTCCTGCTTTTCTGCCTACTTGCTCCTAAACACTTCTGCCTTCCAGCTTGATCACCTCCTAACCACTTCCCTGCCAGCCTGATAGATGCCTAACTGCTCCCCTGCCAGCACGATTGCCCCTAACTGCCCTCCCCTTTGGCTGATCAGCCATGACTGTCCTCCCCTGTAGGCCTGGTTGCCCCTAACTACCCTCCCCTGCTGGTCTGATTGGCCTTAACTGCCCTCTCCTGCTGGCCTGGTCACCCCTAACTACCCTTCCTTGCCAGCCAGGTTGGCCCTAACTGCCCTATTCTGCAGGCCTTGTCTCCACCAATTGCTTTTTCCTGCTGGCCTGGTTGCCCCCAACTGCCCTCCCCTGCTGGTCATCTTGTGGTGGCCATCTTGTGTCCACATGGGGGTGGCCATCTTATATGTTGGAGTGGTGCTCAATTTGCATATTACCTCTTTATTAGATAGGATCATTTCTTTCTCTTTTTCTTACATTTATTTATTTATTTTAAATTTAATAAATCTTTATTGTTCAGATTATTACAATTGTTCCTCTTTTTTCCCCCATAGCTCCCCTCCACCTGGTTCCCACCCCACCCTCTGCCCTTACCCTCCCCACTGTCCTCATCCATAGGTGTACAGATTTTGTCTCTTCCCCACACTCTCATACCCCTATTTCCCTGAGAATTGTCAGTCCACTCCCTTTCTATGTCCCCGATTCTATTATATTCACCAGTTTATTCTGTTCATCAGATTTTTTATTCACTTGATTTTTACATTCCCTTGTTGATAGACATGTATTTGTTGTTGATAATTTTTATCTTTACCATTTTCTTCTTCTTCCTCTTCTTAAAGAGTACCTTTGAGCATTTCATATAATACTGGTTTGGTATTGATGAACCCCTTTAGCTTTTTCTTATCTGTGAAACTCTTGATCTTCCCTTCAATTCTGAATAATAGCTTTGCTGGTTAGAGTAATCTTGGTTGTAGGTTCTTGCTATTCATCATGTTGAATATTTCTTGCCACTCCCATCTGGCCTGCATCATTTCTGTTGAGAAATCAGCTGACAATCATATGAGTTCTCCCTTGTAGGTAATGAACTGTTTTTCTCTTGCTGCTTTTAATATTCTCTTTTTGTCTTTTGCTCTTGGCATTTTAATTATGCTGTGTCTTGGTGTGGTCCTCTTTGGGTTCCTTTTGTTTGGGGTTCTGTGCATTTCCTGGACTTGTAAGTCTATTTCTTTCATCAGGTGGGAAGTTTTTAGTCATTATTTCTTCAAATAAGTTTTCAGTATCTTGCTCTCTCCTTTTGGCACCCCCATAATTCTGATGTTGGTATGCTTGAAGTTGTCCAAGAGGCTCCTTACACCATCTTCATATTTTCGGATTTTTTTTGTTTTTCCAGTTGAGTATTTTTTGCTTCTTTGTATTTCAAATCTTTGACTTGATTCTTGCGATCCTCTAGTCTGCTGTTGGATCTCTGTATATTATTTTTTATTTCAGTCAGTGTATGCTTACTTTCTAGTTAGTCCTTTTTCATATCCTCAAGGGGCTTGCTAAATTTATCGGCCTTTTCTGGCAAATTCTTGAAAAACTTTTAACCGTGGTTTTGAACTCTATATCCAGTTGTTTGCTTTCCTACATTTATTTTATTTGTGACCTGTTTCTTTGTCTCCATATTTTGGCTGCTTCCCTGAGTTGGTAGAGTGGCTTTGTGTGTTAGTTGTCCTGTAAGGCCCGATGGCTCAGCCTCCCCAGTTACCTGAAATGGACACTCTTGGTGCACACTTTGTTGTAGTTAAGCCTTGATTATTGTTGGTATCACTGAAAGGAATTGACCTCCAGGCCAATTGGCTTGTGAGGATCAGCTGTGTGGATCAGCTGTGTCTATGCTTGGAGACACCCTTATGAGACAAGTCTTTCAAAAGCTTCTGTGCTCAGCTTGGATTGGGCGGAGTCTCAGGATAGAGCAGAAAGCATTGATTTCCCGTCAGCCTGCCCTAATAGGCCCCTGTGTCAATGTCCCATGGTAATCCTTGCAAGCATCTCAGAGAAAGCCATCCTTGAGTTCTGCCCGCTGACAGACAGTCCAGTTTCACCTCAAATGAGTCTGGCTCCCCAGAGTGTCTTCTGGAACTGTAGTTCAGCACAGTCAGGAGCTTTTGTCTCCCTCCCACTTGAGAAAGCCAGCCATGCACTCAGTTGCCAGTCCTCTCCAGGCATGCATCTCAGTACCTCTGCCTCCTGCAGGTCCTCTGAGTCTCAGTGTGCTTTTCACTTTTCTTGTGGAATTTCTACTCAGCCAGAGTTCCTATGGTTCTGAATGATGTCCATTTTGTCTTTTAGTTGTAGTTTTGAAATTGTTGTGTGAAGCAGCAGTTTAGGTGTTTACTTGTTCCGCCATCTTGGTTTCTCCATAATTTCTTTCTCAAAAGGCTTTTTATAGCTTCCCATCAGCTAGATTTGGGTCACATACACAGCCATCAGACCAATTATTAACAACATGTAATAGGAAAACCTCAGTTGTCTTGATTTTGACCAATACTGTCCAAATATGTAAGACTAGCTACATATATAATTTAAAAATTTCCAGTAGCTACATTAAAAAAAGAGAAAATACTTGAAGTTAACGTTACCAATACATTTTATTTAACTCAATATTTCTAGGTTATTATTATTTCATCATGCAAACAATACACAAAAATTGCCAATGTTATATTCTTTATTTCACACTGGGTCTTTGAAATGAGGTCTGTCTTTTATGCTTTTACCACATTTCAATTCAGAAGCTGTTTTTATCAGATATACAGGTACATGAGATATACAAACATGAATACAGATTGTATGTAAATTGAAAAAATATGCACTTACCCAGATTGCTTTATATATAATTAAATGTTTTCCAATAATCAAGCCATGTTTCAGATTTTAAACTTAAATTAAATTAAAATTTTGATTCCTCAGTCACACTAGTCACATTTCAAGTGCTCAACAGCCACATGGGCTGGTAGCTATTGAATGAGACAGTGCATGACTACTCAAAGTGTGGTCAGGGAGTAGCAGTAAAAGGATCAGCTGAGGACTTGTTAGACCTGCTGAATCTTGTGATCAGAAATACTAGCCCTGGCTGGTTTGGCTCAGTGTTTAGAGTGTCATTCTGTAGACTGAAGGGTCCCAAGTTCAATTCCAGTCAAGAGCACATGCCTGGGTTGCTGGCTCAATGATTCTCTTTCATCATTGATGTTTCCATCTCTCTCTCCCTCTCCCTTCTTCTCTAAAATCAATGAAAAATATATTTTAAAAATCTACATTTTAGTTTAACATACATAAAAATTGGAATAAAACCAGTGCAAACTGTTCTCAACTTTGGCTATGATTTAACATGATGGTGGGCCCTTTAGAAAACACTGATGCTTATACCTCACCCAGAACCTTGGATTGGACTTTTTGTCATGGGGTCCAGGCATCAGTATTTTATTGAAGCTTGTTGGGCTATTCCAATATACAGCCAAGTTTGAGAACCATTGCTCTAGACTAATTTTGATTTATCTCCAATCAGATGCATTGCAATCCACGCAATATTGTGATAGATGTTCTTGAGTAAGTAACCAACAGCTGTTTCCATCCTTGCTTTTCTCTGCTCTGTGGATATTTCCAGCAGGCAAAGGGGTCTGACTGCAATCTGCTTTACTTACTTAGGTCATAATTACTTAGTCTCCTTTCTTCATTCAATCACTGGCTAACTCTTTTCTCTGTTTCCCTGTCCACTGCTTTCACCACTGCTTACCTTCCTTATTCTCTTAGGTTAGGCCTCCAGCTCTGAGCTGATAAAATTTGCCTGTGAAGCATATAGGCAGTGTGATAAATAAAACAACCATAGATTAATCTAATTATTGAAGAGAATTAAATTTAAGAGAATCCTATTAGTTTCTAGAAATGATTATTACTATATAAATAATTTCAGTCTGAGTTCTGCACATACTAAACCCACTCCAAAGGCCTCAAGGAGACCAGTTTCTTCTGCTCTTCATCCACACTCTAGTCCCATGAAAATTCATTTCAGCTCTTTTTCTGTCTTGGTATTCATTAACACAGCATCAATGTTTCATGACTGTGGCCTTTTCTTTGTTCTTATGCTCCCCAGATGGCATTAACTTTTCAGAATTAATTTACTTTAGGTGTTCAAACTTCTGTCTTTGTTTTTACTTATTTTGGTTTGCCTTTTCCTGGATGATAAGCTTAAATGAGGTGGGCATGAAGTCTGCTCATTTAAAGCAGCTCTGAATCAATAAGCTCAAATGGAGAGGTGACTTTATGACTATATTTGGGTACCTTGGTAGTTGCCCATGTGCACTTCTCTGGAGAGTCAAAATGTGCACATACCTTGAAACACATCCTTACCCATTGATGTGTCTCTGTGGCAAAGTAGATCTGCTGAGTTTCTCTTCTGAGGAAGGACCTTTAGTGGGACATGCTTGAAAAATAGGCTCACCTGAGTGGCTCTCACAAATGCAAACAAAGCCACATCAAAATAAAAGCATGTTCAGTTTGCCCAGCACCAGGAGATGCTGTTTATGGTCCCTTGAACAAAGGAGCTGATCAATAGCTTTTGAAATCTAACCTGTTTTTTTGGTAGAGGAGCATCTGTACAGGATGTATTTCAGTGATGACAGGAATTGCTGTCCAATCTAATAAAAGGACTTCTCTAAAATTTAGACTGTAACATTTAGACTGTGTAAGAAATAAATACAGATTAGTCTGTATTTATTCAAAGAGAACTAAGTTTTAAGAGAATCTTATCAGTTTCTGGAACTCATTATAAAGTATAAATAGTTTTGGTCTGAATTGTATACACAAGAGTGTAAAGACTGAGTACTTGGAGAAATACAGCCAACAAGATCATCTTTTTTTTTAAATTAAGTCCAATTTTAATTGTATAGATTCTCTGATTTCAAAAAGCTTTAGATTAGAAAAATCTAATTTTTGAAATTTTTAAGGACTAAAAATATTAAAAGTCTTATTTAAAAACCTATCAAATTTACATAATTTTCTCTAATACTTACATTGTAATAAAACATGAATATGTTAAAGTCCCCATGAAATTTTTGGATATTTACTAGAAGTGGTCCAATGATATTCAGAGAAGCTCCCTGAAAAATATAGTCCAGATGGCATCAATTATGCATAGTACAGCAAAATATTAAAAACATAATATTGCCAAAACCGGTTTGGCTCAGTGGATAGAGCATTGGTCTGGGGACTGAAAGGTCCCAGGTTCAATTCCGGTCAAGGGCATGTACATTGGTTGCGGGCACATTCCCAGTAGGGGGTGTGCAGGAGGCGGCTGATCTATGTCTGTCGTTCATAGATGTTTCTGGCTTTCTATCCCTTTCCCTTCCTCTCTGTGAAAAAATCAATAAAATGTATTTAAAAAATAAATAAATAAAATAAAACCATAATATTAAATTCCTAGTATTAGAATTAAGAAATGTCATCAGGAATACTTTACCTTTTGGAAGGCAGGAGAAATTTTGAAATTTCTGCAATAAAACACTATTCAGAAAAAGTAGGAAAGCTAATAATTAAATAAATATGATCTCTAGTCTAGTAAAATATGTATATTTATGCCTGCATGGATAATGTAGTAGACTTAATTTACTGAATAATATACGCACTGCATGGGTGTGTTGTGCCTTGCCATGCTCATAGCACTTTCACAAATAATCTCACCATCCTTCTGTGAACCCCGGCAGAGCTGGTAATACTTTGGTCCCATTAATCAAATTTGAATACAGAGAGTCAGAGAAGAGCAAAGTCAGCAAAAAATAGTGTTAGAAGTCATTCTTACCTATGAGGCAGTGTTATTTCCACTGCAGTATATTGCCTCTTTATTTCTTAGGATCCTCTATCAATAGGATTTTGTAAGCCTTTGGGCTTTCAGACATTAAAGGATTTGCTAGCGAGTTGAACACTCTATGGTAGATTACTTTAGCCTGATGACCTGCCCTTATCTCCTCTCCACTACAAATCCTCAGTCCCCTTTTCCATAATTCTGGAAGCTTTAAAGTTTTGAAAATGTAGTTTTCCCTTAACTTTGGCATCATTTGAGTGGCAAAATTATGTCTGAACCAACAGGAGATTGTATAAAGTCTTTATCTTACCTAGGAGTGAATAGCCATAGCTGTAACTGCATAAATGCTGGTGTATTTGCTAGTGATCAGAAAACTTTTTCTATACAAGACCAGATAGTAAATATTTTAAGTTTTATGGATCATACTGTCTCTGTGATAACTACTCAACTCTGCCATTGTAGGTAGCACGAAAGCAGTCATGGACAGTATGTAAATGAAAGTGCAGCTGTGTTCCAATAAAACTTTATTTACAGAAAAAGGTGGCAGGCTGGACTTGGCCCACTGGCCATAGTTTGTTAACCTCTGAACTAAAGGGTGTAGCGTAGATCTGTTGGAGCTATTGCATAATGTACCATATGTACTCCATACTATCTTTCTGAATATGAAACATATCATACCACAAGAGGTTTGGTAAAGGGTAATGGGCCTGTATCTAAGATTTAAAAGAAGTTTTGTACAGGAAACAGTCATCTCCATTTTGGTCAAGCATTACAAGCCTAGTATACAGATAACAGAAGGGGCTACTGAAATATAAGTATTGCCAGTATATTAGTCAGAAATGATTTGGAACCAAAAAGAATTTAAATACCAAGGTTCATATTTGTCCTACATAACAAGAAGTTCAGTAATAGATAGTCTAGGGCTGGTTCAAGAGCTAAGTTATTCCTTAGGGATCAAGCCTCTGTTCATTTATTCTCCACCATTTTTGGTTGATAAGCCTCATCCTGAAGCTATGGCCTCCTGGTTACAAGATCACTGCGACACCTCCAGGTATTACATGCATGCTCCCAGCAGAAAGCAAAAGCTTTCTATGTTAAACAAGCTTACCCCCCAAATCTCAACATGCCTCTCATTACACTAAACAGGATCACAAATCTACCTCTCATTATAAGGAAGCCTCAAGAATGAAGTATTTTTAGCAAATATATTTTAGTTGTAGTTCATTTTCATCACCCGCTGAAATCAGGAGAAAGGATGTTGGATGGACAAGTTGCACCATCTGTTGAGGCATCTGGTCTTGTTTTGGTGGCTGTTACATCTCATTACAGATATTTAACAACATGCAGTGGATTCCCCTGGGCAGCATATCTTTTTAAGTAGCTCCAGTGTGAGCAGTGTTTTCCATCTGACTTGGAAAATTAAATAACATTATTCACATTTTTATGTAAATGTTGTGTAATATGCATGTGTAATTGCCTGAGAATGGACTTCTTCGGAAGGATTTGAGTTTTGGAGACTTTGTTTAGATGCTGCGACCCTTGGTGTGTCCATTAACAAAGTTTGAGGAAAGAGTGACATGGAAGCAACAGGAAAGAAACTGCACTTTGTAAACAAGTCTGTGTTCTGATTGGAGATGATTGCACATTAGAGCAAGATTTCCTGGCTAGGTGGTGGTGAAGTCAGAGTCAGAGAACAGTTACTGGGTAACTTGTTAAAAAATATGGCTCTGATACTAGTTTGAGAGAAAAGCAAATTAAGTAAGCACACAGAGAGCATTGTCGTTTTCACTATGTATATTGTGATTCTTGTCCTCCCCTCTGAGGTGGTATTTATTCTCTTTCTGGAAACAGGGCACTTAACATCTTGCTCTTTATTTGTCTTAGACAACCATCATCAGAAAGGATGGAAATACCTACATGATTTTAAATGTATTTGCTTTCATATGGTATCTTAAAATGGTACAAATGAAAATAGTATGAAAAAATACATTCATTCACTGATTGCTTTGTTTAAATTTTAAACGTAAGTAAAATTCGTTTTGTTTCCACAAAGTTCTGTAATACTGAGTTGATTCCAGATCTGTTTCAATGCAGCCATTATAACTAAGTCATAACTGAAAGGTTAAAGTCAGTGGTATGTGGGCAGGCTGAATAGCCATCTCAGACTGTGATAAAGAAAAAAATTAAATTTATTTAAGAAAAAGGGATGGGAGATGGGGATATGGGAATATCCAAAAAAGGGGGCTGTATAGCACTAAGCCAAAGGAAATTGGGTCTTGATGGCAACAAAAATGTACTTAGGAGAGTGAGACAAAGAAGGGCATAGAAGAAGCAACAGGAAGTCCTAGGCTGAGCTACTTTGGCTGACTGGTAAGTCAAAGAAAAGGGGGCTTTGGAGAAAAACAGAGCAAAAAAGAAAGTATTGTAATATATGAGAGAAAAGTTGAGACATTAGAGGATTGTCCTACATCTTCTCATAGAGGATCTAGAAAGAAAATAATTGAAAATGGAGTGGAGGAAATAACCATGCACACTCTAAATTCTCTAAGATTTCAGACCAATAGGACCCTGTGAGTGTAAAGTAGAATAGGTAAGAATAAGAACAGACCATAACTAAACACATTTTCATGATATTTCAGAACACCAAGAGTAAGGGGAAGATGCTAAAGATTCTAGAAATCAGAGTAGGACAGAAAGTTGACCACAAAGATGATTTCAGGAAAACAAGATAATAATGCCTTCATGGATTGCAGGGAAACTAATTTGAGCCTGCAATTTTGTTCCAGCATTTTAAGAGAAGAAAGAACTAAAATAAGAACTAAAACATTTAATCACTCCTAGATCATTGCTAAGAGAATTAATGTTCCAAAGCCAAAGAAAGAATGATGGGTCCCAAGGTCAGGTGAAGAAAATAAACCAAGGAATATAGTAAAAAATATATATATATTCAAGACAATCATTTTTTGACAAATCATTTTTTTAACAAAATAGCTGTCAAAATCAGAATAGGCATCCTAAAAGCAAATGAAAGTTCTCTAAAATCCTAAAAGCAAATGAAAGTTCCATAACAGATAATGTTATGAAACAGAATGTTCTCAGTAAGCAGAAAAAAAATTGCAATGTTTACATAGGGCTCTCCCCAGTTTTTCTTTCTGCAGTTCTTGAGTAGCACTGATTATGTGACTGTGTTATATGGCCTGCTGCCTGCATTCAGACACACTACTTATTTCTGCAGAGGATAATTATTCAATTTTCATATTGTAAATGTCACTCATTTTCCAATATACAATATCAGTATGTAGAAAAGTTATTGTGCAGAGCATGATATAAATGGTAAAACTTTGACAGTACAAAAGTAATTGTTTTCTGGAGAAAAATTGGGAGACAGGAGTAGGAAGTGAGGTGAAAAAACATAAAGGGACCCTAATCTTTCATTTTACTAAAGAGCAGGAGGTAAGAATGTCTCATTTTGATGAATTAAGAAGTGGAAGCTTAAATAGAAGTCTAAAGGTAAATTGAAAAACAAAGTATTGAAGTAATACAAACAGAGATGGAGAGAACTATATAAGCTTTGATGTCATTTTATTTTTTTTAAAAAGCATATATTTTTATATGTCTATTTTATAATAATGTACATACATACATATGCTGCCATACATATGTGATATAAGTATGCATGTATACACATGAACATATCTATATATACATATAAAAGCCCAGCGACCAGAATGGCAGAATGACCAGACAACCAGTGACTGGTGGCTATGATGTGCATCAGCCAACCAGCCTGATCTGGGCCCCGATAGTCTCCCCCTTTCTGGGCAATCTGGCCCCAATTGGCCCCCAATATCCTCCAACCAGGAGGGCCAGTGGGCCCCACCTGTGCACTAATTCATGCACCATGCATCTAGTACATATAGAATAGAATAACTGGAGCATTGTCTCAGAAGTCTGCAAGTGTGGAAGGAAGTGACTTCATGTTCTTGTTTTATACATTTTCAGAGAAAGATATTGAGATTATTATTTACGTAATTTTGATCATTTTATGTAATTTCCAAATAAAAATACTTGAAGAAATAAAATAAATATTCAAACATGTTCTAACAGGGCTTTCTTAGGAAAGAATACACTGCCTTAGATTCTAAGGCTTAGAAGATAGGAAGTAATGTGTTAAGAAATTTTAAAAAATCAGAAGAAGTTACATGAAAGCATTAAAGCCATCATTTTTATTTTCCTAACCCCAAATATATTATTAGTCCAAGAGACAAATATCATCACCTTTGAACCAGTCCTACAACCGATTTCTTACCTAGTCCTCTTAGTGTAAGGCACTTGGAAAGAATGCAGCGTTCTTTTTCCACTCGGGATCATTTCTAACACATCATAGAAGAAGCATGTGAGCAAGTCACAGTAACGTGATGACCTGGGCTTCTCTCAGGACAGTCAGAACAAAGGAGATGCCTGAACCATTTTAATTTGCTGTGTGTGAATTATGTGCCTTTGAGTTGGCCCCAACTTCTGATGACGTTATGAATGAGTGACATCCACAATGTCCTTCTCTCAACAGCCATACTCAATCCCTGTGCACTGATGTCTGACTTTTCTTTTTAGAGGCTGCTTATTAAAGCTGGGGACAACCAAACAAGGAATGGCATAGGATGGAAGAAGCAGTAGGAAGGGAAATGTCTGTGTGTGTGTATATATATATATATATATATATATATATATATATATATATTTTAAATTTTTCTCTAATTATAAATGTTCATGTGCATTGAAAAGATTTTTTAAAATTACAAAGAAGAGATGCAATACTTACTGTAATTCTATCATTCATACATAACTACTAACAATATTTTGCTGTATTTATTTTTAGTATTTTCAGACACATGCATAAACTATATTTTAAAATTTTGGACACATATTGTGTATATGTATTCTGTTGTTTACTGCAGAATATTATTCTGTGAGTGCTTTTTGATAGCATTGAATATTCTTCATAAGCATAGTTTCAATGACTTTAAAATAGATCAGTTGAAAGGAATAAATTAAAATATCTAAGAATTTAAATTCTTAGTGGCTATACTACACTTTTATTGTGGTTAGGATGGAACATATTTATTCTCCCACTTGAGTTTGAGTGTATAATTCATACCATATATTAAAAAATAATGAGATGTTTACCTTGTCATACTCGGTAGTGATTTTCTGAGTTGTTAATATGAGGTGAATGAAAGTTTTCCCTGTGGTTGTGGAAGACATGTCCAAGGACAATTCTTTAATGAAAACAGACTGGTTGTGTACTTCTGTATCCATCAATAGATGAAAAAGTGGAAACTTTTTTAATGCAAAGTGGCATGGGGCTATATCTGAAGTCTTTGGACAAAAATGAAATTTAGATTCTGGGCTTGTCTAAAGGAGGCAGAAAATCACAAGTTTTCTTTGCCAGGTCATCTAACTGTAATAATTCATTTGGCAAAAACTATCATTATCTAGGTGAATTATACCTGGGCCAAGTCTGATACATGTCATAAAAGATGGGATGTGGCAATGGTTAGGGAAATGGAGAAGATATCTTCTACAATTAAATGAATGGGTAGGGTGGTTAGAGGAAGGAATGATCTTCATGGTAGATAGAAATCCAGGAGCTGGTGCCATCTGAGGAGAATCACTAAATTTTTAAAAAGGTAGATCAGAGATATCTATCTGCAATGATCAGAATAAGTAGGAATGTGATAAGGCAGGGTTGGGAGTATTTAGGAGAATGAGTGAATGGAGAGAGGATTTATAAAAATTATAGCTACCACATCCTATATGCCTTCTGTGGACCAGTCACTTGTCTCCCATGAGGTGGGGATTGCCTTCATAGGGAGGAGGAATGGAAGACTAAGCAGGGTTTCTTTATAATGGATATATAAGGATAGCAAGGTTGAAGGACATGGGAAGGAAGGAAGTAGATCAAAGTAAACAGTCTTAATTATTGGAAGAGTTTGAAGAGTTGACCTTGTCTGACATTCCAGGAGGAAATGAAGGCCCCTTTTTAATGACTTGCAGAGGGTCCCAGAATTGTTCACACTTAGCCCCAGAAGCTGCCCGCCACTGCTGGATATAGATGAACTATTTTTTTTCCTCTAAGATTCTGACCTGTGGGACAGAACCCGATGTTAATAAGGTAAATGAAAGTTTTCCCTGTGGATGTGGGCTGATACGTCAATGTATTCTATGATAAAAAGTGAAAATGCATTTCCTTTGCATTGGAATTTGTTTAAGCAAAAAAAAAAAGGGGGGGGGTTGTTGAAAGGATACAGGGCTGTTTCCACGAATCTTGGGATAAAAAGGGAAGGATCTGAAAATATGACCTGAAGGTTTTCAAGGATCCAGGTGGCAACCGATTTTCAGGTGGTCTCCTACCTCTGCTTACCAGTGTTGCTTTTCTGTGTCCCTATTACTCTTTCCACATGGAGTACATTGACTGCTACAGATATTTACATCCCCTAGTTCAAGAAATTCATGACTGGCATCTGTGAAATTCAATCCTAAATTCTCAAGAGCAGAAGAAGCTGATTGGCTCAGCTTTGAGTATATATCCATCCTTGATTCAGTCAACTCTGGCCAGGGCCAAAGTCCTGGCACAAATCGGTGCCATTGATACCCTGTGAATAAGGGTCTGATAATAAGATTAGGGAGTTGTGGGCTCAATGGCTCCCCAGAATCGACCATTACCAGCAAATACTTAGCAAATGTGGGGCAGTGGACATAGTCTTTTCCCATCCCTGTTTCCTTTTCCACCAAGAAGAGTATCCTATACCCTCCTATTGAAAGTGTGCTCCATGGACCTGCAGCATTAGTATCCCCTGGGCACTTAGAAATGCAGAATCTCAGGACCCCAGACCTATTGATTCAGAGACTGACAGTTTCTATTGATTCAGAGACTGGCAGTTCAATATTATAGGACAATAATATTGGAGACATGTTGATTACATGAAGGGGCAAGTTGGGAACCAGCCATAGATTAGGGCTGTTGAGACGGCTTTTTCCATAGGTGCCTGGCAGCTTTCTTCTGGCAAATAAATGTCCTTGCCCTCACTACAATTGCCTTTTAATGTGTTTCTGCTGAAATTCAAGATCCAGGATGAGAATGGAGATGCTTGAATCTGATGCAGGAATCATAATGTGTCGCACTAAGGGATGATTGGTGGAATACAAAGGAAAGAGAAAAGCAATAAAGGTGTTAAAATCTTTGCCCAAACAGAAGTTTCACAAAGCTTACTTTTAATTACATAGTCATTATCTTGAGTTTAATCAATGTTACATATATAAAATCGCAATCCTACCTCTATTTACATGCAAGTTTCTTTAGAAACTCATATATATATATGTGCCTAAGCAACCATTACGACCGAACGACCAGTTACTATGACCCGTACTGACCACCAGAGGGCAGACGTTCAATGCAGGTGCTGCCTCCTGATGGTCAGTGCACTCTCACAGCCAACCTTCCTCGGCCAGCCAACCTCCTGCAGCCCTTTCTCCCGGCCAGCCAACCTCCTGGGGTTCCTGCCCTGGCTGGCCCCTCAATATGCCTTGATCGCCATCCAGGCCAAGAGACCTCACCTGTGCATGAATTCGTGAACTGAGTCTCTAGTTTTTAAATAAAGCTTAAGCTTTTTGTGAACTAAAAGGACAACTTTTGATCATGGAGAAAAGACTAGATTGCTTATTCAGAATACAGGTACCCTTAAGAAATATACTGGGTAAAATACCCTTGGCAGAAATTCAGAAATCCACCCCATTAGTGTTCTAAATTTTGAAGTCTAAAATGATAAATTTTAGACATTCTACTTTGCAGGCATTCTGTCTTCCTGCGGTTTCTCCTGTTGACTCCTTAAAGAGCCCTAGGAACTAATGTAGGTCACCATAACCTGCCATTATTATTAAGTCAATCTGCTCATTTGCAAGGAAACATTTATTATTCCATAGTTGGACCAGACAATGCATAAAAATCATTTTCTTAAAAAAAACACACACTGCCGAGACCGGTTTGGCTCAGTGGATAGAGCGTCGGCTTGCGGACTGAAAGGTCCCAGGTTCGATTCCGGTCGGGGGCATGTACCTTGCTTGTGGGCACATCTCCACTGTGGGACGTGCAGGAGGTGGCTGATCGATGTCCTCTCTCATCGATGTTTCTGACTTTCTATCTCTCTCCCTTCCTCTCTGTAAAAAATCAATAAAAAATATATTTAAAAAAAAAACAAAAACAAAAAAAACACACACTTATTTCTTAGCTGTCAGGAGTCACTAGATGGAAATAACAAGAATTTCTAATTCTTTGGGCAAGCCATAGAAGCCCTGCCTCAGAGGTACCCTTCTCACAAGGATTCAGAATGTTTTTTCATGCTTATTTTCTGGAATATAAGCGGTTGGTTTTCCTAGATCATGTTGCAGCTGTCAGTCAATTGCTCTCATACCTTTGGTATTCTGGTGACCAAAGTTTTACATTCATTAAGCCAAAGTATCATTTTGTCCAGGGGGTTTTCATCCCTTTATTGGATAGAAAAATGGAAGTATGTAGAAGTCTGAAGTTTCCCATTCTTGGCTGCACATGGGAATCACCAGGGAGCTTTAACAATTGATGCCTGAGCCACATCTCCAGAGATTACCTGAGTAACTGTGTGCATGCAGCCTGATTATGGGGAATTTTAATTCTTCCCACCCTCCCAGATTCATATATGTTGCCAAGGTTGAGAACCATCATCTCATTGACCTGTTTATCAAACCTATAGGGATGCTTGTCAAAGTGCAGACTCCCAGGGGCTAGCCTAAGAGAGTCAAATTTAGTATTTTGGAGACAACTCTAAGAATCTGAATCTTTGAGCAAGCACAGCCCCATTATGATTCTAATAGAGGAGGCCCTGGGGCCACACTGAGAAACACTTTCTAGGAGATTATGTCTAAACAGAAAAGGATTGTTAGGGCCAAATGTGTTTTAGTGCTGGGTCATTAGCAATCCATAAGTAAGTGATTCAAGATGTTTGTAAAAGATGATGAAAGAGTAACATAGGGTGAGGCTCAGGCCAACCTTTTTTACTCTTATAAAGCCCCAAAATACTTGTTCACCTTTCCCTTAATATGAATGTATTGTGAACCTTTGGTGCAAGGCATTCTCCAACCACGCATTCATGATCTTTATTCTCACTGATGCATTTACATTGTATACCTTGTCCAAAATCCTGTCCTTGTTTTAGCATTTGAGCAAGGTGGGTGCCCATATTAAAATCACTCAACTATCTTTCCAAGAGATGTAGCAATGCAGGAAGCTCTATCCCTAGGCCATCCAAAATTAGACTGATTTCTAATAGAAATGCCAAGCCCCATGGGAAACAAATTATACTCCTTTCCGACCTTCCTTCCTTCCTTCCTTCCTTCCTTCCTTCCTTCCTTCCTTCCT
>JAAGEH010000006.1:24879987-24917980 GCA_011751065.1 Lasiurus cinereus | reverse complement strand
TCCTTCCTTCCTTCCTTCCTTCCTTCCTTCCTTCCTTCCTTCCTTCCAGTCTGCAATACTGATTTTAGGCTTAATGTGGTTCATTGTTAACAGAGAAGTGAAAATACATTTAAAATTTATAAGTAATGAACAGAACACATTTGAAGAACATGCTGACAGTTGTCAGTAGGTAAAAGGTTTTTATATCATGCCTTCGTTTGTTAGTAATGGGAGTGACCTGGGCTGTGACCTCCTAGAGCTGGGGTGATGGAATGGACAGATTTCCTGGGTTTGACCAATCAAGCTCAATTCTGAGACTTTATTTGAGATATCTAGGAAATGAAATCTTCTGCTAGGTTTGATATTATGAAATATCTGCCTACAGCTGTCACCTGTAAGAGATAACGTGTTATGCTAACATGTCATCATCCAACACATTGTGCAAATACTGAGTATTATTGAAAAAAATCTAGAAAACACAAGGTAGCTTACTTTGGCCATGGATTGTTGAATTTAAATGGCACTTTTATGAAATTTCCAAATAATCCTGGTTTTAGGCACCATAACAGAGGACCATTTTATAAGTAAACTGGCTTTTATGAGAATCGAGATCAAGGTAGGAAAAAAGAAACCACACTAGGTGTTTCAGCCAGAAAGGATATAATACAGATAATTGGGTTCTTAAAAAGTAATCTAAAAGGTTAGAGAATGAGGAATGGTGGGCCACCACCGGACTTTTGAGTTCAAGGGCACACCACTGCTGCCAGAAGCCCCCTCTAACGTCTTTGTTTTTCAAAACTTGCTTGCCAGAAGCAGGAAAAGCAGGAAGATGGCTATGCCTTTCAGATATTGAAGTGCTTCTAATCTGTTCCAGTTCTAATTGGAATCCAACTGCAAAGAAGTCTTGGAAATTTAACATTTAACCTCTGACCTTCTCAACAAAGAAGGATAGAATAGAGTACAGAGACAATCCAAAGCATGTACTACAGTTTTTAAAAATATGTTTTCTTGTTCCTCAGTAAATTAAAAGTAGAACTACCATGTGATTCAGGAATCCCATTTTTGGGTAATAACCAAAGGAAATGAAATCAATATGTCAAAACAATATCTGTTTCAGCATTATTCACAATAGTCGAGGTATATAAACAATCTGAATGTCTGTCGACTGATGAGTATGTAAAGAAAATTTGATATTTTATATATACTAGAGACCCTCTCTGGCTGGCCAACCTCTTGTGTCTCTCCCTTGCCCCAATCGTGCATCAGTGGGAACCATCAACCCAGCTTGCGCCCTCTCAGTCTGGGAGCCTTCAGGGGATGTCCACTGACCTAAGCTGTGAGGAGATCCTTAGCACTACCATGGAGGTGAGAGAAGCTCCTGCCACCTCTGTTGCATTTCCAGCTGTGAGCCTGGGTTCTGGCTGAGCAGTGCTCCCCTGGTGGGAGCACACTGACCACCAGGGAGCAGCTCCGGCATTGAACATCTGCCCCTGGTGATCAGTGCACATCATAGGGAAACTGGCTCTCTGACACCCCTTGAGGGGTCCTGGATTGCGAGAGGGCACAGGTCAGGCCAAGGGACCCCACCAGTGTGCAATTGGGCCAGTGGAGGGAGGCCGAAGGTTGCCCAGCTGGGAAGGGTCCATAGGAGGGCTCTGGGGCTTGTCATTCAGTCCTGATTGGCCAGACCCCAGCAGCAAGCTAACCTACCAGTTAGAGCACCTGCCCCCAAGTGGTCAGTGCACATCATAGCAACTGGTTGATCGGTTGACTGTCTGCCCCCTGGTGGTCAGTGCATGTCATAGCCCACAGTTTAGCGGCCTTAGCATTCATTAGCATATTATGCTTTGATTAGTTGAATGGATGACTGGATGACTGGATACTTAGCATCTTAGGCTTTTATTATATAGGATAGTATATGAGTACTATATATGTATAACACACACACACACACACACACATTTATAAATATATACATAGAGAATGAAATATTATGCAGCCTTAAAAAAAAAAAAAGAAAGAAGGATGCCATTTGCAATAACATGGATAAACCTACAGGATATTATGCTAAGTGAAATAAGCCAGACACAGAAAGACACATTCTGCATGATTTCAGTTATATGTGGGAATTTTAAAAAGTTGAACTCATAAAAACAGGAAGAATGGGGCTGGTGTGTGGGGGAAATGGGAAGATGTTAATATACAGAGATTCAGTTGTATAGGATGAGTAAGTTCTGGAAATCTAAAGTACAGCATGGTGATTATAGTTAATAATACTTTATCTACCTGAAATTTGCTGAGGATAGATCTTAAGTGTTCTCATCACAAAAAAAAAAAGGTAACTGAGGTGATGGTTTTGTTAATAAGCTTGTGACAATTATTTCACAATGTATACAGAGATCAAAACATCATATTGCACACTTTAAATCCATATAATTTTTATTTGTCAGTTATACCTGGTAGATATGAGAAAAATCAGTTCTTCTAGGATTTTTATTAATGAAGTCTTTTTGTGTTTAAGAGAAACCACTTGTTCACAATTTAAAATAAGTGTTAAGATTAATCCTCTCTAAACATAGAATTACATGTTTTCTGTTTGAAAATTTATGTTTAAATTTACAGATAGTAAAATTCATGTTTTGGGTTTAAGTTTAAATTATATGAGGTTTGACAAATGCATGAAATCATGTAACCTCTGATAATAGGGTACAGATCAGTTCCTTGACTCCAAAAAATGAATTTCTGCTACCTCTTTGTAGTCAAGTCTTTTCTCCATCCTTAACCCCTGGCAACCACTGCTGTTTTCATCATTAATAGCTTCGCCTTTTCTGGTGGCATAGAAATGGAGTCATACAGTGTGTACTGATTCAGATATGAGCACAATGCATTTGAGTTTTATCTTTGTTGTTGCTTGTAAAAACAATCCATTTCTTTTTATTGCTGAGTAGTATCTCATTGTATATATATATACTATTCATGAGTTTCTATTATCTTTTATTAAAAATCTCCACATATATTTTTAAATACCATGGATATTATGAGACCCACTTTGTCTCTTAATTATGATAAAGAAGTAAAGAAGGTTAATGTCCCAGCTTCCAATGGCAGAGTCCAGGGAAGGGGTGGCAGGCACCATATCCAGCTGCAAAGGTAGCAAGAAGAAGAAGTCCCTGAAGCAGTTCAAGAAGTATGCCAAGGAGATGGACTAGGAAAGGCATTCAAGCAGAAGCAAAAAGAGGAGCAGAAAAAACTTAAGCATCTAAAAGCAAAGACTTCAGGAAAGAGCCCCCTGGCTACAAGTGGAATTAAGAAATCTGGTCAAAAGTGACCTATTCCTTGTGCCTGGGCAATGGTGATCCTTAATTTTCCTGTTTTAACATCTGAATTTCTTGCAATGATATCTCTTGCTTGCCACCTATAGCTAGAATGAAGTGTTATCTTGAAGCAGTTGTACCCTGGCTGGTGTGGCTCAGTTGTTTGGGCATTGTTCTGTCTCGACAAGCTTGCTGGTTTGATTTCCAGTCAGGGCACATGCCTGGATTGTGGGCTTGATCCCTGGTGGGGGGCATGTAGGAGGCCACTGATGGATGTTACTCTCTCTCCTTCTCACTTCCTTTCTCTAAAAAACAAAATTTAAAAAAATCAATAAACTATCTTTTAAAACAGAATAATTTTCATGCAGTGGCTAATCTTCTCTTTAATTCTGCTCACTCTGTCATTTCAACTTTCGCTGGAAGGTCAGAGGAAACCCAGCCAGGAATCCTGCCAAAGTGTGTTCTTCCATCTTTTTTCTCTTCTAAATTCTGTGGTGCTTGGAATTAAACCAATTCATTCGGAAAAAAAAAAAATAGAAGGTAAATGTCTTCCCTTTCCTGAGTGACTTCAAAGAAGGTATACCTATTTGACAATTAATCAGGTTATATTATCTAATTATAATTCTTGAATAGGAACAGACAATTAGACAAATCTTAAGAAATGGAACTTTTTCCTTTCTAATATTTAGACCAAAAACCTAGAATGCACAAGTGTCTATTCATCCCACCTTAGTGAGTTTTCCAAAAGATGAAATGCTTTTTAAAAGAATTTTTGAGCCCTAACCGGTGTGGCTCAGTGAATATAGTGTTAGCCTGTGGACTGAAGGGTCCCAGGTTTGATTCCGGTCAAGGACATGGACCTTGGTTGCCAGCACATCCCCAGTTGGGAGTGTGCAGGAGGCAGCTGGTCAATATTTCTCTCTCATCAATGTTTCTAATTCCCTATCCCCTCTCCCTTTCTCTCTGTAAAAAAAATTAATAAAATATATTTAAAAAAAAAAAGATAAAAGAATTGTTGATTGGTGGGTGCCAAATTAAAACGGAAAGGCCAGTGAAGGCCACCTAAGTTTTTATTTCAAAAAGTGGAGTCCTTTTTGGCTCTTTCACAAACAGCCTTTCTTCCAGACAGATTTCAACATATTTTGATGATTCATTGGCTTATCAAGTATAGTAGGAGAAAGCACTACTAGCCAACAACTAAGAAAAAGAGAAAAGGTTCCATCATCCAGTTTCAGCTGCCTAAAAATGTTAATGGGTGGAATGAAATTAATCAGCTTTGGATTCACCCAATGTTTCTTGCTTGTTCATTTTCTGTCTCACTTAAAAAGTAGAGCCAACAGAGCACTTTCTTAAGCTCAGCTGAACAGCTAGGGGTGAAGAAACCAAGGTGCCTGCTCCTTACTCTATCCCAGACATCCTGCATATCACATTCATTATCTCACAACCTTATCAGGTAGACATTTTATTATCAACCCTTTACAGGTTAGAAAATGAGGTTGAGAGAAACCAGGTAGTTTCCTAAGATTCATTACTTGAATCCAGGGCTGCCTGGTAAAAAAGTCTATGCTTTCAACCACTAAATTTTAGCTTTTCCTTTGCATTTAAGTTTGATGTCACTTAGTAGATATTGATTCTGGCAGTGCTATTTTATGTGTGTGTGTGTGTGTGTGTGTGATTATGTGCATCTATAATGAAGATAATGCCAGCTTATCCAAATCACTTACCTCCATCAATCATTTCTGAGCAAATGAGAGGTTTGAGGAAAGAACACATTCTGCATAAAATGTTTGTGGACCAGTGAGATGACTAATTAGAAACACTGAGTTTCTTCCAAGAAGAGCTGCCGAAATGCAAATAGAGTGGAATTCTTTGCAGCACTGTGCCGGGAGTCACATTTAATGTCCAGGCTATCTGCATTAGTCAGGGGCTTTAGAGTATGTGATTACTGGATTGTAGAGGGACATATTTTGACATGATGTATGAAAACCTTCTTAATAATAGAATGTCATTGTAACTAGGTTTTATGTCATTTGAAAATAATTTGATGCAATTAAATTACATCAGGACTTTACACCTAAAACATTATAGGTGTGGAGTAGACATAAAAATATGCTTTGCTAATGAAGATGTTGATTGGCAGTCAGAAATCCAAAGTGGACATCATGATGGTTTACATGCTATCGTGGTTATCAGCTCCCTGCCATGTCCTCTCACTCCCACCTGAAATGTAAGTCTGGACAACACTGTCTTAGCACTTTCTAAGTCCATTTCATTATGGCAGGCCTCCTGTGCAAAGCAAATTAAGCTGCAGGAGCTTTTCTCTTGGACGCCCTAGTCAAATAGTTTTTGAGAGTGTTCCACTCCTGAGGATGAATAGGTGTGACACATTTCCAGTGAGCTTGCCTTTATAATAAAACATGGTCTTGGCTGATATCAGGCAAGGTCAGCTTGCTTTTTGGCCTAATGGAAAGACTTTCATAGTGTGTTCTCTGGTAGCAGTTAACTTGCCTTACCTGTGAATCTGCTCATAGGAATTATTTTTCTCATTTCATTTTGCTTCTCTGGGTATCTAGCACAGTGTTTGATATATAGCACATACTATATCTATGTCTATGTCTATATCCATATATCTATATATCTACTTGTATATCTCTATGTCTATATATATGTATATCTATATACCTGTATATCTATATATCTATTTATCTGTTGTGTATGTATGTGTTTGTGTGTATGTGTATAAAAGACTCTAAAGTTACATGGGAGGAAATGTAGCCATGTAATTTAGAGCAGTCTGAAACTCTTTAGAGAGATGAAAATCTTTGATGGGTTTGAATCCTCAGTTGTATATATTTATTAAAGAACAGTATATTGAATGTGTCACATGGGTCAAGTATTATGCAAGAGGGATAATGATGCACCTATTTTCGTAAAGCATATAATGAAGCTTTCATGATCTACAGACAGAGCATAGACTTGTTCTACCACCTCTTATTACTCCTGCCTAGTATTTACTGAGCAATGATTAGATGTTGGAATTTCATCTAATCCATTTCCATTTTAACTCATGTAATCCTCAGCACAGTCCTGTTGAAGGAGCTACCATGATTATCTCCATTGTATAAATGGAGACTAAGGCACAGACAGATTAGACTTGCTGAAGATCACACAGCTCTAGAGCTGTAGCTGGGATTTAAATCTAGGCAGTCTGACAGGAGAACCCATACTTGTATGTACTGAAGTCTACCAGTCAGATGGGAGAAGCAGGGAATCTTAAGTGAGGGTCATCTGGCTGAGTTGTGGGTCAGAGGAGACTTCCCAGTATCAGAGACATAGTATTAAGTCATAAATGATGGGTAGGATATTAGACAAGTAAGGAAGAAGGAAGAGATGGGTGTAACCATGTTCTTTTCAGATGCTACGCCATATACAGTATTGTCACTGTTGTTTGAAAGTATGTACTAGTATGTGTATGTGCATGTGTGTGTATGTATGTAAATGATAAAAAGTATGGTGCGGGAGACAGATTTTGTAGATCAGCGGTAGCCAGCTGGTGATCTCTGAGGTCCAAAAGGTTGGTGACAGCTGACAGAGATAATTGTTAAGCTGTGTTACTAAATGGCTTCTTGTAGGGTTTTAATAAAGTGACATGATAAAACTTGCATTTTTAGAAGATATATGAGCTTCTACATAGAGAATAGAGGGAAAAGTAGAGAATAGACTGCAGCAAAAAGTTTACGCAGGTGGTTTTGCAGCAGAAAAAAAAGTGATGGAGAAGGGTAGTGGAGAGGAGGGGACAGATTTGAAGAAGATCCAGGGAGTACAATCAGTAGGCCTTCATAATTGTTTGGATGAACAGGAAAGAAGAGTTAAAAGGGAAAGAGTTGCATTTAGAGTATAAAATATGAATTTCACAGTTCCTGCTCCAGCCCAGCATCTTATTGTTCCCACTGAGAAGAAAGAACAAGTTAAATGTTAGAGGAACAGATGTGGATGGTTTCTATGGACTTCTGGCCCATGGGGCTTTTATTTAGAATGCTCTAGTTTCTTTAGTTTCTGCTACTTGTAGCAAATTCTTCCTATAAACCTCCATGCACGCAGCCTCTTAAGAAGAGCAGTGCTGATCCCTATCATTTGCTGTTAAAGGAATTAAGCTCATATTCTCTAGCATAATGGGTGCTCTCTCAGTAGGTTTTAAGACTGAACATGTCTTTTATCCAAAAAATGTCAGATTCTGACCTTCTACTTTTATATATATATATAAACACATGGTTAAAAGTGTGTGTGTGTACATGTGCACATGTGTGCATTCTTTCATATGTATGGTTCAGAACAGCAAAGTATTTTCCATTAACCTTGGGTAATGTAGTTTCATAATGGGAAATTCTATCTTAAACATAATATAGCATTCAAGAGAAAAATATCATTTGTCCTATGAAAATCATGCCTTGTACTTTTTCTCTAACCTTTGTTTCTGGAATCCTGGGCAACAGAAACTGTGTTTCCTTTTATGACTTTTTCTCCTGACTCAAGAGAGTAAGTAAACGTAGCATATAAATATCCCTCATTATCTAAGGGTCTTGCTTTTTCCATACAAATGGTAAAACACCTGCCTTATGGAAAATTTGAAACATCTGTACTAATTATTTGGTCCTTCTCTTCCATCACCTTTTAGTTTTATAATTTTTGTTCATTTAAGTCTAAGGGTCATATAACTGTGCTTAAGAGTTTTGAAAAATATTTTTCCAGTTAGGAACTCCCTGAAGGCAGTGGAGGCTCTTGGGAAACTTACGGTGGATAATACAGGTTTTGACGACCACATGAACAATGATTTATGATATTCCTTATGAAAGAGTATTATCTGGTGGGAAGGATACAGTTGGCATCTTATCAAATGGGAACATATTCATAAGAGGCCACTAGAATCCAGGTAAGGTGCTAACTATTTAACAGGCATTATCTCATGTGACCTTCCCAACAGGTGAGCAATAACATGATTATTTCTTCCACATTGAGGGAAGTGAGGTTGGGAAATTTATTATGCATACTTGTCCAGTGCTGGACAAGGAAAGGATGGAGATGAACTTGGTTAAAAGTTTATGCTTTTAGCCAAGACGGGTTTGGCTTGGTGGATAGAGCGTCAGCCTGTGGACTGAGGGGTCCCAGGTTCGATTCTAGTTGAGGGCATGTACCTTAGTTGCGGGCACATTCCCAGTGGGGGACTTGCAGGAGGCAGCTGATTGATGTTTCTCTCTCATCGATGTTTCTGGCTCTCTATCTCTCTCCCTTCCTCTCTGTAAAAAATCAAAAAATATATATTTTTTAAAAAAGTTTATGCTTTTAACTAAGACACTGCAATTTAGGGTATGTGTAGGCCTATTTCAGGGAAAGCACAGTAGGGAAATAGGAAAGAGAAAGGAGGAAAGTAAAAGGATGGGAAAAGAATGCATAGGTAAGCTAGCTGCTATAACAAAGAGGACCACAAATATATAATGACTGAAATATGGTACATGTTTATGTTTTGCTTATCAAACAATACTGGGCAGGTGAAGTCATTGGTGGGGCTGCCATGTATTTCCAGTTATTCAGAGTTCAAGCGATGTCATCTTTAACATGTAGCTTTCAAGTCCCCCCTGGGGATGATGTCCACTTAAAAGGGTCAGATTGCATAAAGGAATGAATGTGTATGGAAAGGATTTATGGGTCATTTCTAGATATGGCACACATCTCCACCACTCTCATTCATAGGCCAGTTATGGACCTTGGAAGAGGAAGAATGCATGCATTCTTTGATCTGTCAGAGCTAGTAGGTCATGATTCCGTTAGAATCAAGTCTCCATAAACATGTTTATATTTTTCATTCTCCCATGCTCTGTGAGATAGGGATCCTTGGTTTCATTTACAAAGCAATGAATTTAAAACTGTGTCTATCTGTTCCTTTAACATCTCCCAAGGTCATTTGGCTAACAGTCTGGTTGTTTTGTTCCAATACCCTGCTCTTTCCTCCTGTCATACCACATACATTATTCCTTCCTCTCACTCACTGGCACAGTCTAGTCTTTTGATAAAAAGCAATTCAGAAAGTAAGATCCAAAGCCCGGTTAATTCTCTGCTACTCAAAATATGGTCCATGGACCAGCAGCATCAATATCAAGGGTAGCTTGTTAGAAATATTCAGTTTCACCCTGGCTTGTTTTGCTCAGTGGTTAGAGTTTGCCCTCATACCAATTCCCAGTCAAGGGCACATACCTCAGATACAGATTCAATCCCTAGCCCTGATTTGGATGCAAATAGGAGGCAACCACTTGATGTGTCTCTTTCATGTCCAAATTTCTCTCTCTCTCTTTCTTCCCCTTCTTCCCTTTTCCTTCCCTTGAGTGAGGATTTTTTTTTAAATGTTCAGTTTTAGTCACCAGCCCAGATCTGTTTTATAGGACCTGTCACTTCACCAGTGTCCCTGGTGATTGGGATGCTGGGTAAAGAAATCCTGGGTGGGGCTCCTGGGAGCCAGCTTTTCAAGCCGATCCTGTGTGTGACCATCCTCTTTCTTCCACGCATGAGAAGAAATGGATCCACTCTTGGTTAGTCACTGGCTGAACCTAAAATTGTGTAAAATTTCAGCATTTAAACAGAATAAACATGTTTCACCTAGAAAGGATTAGTACTTAGCAACATAATATTGAATGACAGCTGAGCCCAATTTTTGCAAAGCACAACTTGTTTCCATAGATGAGCCAAACAGATCCAAGCAGAACACAGAAAAGAGAACTTACCTGTTTTGTTTTACGAATGATTTGATTTTCTAAAAAGAGCACCTTTGTTTCTTTTCCTGAGAATGTAAGAGTACTGAGGCCTGGGCCCATGCAGTTTCCTTGCTACAGTTTATAGTTAAGGCAGAAACAGATGAAAGACACACTGTATAGCCATCTGACCTTGATTACAAATTCGGCACAGTAGTCTAATTCCTAGTGAATCAACTGTTAGCCTCACACCAGAGATAAAGGGTGGCTGATGGCTGGTTGCTTCAAGGTTAATGAGTCTCTGGAAGGTTCTTTCTTGATGAAAGACCAGATCCCCTGTGAGTCTTAGGAGAATCACTTTCTCTAGCTAGAGTAGCAGCATTCATTGCTGGGGAGGAAAAAAGGGGAATACTTGCCACAAGGCCCCCAATGCCAGGAGAGATGACCTGGGGAAGCCTTCTTCTTCTTGTTTTTCTTTCTTAAATATATATTATTTTAGATTTAAGGAAAGAAGGGAGAGAAAGAGAGAGAGAGGTATGAAAATATCAATGCCTGTTCTTGTGCCAGGCAATGCTGTTTTTATCTCTCTCTCCCTCTACCTTCTTATCTGAAATCAATAAAAATATCTATTTTAGAAATAAACATCAATCAATGATGAGAGAGAATCATCGATCGGCTGCCTCCTGCACACCCCACACTGGGGATCGAGCCTGAAACTCAGGCATGTGCCTTGACCAGAATCAAAACATGACCTCCTGGTTCATTGTTTGAAACATGTCAGCCAGATGGGACAGCCTTCTTATAAAAAATGAACGGAGTCTAAAATCCTCAGCTCAAGGGCCACATGGGTCATCTTAACCATGCCATGCCTGCTCATTCACTCGTTAGTTTCTTTATTCTTTTGAAACAATAAAATAAAACTCTTGGTTGTTTAATTTAAAAAAAAAGACTACCACTTTTCCAAAACTTTTGTTCTGTGTATGTGATTTTCCTTAATATAAACTAATTCGGGAGGGTAGCTCTGTTCTGGTATAGGACCACATGCAACCACCACAGCATGCCTGTTTCCTTATGCTAGTTTCACTCAGTTAAATCCCACAAGCTGCTCAACAGAGGTTTCCATTTTGTTTTCTAGGAGATATTGACACTGAGAACACAAACTTGCTTGAAAGTCAGAGCAGGCAGAATTCCGGTTGATGTTGCTGGTCCTGAAACTGTGCTGGTGACTGAAACTGAACATTTTCTTTTAAATCCCATGGTGGGTTGGGGGGTTGCTTGTGAACTGTAAAACACACTAATGACGTTGGCCCATAAATTTAAATTGATCTGTAAATCAAGGAAGGTGTTTGCCATTCTCATAGTAGTGTATTTCATTATAGTCAATTAAAAAAACAGTTGGTATTGATGTTTCATTCGCAAGATTTCCAAGCAGGACTTGATTTATAAGAATAGCATGGGAGAATCCAAGATAGTGGCATAGGTAAACACCTACACTGCTGCCTCACACAACAATTTCAAAACTACAACTAAAAGACAGAACGGACATTATCCAGAACCACAGGAAAGCTGGCTGAGTGGAAATTCTACAACTAGAAGAAAAGAGAGGGGCTCACAGAGACCCAGTAGAGCTGCAAAAAGTTGAGGTACAGAGATGAGCGCCTGGAAAGAGCAGGTGCCAGAGTACCTGGCTGGCTTTCTCTGGCAGGAGGGAGACAGAGACTCTCAATGGCATTGAACCCCTTATCCTACGACACTAAACCCCAGATCAAGCTGAAACTCATAAGGGGGGAGTTTGGACTGTGAAAAGGGAGAAGTGCACCGAAATTTAGGGGAGTCGCAAAAGATCAGAAATCTGGCGGCACGCATGGCACTGCACACAGAGGACCAACTGCTGATTGTGCCGCTGGCTTTCACGGGAGACAGACCCTCCAAACTGCATCACTTCTAACTCCACTAAACCCTGGTTTCCAGCAAAACCCTGAGGACCCAGACTCATATGGTCCCGGAGTGCAGGGGAACCCGAGGGGAAGCAGTCTAGAGGCACTGCAAGAGTGCGTGTGCGCGCACACAGGGAACACTCCAGCAATTACCCAGTCACGGGAGACTCAGGGGCTGTGGAGGGCGGGGTCGACTGGAAGGCAAGGCAGTCCCTTAAGCCCTGAGACTCCACCCATCCCAAGCTCAACAGAGAGGCTTCTGCAGTTTTGCAAGTCTGGTATCATAAGGCTGAATCCAACACATAAGTTCTCCCGGCATAGTGAAAATGCTGAGACAAGGGGAAGGGATCACAAACAAAAGAAATGGAGGAAAACATACGACTGGATATAGAGTTCAAAACCACGCTTATAAGGTTTTTCAAGAGATCCTAGAAAAGTTGGATAAAGTTAGCAAGGCCCAAGAGGAGATGAAAAAGAAGCAACTGGAGATGAAAAAGAACCAACTAGAGATGGAACAGATCCAACTAGAGATGACAAAGGACCAACTAGAAATTAAACATACACTGACTGAAATAAAAAATATTATACAGACCTAGCAGCAGACTAGAGGAAGGCAAGAATCAAGTCAAAAATTTGAAATATAAAGAATCAGAAAACACTCAACTGGAAAAGCAAGAAGAAAAAAGAATCCAAAAATGTGAAGATAATGTAAGGAGCTTCTGGGACAGCTTCAAGCGTACCAACATCAGAATTGTGGGGGTGCCAGAAGAAGAGAGAGAGCAAGATACTGAAAACCTATTTAAAGAAATAATGACTGAAAACTTTTTAAAAAATAGACTTACAAGTCCAGGAAGCACACAGAACCCCAAATAAAAGGAATCCAAAGAGGACTACACCAAGACACATCATAATTAAAATACCAAGAGCAAAAGACAAAGAGAGAATATTAAAAGCAGCAAGAGAAAAACAGTTCATTACCTACAAGGGAGCACCCATACGATTGTCAGCTGATTTCTCAACAGAAACAATGCAGGCCAGACGGGAGTCGCAAGAAATATTCAACGTGATGAATAGCAAGAACCTACAACCAAAAGAATACTCTATCCAGCAAAGCTATCATTCAGAATTGAAGGGCAGATAAAGAGCTTCACAGATAAGAAAAAACTAAAGGAGTTCATCAACTCCAAACCAGTATTATATGAAATGCTGCAAAGTACTCTTTAAGAAGAAGAAGAAAAAAAAAGGTAAAAGATAAAAAATTATGAAGAACAAATACATATCTATCAACAAGTGAATCTAAAAATTAAGTGATTTAAAAATTTGATCAACAGAATAAACTGGTGAATATAATAGAATCAGGAGCATAGAAAGGGAGTGGACTCATAATTCTCAGGAGGAACGGGGTGAGGGGTGTACAGGGAGAGACTGGACAAAAACCATACACCTTTGGATGAGGTCAATGGGAGGGAGGGAAGGGTAGAGGAAAGGGTGGGAACTGGGTGGAGTGGAGCTATGGAGGGGAAAAAAAGAGAAACAAATGTAATAATCTGAAAAATAAAGATTTAATTTAAAAAAAAGAATAGCATGGTGCATGAGAGTGCACATTGCTTCTTCGTTTTCAAGTAGTTTTACTTAAGAGAAGCACAGAAGATATGTTTACTTATAAAGTTCCAAAATTGTATTTTAGGAAATTTTCAAGCAAAGATGCCTACTTACTAACTCATCCATGATTATTCCAAAAGGCTCTATCACAAGGGTGATAGCTGCCTCTGATGACACATTTTACTCATTGCTGGGTACTATGCTCAGCCCTTTGCCTGCCCTTACCTAATATCACCCTAACCAGGACTAACGGGGTAGATATCATCGCCTCCAGGATATAGCTTAAGAGAGCTGCAGAGGATCTCATGACTAGCAGATATGAGAGTGGGGGTTCCAGTGTCATCTAATGAGTACTTGCTGTGGGTTCCCAATGATAGCTGACATGTAAAATGAACATCATCTGTACCCATCATGACTGAAAAGGGTTATCTCTCTCATGCAATGACTGTTCACTCTTTCATTTATCTATTTTTTTAAAATTATTAATTTTTTATACATATCTCCCCATTGCCCCCCTTCCCTCCCAGGCATACAAAAATAAACTCAAAATGGATACAGCACTTAAACATTAGAAGGGAAACCATAAAAATACTAGAGGAATCCACAGGGAGCACAATCTCAGACATAGCCAAAAGAGCTTCTTCACTGATACTGCTCCAAATACAATGGAAGCTAAAGAAAAAATAAAAAAAAATGGGACTACATCAAAATAAAAAGCTTTTGCACAGCAAAAGAAACCATCAACAAAACAACAAGAAAGCCCACTTTATAGGAGAACGTATTTGCAAATGTTATCACTGATAAAGGTTTAATCTCCAACATCTACAGCCAAATTATACAACTTAATAAAAGGAAGATAAACGATCCAATAAAAAAAATGGGCAACGAACCTAAATAGAACATTTTCGAACGACGACAGAAGGAAGGCCAAGAGACACATGAAAACATGTTCAAAGTCACTAATTATCTGAGAGATGCAAATCAAAACGACAATGCCATACCATCTTACACCTGTCAGAATGGCAATCATCAACAAATCAACAAACGACAAGTGTTGGCAAGGTTGCGGAGAAAAAGGAACCCTTGTGCACTGTTGGTGAGAATGCAGACTGGTGCAGCCACTGTGGAGAACAATATGGAGTTTCCTCAAAAAACTAAAAATGGATCTCCCATTTGACCCTGTAATCCCACTCTTAGATATTTATCCTAATAAATTACAAACACCAATCAGAAAGGATTTATGCACCCCTATGTTCATAGCAGCACAATTTACAATAGCTACAATTTGGAAACAGCCTAGGTGACCGTTAGCAGATGAGTGGATCAGAAAACTATGGTACATCATTTATCTATTTTTTAATAAATGTTTATCAAGAACTTATGTACTGGGAGGACACAAAAAATAAGAAAGCCTCACAGGTTCTGCTTTCATGGGATTTCCCATCTAGTACCTTGTTAAAATTTTTATTGGATTTTTATTTTTGGTAGTTGCATAAGTAACGAGGATATGTTGTATTCTGCACAGCCTCAGTGAAGCCAGATGGCTACTAATTTATAAAACTGTTGGCACGCAAATAAGGGGTATCCCATTTGGCTAGATAATGGTAAAATCTCCAAGGACTGATTACAAAATAAATCAAAATTGAGTAGCTCACTAATATATTTCTTTTTTTTAAAATATATTTTATTGATTTTTTACAGAGAGGAAGGGAGAGGGATAGAAAGTCAAACATCGATGAGAGAGAGACATCGATCAGCCGCCTCCTGCACGCCCCACACTGGGGATGTGCCTACAACCAAGATACGTGCCCTTGCTGGACTCGAACCTGGGACCTTTCAGTCCGCAAGCCGACACTCTATCCACTGAGCCAAACCGGTCTCGGCTCTAATGTATTTCTTTACCTGTATATTTCATCTGTATCTCTTTATCTGTAGGTATTGATTGAATACTTCCTTTGTGTAAGATATTGTTCAGGGTATACAAAGATGAATTCATATTCCCATACATCTAACATTTATTTCAGGTTTGGATATGAGCGTGAAGTAATTATAGTGCTAGAAGGAAAGAGCATTGCCTATGTATGAAGTGTTGTGGGGTTCAAGGGAAAAGAGACAAGGGGGAAATGACATTTGAGCCAGACTTCAAAAGGGCAGACAGGATTGTAAGATGAAGAGATAGGTAGGACAGGGGGTTCATTTTAGGCAGAATGGTGAATAAAATACAGAGAAATAAGGGGTATCCCATTTGGCTAGATAATGGTAAAATCTCTAAGGACTGATTACAAAATAAATCAAAATTGAGTAGCTCACTAATATATTTCTTTTTTTTAAATATATTTTATTGATTTTTTACTATTAGCAAGAAAGTTGATTGAACTTTGAAATGTGAAGGATACTTCAGAGGTATGCATGATTGACTTAATAAGCAACTACCTAAGTGCTCATCATCATTTCTATAATATTTTATGAAGATTAGAGTACTTTTATAAAAATCCAAGTGAGAAATTATTAATTGAAAAATTTAGAAAGTACATAAAATTATAAAAAAATAAATCAGCAGGTTTACCTTCATCCTAATGAAACCACTGGCAAACATTTGAATGTTCTCCTGAATTTTGTTTCTATGCCTTTTATTGAGCTGGAGTCACGTATTATATTCTACCTTTTCATTTAAAGAACAATACAAGCATTTTAATGAAAAACTCTGAAACTTTCACATTTAATGGCTTTGTCCTGTTCCATCATGTGGCTTTGTCAGTGGACTCTACCTCACCCTATTGTTGGAGGTATAGAGTGTTCCATGTTTTCCACTATAAGCAGCCTGGCTGCTGGCCAATTAAACCCTTTTGTATTTGGAATATGGTAATGCCAAGACACTTATAATAAGTTGAGATGGGGACTTACGTTTGGTTGCTAGGAGCCAGAAGGAACCACGGTACACAAAAATGACCCCTCTGAGTGGAAGAGGGGACTGTAGAGTTTCTGGGAGGAAAGATTAATTTGCTGGTTAGGTCATGCCCCCCTGGGAAGTTTGATCTGAGTATGCTACTGACCTTCCGGCCCGCAGAAGGCAGATTCATTGATTTTTTCAGGATTAAAACCATTTGGTTACACTTCTCATTTCCCCGGGCAGTTTGGATGGTTAGTAAAGGACCAAAACCTAGGCGCTTCACATTGGATTTGCAGGTTGGAAAGAGCAAGCATGTTCGCTCCAATATTTGACCTGAAAGATGGAATGGGCAGGGGTGGTGGAAGTCTGTCGTAATTTCAGTGTCTTTCTAATCTCCTATTAGGTGGAGTTAGCAACCAGAAAGTATTCTCCTTAGGAAGAAAAATTATGAGGAGAGTTATGCCTCCTTGCTTAGATTTTTAAGGTTCCAAAGTACTCATGTTTGTGACTTACTCTTTGTGTACAATGAGCTCAGTCTGTTCTTCATTGGCACTTCTTATCTTTGATCCATCTTTCATGAAATTTGTATCTAAAGGATATCATTTGTATTGGAGAGAGACTCAGGTCCCCACTGAGCAAGGTGCAATAAGTTCAGCTATTAAATCCATTGTGAATCCCAGCAGTTGGCTGTGTATCAGAAATGTAGTTCTGTATGCTGAATGCATGTTCTGAATAACAACACCTGGAAGCCTCCTTGTGTAATGGTTCAGCAAAGGAAGGAGAAAGGAAGGAGACTGTTAGCTCAGGGCAAGAAAACATCCGCTCCATGACACCAAAAGCGAAAGAAGCATATCGTTTTTAATAGATGCTGTTTTGAAAGTTTCTCTAGAATTAATTTCCCATATTAAATCATACCTCAGACTTTCTTAGGAACTTTACCATTCTTTAATTGCTTGAAAAAAGCAGACTTTTAAAAGTCAACATAAACTGACGAACAAAAACAGTTCCAAAGACAGAGAAACATCCATCAGACTATCAAACCTTGGAGGGAAGGTAGGACAGGGAGGGAGTAAAGGGGAGAGATCAACCAAAGGACTTGTATGCATGCATATGGGCCTAACCACTGGACACAGACAACAAAGGGGTGAGTGCATGAGTGGGGGGGGGATGGGAGCTAATGAAGGAATAAGGACACATATGTAACACCTTAATCAATAAAGAAATTAAAAAAAAACTTGGAAAAAAAGTTAAGTGGACTAACTCTGAGATGAGGCTGTCTTCATTCATATAGTATCTATGTCATTGAACAGCTTTGTGACTTGGAACAAATGATTTCATTGCTCAAGGCCTTCATTTTCTTATCTTTAAAACAGACACAACAAGAGCACCTATAGCACAAAGTATTTACATAGATTAGAAGTGAGAAAAAATTTTAGAAAACAGTATTGGAAATGAAGTAAACAATTAAATTTTGGCTATTAACAATCTGTGAATTATTATGCAAGTATTATTATGCATGTGAAATAAGATTTTAGAGCAGTATTTTACTTTCTTCGAACCAGTTCTGTAAGCTAGGCATATTAACACATTAAAAATAATATATGGATATTACAGTAAAATGATGGAATCAAAGCACTCTAGGAAAGTTTCAAAGTAATGTAGCTGAACTGTCAAGCTAAATAGATATATAACACAACTGAATTCTAAAATAGTTCATGTTTATCACATAATATTTTATTACCCAAATTTGCTCTGGAATTGTAGGTTCTTATATTTAAATTTATAGTCTATATTTAGTTTGAAAGATGGAGGTGAATGATTTTGCAAAATTAAATTGGGAATGAATTAAATTTTAGGTTTTGGGAAAAACTAGCTCTTGTTAGAAGGGTAATGTTCTTTTTTATTTAGTTTAAGTTGAAAAAAAATGGTAGGGATTGAAACATTAAACACATGCTAAAATTTCGATGAGTAGTACATGAGTATTTATCTCAATATAAATTTACAAACAACATCAGCTATCTGAGTTAAACATAAAATAAACACCCAGAGTGAAAAATACAGCTATGTGTTGTGAAATAGCTAGTATACAGTCCTGCTGTAAAATGCTACTGTAAAATCCAGATGTCTGTCATCATGGTTATTTATCACATAACCTTGTCCTTACTTATTCCTCAAAGCAAAATAGGAGTCATAAATAAGAATAATTTTGAAGAAAACAAAGCCTGACATCAAAAGGGATATGTAATGAAGTGTAGACACAACTTTGTTACTACATGACATAATCACCAAGTCATTTATTTTCTCATCTTGTTATTCACATCTTCATTAAGTTTCTCTGATCACCTATTAAAATACCAGTCTCTATTGGGCAAAGCGTTTGGGGAAGTATATGGGAGAGACTCAAAGATAAATAAGAAATAAACCTTTCTATATCAGGTTGCTTACAGTCAAATGGACAGAAGTGTGCTTATGATAATTAGCAGCATCCAGAAAAGTGATATTACAATTTTAAGGCCTTGCTTTCAATATACTCCCATACTCACACCATGTATTGCTTTTCTCGTTTGTAATTGCTCTCTTATTATTTTTTATTTTCTGGATTTCCTTTACTCTTCCCTGGATCTCCTTAATCCTCCTGAATAGCATAATTTGCATAACTATCAGACTGCCCACTTACTCACCAGGGCCATATAGAAAACTCTTATCCCAGTCATCCTTACTTTAGCTGGTGTACTAGTTTGTTTTTGCTGTGTAACAAACCACACCAAATTTTTGTGGATTAAAAAAATTTTGATAATGAACAACATAAACTGATGAACAAAAACAGATCCAGAGACAGAGAAACATCAATCAGACCAACAAACCTCAGAGGGAAGATAGGAGAGGGTGGGGGTAAAGGGAAAAGATCAACCAAAGGACTTATATGCATGCATATAATCCTAACCAATGAACATATACAACGGGGGGATGAGGGCAGGAGTGGGGGCTTGGGGAAGTAATGGGGGAATAAGGACAAATATGTAACACCTTAATCAATAAAGAAATTTTTAAAAAATGTGTTTTACTTCTCACATTTCTGCATGCTGGATTAGTGGTTTTACTAACCAGGCATGGCAAGGACTGGATGGTCTAGTATGGCTTTAAGGAATGTATTTGGGGCCTCATCCAGAATGACTGTTATAGAAATTTATATCTGAGTGGCCGGTCATTTTTCATTCGGCTTTCCTAGCCTTTTTGACATGGTGGCCTCACAGTTCCAAAAGGAAACAAAGAAAGAAAGCCCAAGTATTCAAGTGCTTCTCCTGCATCTGATTTGGACATGTGACTTCAAAGCAAGTCACATGCCCAGACTCAGATTCAAGATCCATGTGGAGAAATAGTCTCTCCATTTCTATAAAGAAGATGCAGGGTCACATTGCAAAGAGGCATGATGTAGGGAGCAGAAAGCTTTGTGGCCATTTCAGCAAATAGTCTGAGGTGCCTGGATAAGGAGCAGCATATGTTTTAGCCCAGAAGGGCCCTACCTCCTATTTAGTCAGAGCTCATTGGCTAGAACTAGTCATATGGACCCTACTAAGGAAAGATACAGAGGAGGATAAAAAGTAAAGATTTCTGTTCATTCGCTATTATACATTTATCTTAAATAACAGTTATACCTCACTTACATACTCTTTAAGAAAATTCATTTGGGCCTTTGATAGTTAGTCTTATTCAGAGACACCATGAATTTCCATCTTTAGCCTTTTAGTGGCCAGAGGCTGGTCTTCTAATAGATAAGGATGTGAGGGAGGAGGGAAGATTGTGTGAAGTAGTTTATATTTTTTGTAGAAAATCGTGACTTGACTATTGATTGCTGATCACATACAGTCTTCCAACCTCTCAGACATTGCGGGTCACATTTCATTTCTCCTGTAAAGTATTACATAGCTTCTGTTGAATTATCTTTGTGCTCTTTTGCTCTGCATGCAGGATTTGACTCCTTTAGTGTGGGCCTTGTGCCCTATTCACTACTGAATTCTATTTACAGAGCGTCCAGTCTAGCAAATGAAATAATTAATAGCAATCTGTTGGGGAAGAAGGAGAAGGCTATATTGAACACTTGATTCTTAGTTCATTCCCTTTGTATTGTAAATGTGAATGTTCTGTTTAATTGTTCTTTATCCTGAGTCACCAACACATCAGACCACTGGCATGTATGGATTCATCATTGCAGACAAGTGAGAAAAATGATGAGGCATTCATTCATTCTACACAACTTTGTGTCAGACATGTTTTATGTGATGGAGACAAAGCAGAAAACACACGACACTGCTAGGCTGTGGAGGAATATAGAAAACAAATATAAACAAAATGTATAAGATTAGATATCAGATATTGATGTGTTTTAAGTAGAAAAATAGAACAACTAGAAGAGAGATGCCCATGCTACTGGTGGTGGTATCTATTTTGTAATGAGTGGTCCTCTCAGATGTGGTACTGTGAACAGTGATCTGCAGGTAGAAAGTCATAAAGATGTTTAGGGAAGAGCAGTCCAAAATAGGGGGCTGGTATATGCAAAAGCCCCAAGGCAGAATTATGAATGACCTCTGTGAGAAACAGAAGAAAAGTCCATGTGGTTGGAGTTTAGCGAGCATGGGAAAGGACTAGAAGCTGGGAGGAGCGAGTTCCATATTTAGATCACACAGGGCCTTAGAGTGCATTGCAAAGACTGGCTGAGAGGGATAGGGAGTCATGCAAGTAAAGGAAAAAGTATCAATGGCAGCAAGAATTATATGGAGTTAGGGAGAGAGATGGGAGAGGGAAGAAATCTGTGTCTCTGGCTTATGATCTTTCTTATCCCTTTCCTCCAACATTAAATGGGTTTCTCATTTTGTTCCCTTCTATGAAAAATCTACTTCCAAGATAGGCTTTGGTTTAGCAAATCATTAATGTCTATAAAAATACACATCGTGATATTTTGACCTGTGTAGAAATACCTTCTTCCATCAGAAATAGAGAAATAGAACTAAGAAAAATAGATTATATAGTTTTTGCTAATAGTTTACTAGATATAATCCTTTAAAAACAAGTGCCATATTTAGGTGTTGCTTTTATTATGACCTATGTTTGCAAAAATATCAGTTTTTATACCAAGTTTAGATAACTTTGCTATTTAAGAGCTTTGGGAAAACTCAGATAACATTGATTTTCTGCATGGAAAAGAAACTGCAGGAGTATATTTTCTTTTTCACAAATTCATTTTCCATCAATAAAACCATCAAAAGCAAAGAACTTTCTGTATTTGTTTGGTAGATATATCTTTTTTTAAGACTTATTACAAAGGTAAGATTTTATAGTAAGGGTAAATAATATAGAAATTTTTAGGATTTTAGAAATCAGTTGTAGTCAATTCATAATAGCATTATTTTAAGGAAGCCAAACCAGCATTTTTATGAGTGCATTCATTTATTTCCAAGATAATTTGGTTATAGCTGAGTTATTGGTTACACGTGACTATTATTGGGCTGTTATATATATTGTTCAGTCAGAGGAAAGATTGAATTATTATTTTGACTTGCTGTGGCCCTCAGTAAGTAAAGCCTGTTCCTTGCCCTCTTTTCCATAATGTATTCCTCCTAATACAGAATTCACAGGACATCCAGAGGTTAGCCAAGGTTAGAATGCTCAGCAGCTGCTAATAACATCAGTGTCTATTATGAAATGGAACAAACCTTCGACCTTGAGAGCCTCCTTCAAATAGATTATAGATGTGTCCATTTTCAGATGGGGAAATTCCCTGAAATTTAATTTCTGGGGTTCTATGGTTTTATAGTAATTAGTTGAAACAGATCTTGAAATTAGTCCTTTCCACTTGGGGAGCATACTTCTGTCCACCAGACTGTGTCCACATGTCTTACATCATCGTGAGGTATCCTGTGTAGATGTGTATGTTGATGAATATTTCAAATTAGCCTAAAGCTTAGTGTTCTGTTTTTTCCACATTTACTATATATTTGGATGTGATTTTTCATTTTGGTAAAGATGTCTACAGTTGGACTTATCTGTCATCAAGTAGGGTAAACATATAATTAGGCTATAAACACATTTGGGGTATACCCCCACCCAAGAGCCTTCCAACATTGTGAGAGAAATTAATCCTTGTCTGGCATGTAAGGAAGATTGCTATGGCTCTGGTTGGAGAGACTGAGTTAAATTTGGAAGGTGACAATTAGGGAAGACTTAGCTTCTGGTTTTTCATTCTTAGCATTCAACCCTGAGGCTTAAAACCTTTGTGTTCATTACCTAAGAATAGTTGAGAACAAGCATTTTACTCCACTGACTCCCTGAGGAAATGCCAGTTCCTTAGGCTTTGGGATGTAATATACTACTTTGCAGAGAACTAGGAATGTACCTTGAGGCACTACATCTAGGTTAAAACACAACCAGGGAATAGAGTGGGAGTTAAAGTTTTTAAGACCATGCCAAGGAGGTCATCATGAGTCATAAAATCATGGAGAGGAAATCATAATCAATTATTAAAAACTTCAGAGAACTGAATAAGGGAAAGAAGGTCCAAGTCCAGTGGGAGGTAATTTTCAGGATCCATCAGCTTCTGAGTGTAGACTTTCCATCTCCTGGGATCTACATGGTCAAACCACTAGGAAGGTTTCCATGACATCTTCCGGAACACAGGGCTGTGGGCAGAGATACATCTTCCTTCTCTTGCTAAGTCTCTAGTCTGTGAGTGAAAGAATGACTATTTATGGGGGTGTAGTGAGACTGTGGGTACCCTATTAACTTCAAGTTGTGCTTTTCATCCACTAGGGAGCATCATAGTTTTCCAACATGTTAGTTAATAGTGAAGATTTAGCTTAAAAAACAAACAAACATGGTAATCATGTCACACATTGCAAAATAACGGGTTTCGCTACCTGATTATATCAGGTAAACTTTACACTTTTCCTGGAATACATGAGTTAGAAAATTTAAGATAGGTGAGTCAGGTACAGACATACCATACTTTTTTTTTCTGCTTAATCATCATTCAACTCATAGATGAAGGAATTAGGAGACAGAAGGGATTGTGGAGATAACTAAAGTTGTCATTGGCACTTGAACTAGAAATTGTCTTCAAAATATCAGTTTACTTCCATGCAGGCTACACAGACTCTAACCATGTTTCTGTCTGATTCCTTTGTGAAATGAAAGGGCCCAATGAACCGTTTTGATAAGCTGCCTCACAATTTTAAAGTATATTTAAAGTTAATCTCTAAGAATGAATATGCAATGATGCCATTTTCCTGATTGTATTTTTATGAGACACAGTTTTATATCCCGCTGCTTATCTGATTTGAAAACGGTTGTAGTGTTTGGAGAAAGTTAATATTGAGTCTTGCCAAAACCTTAATAAACTTAGTCTTGAACTAATATTTCAGACTCATGGGAGATTTCTATATGCTAAGATGGATTTTAATATTACAGAAATACAACAGTGACCTTTCCATAAAACCTTAATAAAATTACTTTGTGATATAAACTGCAGATGTGATGGGAACTTCTTAAATGAAAGAATGTGTGATTTATCTGCATTACATAGTTTTATCTTATCTCTCATTTCTCCAGTTCTCTGATGTTTTTCTTTCCCTTAAGCCAAACAACAGTAATTTCCATAACTTAAACTACAGAACAGACACAGTTTTCAAAACACGTTTTTCCCTTTGCACAGTGTTGTTTAACTGCTGCTGAGGTGCCTGCTGTCTTGATAACTCTGTTAGTCTCCATGCTGTTAAAAGAAGTTAGTATAGGAAGTTTCATCCATAAATTTCAAGTATTTAAGATTAAAAATGCCATTTGTAGGTGGCACATAGCAGCTGTTTAGTGGCAAAGTAATATGCAATGGCTTATGACAGCTGCTGAATGAGGATAGCATATCTAGTTTATAAAATTAAAGTGATGAATGTTTGACAGACTTCAACTTCCCCAAATTAAAATGTTGGCTGGTAACCTGAAATTGAATTTCTTTGGTTCCCAGAGCGTGGCATATATAGCTGACCCCAAATGACCAAACTCTGAAGACCATAAAAATAGACTTCATAATATTTTTTGTCAATTCTAGTTTAGGGTAGAACAAAGTCTTAAGTGTAGTCAGTATGCATCATTGTTTTCTAAACTGCCTCTTGTGGTCTCCTTGCTGGCTTATCTCTTTCAAGTACATGAATCAAAGACAAGATGAAGTCTGTTTAATGAGTAGAAAGTTATGCTTTTCATTAGCCCCAAGACTACTTGCCAAGGCAAAATTGACTAAGCATTCCCCAAGCAATCAATCACTCTGCATCTAACTGTTTATCAATTGAATTTTAATCCACAATCTTATGCCAAATAAGTATCAAAACCCATGTCACTGCATACTTAAAGTTGAAAGAGTATTTACACTTTTTGGGTAGGAAGATTTTGGAAAGAGGCTGTTAGGTCCTCCCTAGAGATGGACTAATCAGCTTTATTTTCTGAAAAGACATTAGAAAATCATTTACTATACCATCTTATCCAGGGCAACAATGCCTTTATAAGAATATACCATTTATATCCTTAAGTGACTAGAATAATCGGCTCTAAAATTTAAAAATTATAATTTTCATTGTAAAATAAGTTATTGTTTTGGTCGTGTTAATTTAAAAGCTATACTCCAAAGACCACTAATTTTTCTTGCATGATTTTTCCTCCAAATGAACACAGAATGTCTGTATCATTTCTTCTATGTGAGCGATGTTCAATGCATGCCATGAATTAGAATGGAGATGGGATGGGTGTTGGACAGGTAGTTCAAGGTTATGGTTCTGTTACAGCTCCACCAATGGGGCTGTGAACTGTGCCCAGTTCACCAGTTCTTGGCCTCTGTTCCCTCCCAGTTTCAGGAAGAGCTCAGATTGACTCTGAAATCCTAGGAAACTTCTTTTGTTCAATGTTGCTTAAATGATGTTACTTCCTTAACCAGCTTTCTATTTCATAAATAAGCTTCTTGAAATTGTATCACAGAGGAATACAAAATATTTTAAAGCAATGATGAGATCTAAACTAGTTTGCTGAGATGATTAAATCCCTTGATAGATGACCTTCCCAAAACTGCATTAAGTTGGTTAAGTTAGTTAAGGTTTAAATAACCACCTCTTCACCATTAGCTCATGATGGTTGGAGTTCCCCAGAAGTTCAAATATTTTTCATATAAAAAGCAAGGGTGGCTGTCCTCCAGTTTACTGTTCTGTTTATTTTTTAACGTCCGTGAGAATCTTTGTCTTCATCACTTTAACATGAATCTCAATGCTTTGACACATTTTTCCAGGCAGTCATTTAGTATCTGTAGCTCAGGTCAGGGCATATTTGGAGATCTGAAGTGCTAGAAGGAGTGGTGGAGATGAAAAGTGAGGTTCTGCAGAAGAGACAATGTGGTGCTACAACAAGATTGCCACTCTAAGAGACTGCCAAGAACAAAAAGGATGGATAACAAAAGGAGGGAAACAGATACCTGTGGAAAGAGGATCAGTAGATATAGGGTAAAGGTAGGAGTTAAACTCTAAAGAGGTTAGGAAAGATCAGGAATAAGAAAAGAACATTGAGTTTGAAGACTTAAAGGTCCAACTACTCAAAAAATCATTTTGGACAGAATATTTGAGGTAGATTCCATATTTTTAAGACATTAACACTGAGTCAATAGTTAAGTAATGGTACTATTGAGCAAAGCTGGCTTTGGTCATTTAAAGACATTTTGCCCATGAGATGGTATGACATAGGTGGTCAAAATATATCTTAATTATAAGCCTTTCTCTCTATAAAACTTTATGAGATGTTTTGTTCACAAACCCCAATTTAAGCAGTGGTTATAATTGAATCCTATTTTCTTTCCCATTTTACCTTAGAGATTAGTTTCAATTAGGGAAGAACAAAAATAAAAACATATATAATGGCTTACTCGCACTTGTGATTTCATCAGAGTTAAATATAGGCAACCACATTAATTTTGTTGAAATGGCCACCACAGATGTTCCAAAATAGCATGGTGTGCCAACTAATGTCCTGGACCAATTGGCTACATCCTGATGTTTTGATAAAACTAAGTTTCCTCTATCACATTGAGAATACTTTAAAAAAATAAAGCTAAAAATTAAAGACATAGTGCTCTTTTTAACAGGAAATTTCTTTCAGAATAGCATTTTAAAGAAATAAATAAACCTTGAATTCATTTTTCTTTTGAATAATATAAAATATTTTCTGATTTTGAAGCTGAGGGTACAAGGATGTCTATCCTCAGGTGAGTTTGAAGTAGGCACTTAGATAGTGGTAATAATAAAGGCACCTCCTTTATGGAGACAATCCTTATTTTTGGATTAACTCGCTCTCTTTAAAGCGACTTCAATGCCCAGGAAAAGACAACTTTCCTTCATCTTGGTGAGAGACTATATCTTCAAAGTCTTTTATCGAATTTAAGGAACTTCTATCATGAGAATCTAGGTCACACTGTGAGAATTTAAAATCAAAGGTTTAAGTTATAGTTCTCCCATAATTTGAGACTCTGCTTCTCGCATTTTGCACCTGGAGTATGATTTGTAACTTACAGTGTGTGAAAATACTTGGGAAAATGTAAGCCATTACATAGAGGTTGGATGCTCTTATTGTGAAAGCTGTGGGAAGCTTGGTGGGTCAATGGTAAATAGCCCCAAACATCTGCATTTAGTACTGCTGAATGATGGTGGCAACCACCTATTTTTCGTTACTGCAGGAAGTCCTGCTTCTCTTGCCTAATGAGAATGTCATCCTGCTAGTCTCCAGGTCAGGCTGTTGACTTCTCTCTGGTGTCTTTGAAACTTGCCTGCAATCTTGTAGCATTTTAGAATGAGTCAAACTTTACCCCTTAAAAAACAAAATAATTGATTGCAGATGCAAGGACCCGAAACAATTTTCAGTAACTTTGCTTATTAGTGTCAACACTTGAGGGAACCAAAGGCTCGTCTAACAAAGGGCCGCAGAACTTAGTTCAAGAAGCTCCGTTTTGCTCTTTTTCCCACCCTTGTGATCTAGCTTGAATTAAAAGTTAGAGACATTTGCTAAAGTGAAATCCGACTGGCACTCTTGGGAACCACTTCACATCCGACTTCTCTGACCTCTGATATCCTTCCCATTGCCTCTGGGCCTTATTAGTGAGGGATGTTTTTCAATGTCTATAGAAGCAAACACATTTTAAAATAATCAAGTAAATGCACACATTGTATGAAAGGAACAATTATTTGAAGGCTGTTGACCTTACCAGAATTGAGCAAGTGTTTGGCATCTTGAAAGTCTGCTTTGATGGTGGAGAACTGTCCTAGAAATGTCACTGTGTCATTACCCTGTCATTTGCTCTTCAATGCACAATAGTACTGCATTGTTTTTCATCTTACTTAGAGCCTTCTGAAGGTAGATTTCATTTTAGGAGGTAAAACATGTTTCAGGAAGGATACATATGGTTCTTAAATAACATCTATGTTTATTCGGAGCTCAAATAATGTTTAATCAAACTGATCAGAGCTGGAAGGGATTAGAAAAATGACTGTTCCAAACTCCAGTTTTCACAGACAAGGAAACTAAGCCTCCAAGAGCTTAAGGGGCTTCCTGAAGGTCACACAAGTAGTTGGAACAGAGCTGGGACTAGAATCCAGGTCATCCATCTCTGATTGTCCTGCTGTTTCCATTCCAGCAGGCTGTATAGGTCATATTAATTTAATATTAATTGTGGAACAGATGTAATATATAATTAAAGTCAGACCCATTTTTTAAGGTTGTGGCCAAATTACTTATAGAACCATAAGATTTGGATCATTCAAATTCGATTTTCTAATGTCACATTAGGAAATCTATTTCAAATTGTATGAACATTGGTGATAGTATTTCTTAGGGGGATGACAGTGAAACAGATGAAATGTTCAGTCTCCTGCTGGTGTATCTGACAGAGCCAAAGACAGCACATATTCTAATATGTACACCTAGTTTTTTTGTGTGCTCACACTTACATAAATCAGTGCACACAGGAAGTTTTCTGCCTCGTTGGAAATAATAGTTAATAATATGATGTCACATCTGGAAAAATAAAACAAAAAAAACTGGCAAGTTAAAACTTATTTTATAAGTGAACCGAGATGAAGGATTTTTTTTTCAGATTAATTTTTTTTTGGTATAATAATAATAAAAAAAAACAGAAAAAAGGATTGGGGTTTTTCTTAAAAGTATTTGCTCGAACCACAATACAACATATAAATAATGTATTGTAGAACTGTACACTTGAAACCTATATAATTTTATTAACCAATGTAACCCCAATAAATTCAATAAAAATATATTTAGAAAAACAACAAACAAAAAAAGAATTTGCATGAATTTCTATAATAATAAAAGCATAATATTCTAACTAGACCAGACAGAAGTATGACCTTCCAGACAAAGCTGGGGCTGCAAGGGCTGAATTTCATGCATCGGGCCTCTAGTAAAAAATAAAATCAACCTCCTAAAACCTTAAATTCCATGTAATTTTTTTCTCACTATCTCTATTTTATTAGTTCCATTTCTTTCTTTCCTTTAAGCTTTTGAAGAATAGAAGTGAAACATTTTGAACATATAGATGAAGAGGTAATTGAATGTGTGTTAGATTTGAGGTTTAGTTAAACTACATTTCTTTGACCACAGGTTATTATCGGTCATATGGTACTCTTGTGTGTGTGAACATATAAAAGCTGTTAACTTTGGATACCTCTTAGCTCAAATTCTAAAAAAAAAAAATTATCTTCTCCTTTTAAGGTTTGGACTCAGTTCCAGTATCTATGCATGGTCTTACACTTTATCCTCATCTTGTGACTCCTGTATAATAATAGCAGAGACCTGTTTATAAAATTGCTTGGAGAATGTTTAAATATCAGGAATCTTGATTAAATTTAAGAGCCCGTTGTCTATGTATGTTTATTTTAATAAGAAAGTAGTTTTTAAAATAGAGAATTCTTCAAGCCCTTGAATTTGTTCCTGTTCCTAGTCCAAAGTAGTTTCCCTGTTTTCTAAAGTCACATCTTGCATTCCTCAGACTTATTCCATACACATGCCTGAGGCAACATCAGATAGATTATTCAAGCAAAGATAAAATAAAAATCTTCTCTTTGAAATATTAATATAATTAAGGTAAAATCGGGCCTCTGAAGAGAGTATTCTCTCTTGACATTTATGATTCGTGTTGATGATATTTTGCCTGGTAATTGTGGGAGAGCCAATCCAAGGGCAAAGGAAGGGCAAAGTATGGGAGACTGGGCATATAAAAAAGGATGACCTTATGAATAGCCCATGGAGTCTTTTTAAGAGACCATCTCACCCCGCTGGTGTGACTCAGTTGTTGAGCATTGACCCATGAACCAAGAAGTCATGGTTCAATTCCAGGTCAGGGCACATGTGAGGGTTTTGGACTAGTCCCCAGTGTGGGGCATACAGGAAGCAGCTGATTAATGATTCTCTCTCATCATTGTTGTTTCTATCTCTCTCCCCTTCTCTCTTCTCTCAAAAATCAATAAAAATGTATTTAAAAAATAGGCCATCTCTTTGGATATGAAAACTGCACACCCCGTGTCTAGAGTATGGCCCCAACTCAGGACCCAAGTACTAATCTTTGCAGTTCTGAGGTCTGAGCTAAAGGCTGGGCATAGCAGAGCAGAGTTCGATATACAGACAAGAAGTTACTCATAGGCCTCACTGGGCTGCAGAACCCAGTGAAGAGTGGAAACTTGTTTTATAGACTGGGTTCCAGCCAGGCACTAGGAGGCAGGCAGCAAGGTCTGAGTTGGGAACAGCTTTCAACATCCTGGAAGGGAGAGCGGTACACACAAAAATTGCTACTCACATGTGCATTTGGGTAACTCTTGAAGAGTTTATTGTCCTCTGCTTTCATTGTTTTAGGCTTGGTTGAGAGCTCCTCCATACAATAAAATATTAATTCATTCTTTCACTCATACATTCATTCATGCTATCATTCATTCATTGTTTACTGAGTGCCCACTGTATCATAGACCCTATAATAACCAAGGAGGCTGGCCTTCTCAGAGTTCCTCCTGTAGTAAAGGTACAGATAAGCAACTGTTTACAATGTAGAATGGTGGGTTCTACAATGAGGAAGTACAGGATGCTACAGTGAAAACACAGGACTGGTATCTACCCAGTTTCTCTTGCTTATACCCACAGGATAACCAGAACTAACTACATTTAAAAGAGAGGTTCAGGAATAAGAAGGAAAGAGAAATATGCAAAATGCTCAGTGTTATTTGGAGCAATGACTCAAGTCTCATGACAAATCCAGACAGTAGATTGTAAATGGAAGTCATATTTTTTGAGTGTCTTTTGAGCTGTTGCTGCTTTTCAGTGTAGCCAAGGGCATGTTTCTTCAAGAACTTTTATTTTTTAACATGATCTTTTTCCGTGGCCCTTTTGTAAATGGCAGCTGCTTAAAGACTAAGTTTGTTGATCTTTATTTACCCAATATCATCTGAGTTCTTAGGAGAAATATTAGTGCCCATGGCTTATAGTTAGTTATGAGGGACCATAAAAGTTTGGTTCAAAAGAAGGAAGTGCTTGAAGTTTCTTGCTAGGTGACTGCAATGTCCACATTGTAAATTAAATAGATGTTGTGTTGACTGAGTGTTTGGTTATGTCACCCTTTGTTTACTTTCTTCAAGTTGCCTGTCACCTTTACCTAATTTCTTTAGACTTAACCCTTACGGATAGGGCTTGAAAGTAATGGTTAAGGAAATTACCTATTTGTTTTACATCCTCACTGTCTATCTACTCTTAGTCTTGGTTGGAAAGCAAGTTCTAGGACCCAGAATCTCCATATCCTTGATTTTCCAAGGCCTCCCTGAGAGAATTGCTAATTCTAGACAAATGGACTGTTTTTATTACATACCTGAGGTTTAGTCCCAAATAACTAGCAATTCTTTTCCCTGGTGAACTGGCCTGGCATATAGTGAAAGATCAAAAGACCTTTTTTCTTTCTTCTTTTTGTTTTGTGTTATTTTGCCTTTTTCCTTTTAATGAAGACTTGATATAAGGATTTTTTCCCGCCAAAATTTTATCTGACTTCAGAATCACCTGGCCAGCTGGATATACCATAGGTCTCTGGGCCCCATCCCAGATTTTCTGATTCAAAGATCTAAGTAGGGCCTCAGATTTTTTTTTTTTTGCATTTTTAATAACTTTCCAGATTATGTTTGCTGTCTGGGAACTACACTTTGAGAACTGTTGATCATGTCCCTGGGGCCTAAATTTTTTCTGGGCTTTCCTGTGTTCCTGGCTTGTGTCCCCACATTGGCCATCCAGATTTTACCCTCAATAGTTCAAAGGGTATGCTAGTAAAGAAGCAAACACCATTCTAATAGTCCCCACCCTGGAACGTCTGGGCTCTCCAGCAACAAAGCCACAGACTTCTATATTAGCTACACAATTAAGAACACTGTGAAACAATGTCTAAGAGAGACAGTTATTTGTATAATATATTTATGAGCTCCACTGAAAACAGTATGAACTTAATATGTCTCATTACCATTTTGTTTTAAATTTCTCCAGACCTTCTCAGAACCCTAATGTGGAAGTGAGAAGGATTGTACTCTTCCAAACCTTATTGTGTAGGGCTAATGCCTACTACTCAGGAGAATTGTTTCTGTTTATGGTAAACTGTACACATTCCCCATATATCCTGTTAGTTCTGGTCTTGAAAATAGTGGCAAATTTTTCTACTTTTGCTAGAAAGTAAAAAAATTCACTCCTTTGTAGATAAATATTCCAGGTTTGCCTAATTGTCTTATTTTCCAGGATTGTTGTGTTTCTCAGGGCTGTTGAAGTTAATTGTTTATCTTACATTAGAAGCCCAATGCATGAAGATTCATGCTAGAATGGGCTTTCCTTTCCCTTCCTGCTGGCACCACCTTTCCACTCTGCCCCTGCCTTCCCTCTCTGCCTCTGTATGCAAATTAACTGATACCTTTGTTGGGTTAATTTGCATATCACTCCTGATTGGCTGATGGTATAGCAAAGGTACAATCAATTTACATATTTGTCTATTATTAGATAAGATACTCAGTAGTAATAAAATTACTGCTTTTTGGTGTGCCCCTTTTGTCAGTGAAAACAAGCACTTTCTTTCAGAGACATAAAAGAAATAAGATGTCATTACTTTGCAGTATTTTATAGTAAGTAAAAAAAAAAAAAAGCTTACTAAAAAAAGTTTTGTTATTACATGAAGCCAGGCACAAATTCAAGGGCTTGAAGAATTCTCTGTTTTAAAAACTACTTTCTTATTAAATTATATATTTTTCCAGGTTTTTACCACATACCCACTATATGTTTTCATATTCTAAATGTTGAACATAAAAATTAAAATCACTATGAATCTTTTAAAATACAGAAAGTATTAAAGAAAATAAAAATCACCTAAAATTCTGTTAGTGAGATATAACTAACTACTGCTTATATTTTGGTATATGTTTTTCTAGTCTTTTCCCCCTGTTAAAAAATGTTTGTATATGTGCATGCATGTGTGTTTAAGAAATGTGTATGTAACAGAAAAAAATTAGATCATAATTGCATATAATTTTTTACTTGCTTAATAATATGTTCAGAGCATTTGCTTCACAAGAGTTGTGAATATTTTCAGAAACGCTTCTAAATTTGTTGTTCAGCAAATAACTATTCATTGAAAGCATTATATTTAATGGGCACAGAATATTTAAATACTATAGCATATTTAATCAATTGCTTAATGATGCTCATATTAGGACAATGTTTTTTTCTCCTATAAATAGCACAACAGTGAGTATATTAGTACATAGATTTTCTATGCATTTATTCAGGATAAATACTACCAGTCAGTGGTTCTCAACCTTCCTAATGCCGCGACCCTTTAATACAGCTCCTCATGTGGTGGTGACCCCCAACCATAAAATGATTTCCATTGCTACTTCATAACTATAATTTTGCTACTGTTATGAACTGTAATATATCTGATATGCAGGATGTATTTTCATTGTTACAAATTGAATATAATTAAAGCATAGTGATTAATCACAAAAACAATATGTAATTATATATTGTGAAATATTTATTTCTAATTACAAATAAATGAAATTTTGTCTTGAATCGTGGTGTAGCATGGGTAACAGTCTTCATATGACAACGATAAACTACATTGCTACACTTTGCCACACCGAGGAGCGGTCTGTTGGTTTCTAAATCCATGGGAAATATGTGTTTTCTGATAGTCTTAGGCGACTCCTGTGAAAGGGTTGTTCGACCCCCAAAGGGGTCGCGACCCACAGGTTGAGAACCACTGCTACCAGTAGAAATAACTAGATTAAAAAGTGTGAACATTTCAAGACTATGGGAATGTATTGCAAAATTATTTTCTACCAAAATGCCCTTGCCCCAACCTCAGTAGCATTACCTATTATCATTTTCTTTATCTTGAACCTTTTATATATTTTTTGAAAAGGTTACTTAATAGTTTGATGAAAATGCAAGTATTTTTAGCAGATGGGAAAAACTGTCATTAATGGTGCAATAGATCAGTGTCAAATTAGATTTTTTTTTTTTAGAGAAAGCCATTTATCTAAAAGCTCTGGATGATCTGCTCTAGCTGTTCATCTGTTTTTAGAAATATAGATATCTTATTTAAAGATTGAAGAGCAAGACATTGAAATCTGCTTGATAGAGTCAACTAATTGACTTCTCATCAGTGGAAATTTTTATCTCAACACTGTTCTGAAAAACAGCCTTGGTTGTTCTCATCGTGGGGTCATATGAGGTTCTGGGTTATTTGGTTTAACAGGATTTGTATGGTTGGATAGGGAAGGGACTCATTCCTTATGCAGCTGTTTTTGTCATGAGGTTAAAAGTAAAAGATAAAAGATACTCTTAAGAAAATTTATAAACCTAGTATTTAGTATTATATGTTATCAAGTAGAAGCAAATGCTTTTGTAAACAAACTCATTTTTTTCACAAATAGAAAGAGAAAGTGGAGAATGCCTTTGTTGGTTTGAGGAAGCTACAACGTTTATTTAAAGTTTGTATTCATTGCTGAGGGACAAAACTGTTAAAAGACAACTGGATCCTGGGGAATGATGTACTGTAGAAATATCTTTACTCTTCAGAGGGGCTTGGAATAGAAAGACAGAAGTTATCATAATTCATTTCTAGATGGCATTTTATTCTGTACCTTTCTTTCTGTGTTTATTTGATTCAACTGAAAAAAAATGTATGGATGCCCATCCTTTCAATGCCATGCCTGCACCTTTTCAGATTGATATGGTAATTTGCTGGGCCTTTTAGGAAGATGTCCAGCTTCAATAGGCCCAATGTCTTCATTTCTTTGGGCAGCTATAAAAAAAAGCCACAAAATAGTAGCTGAAAACAACAGAACCATATTTGCTCCCAGTTCTAGAGACCAAACCTCTGAAATCAAGGTGTCTGCTGGGCCATGCTCTCTCCAAGCTGGATGGAAGAATCCAGTCTTTGCCTCTTCCAACTTCTGGTGGCCATATCACTCAAATCTTTCCTTAGTGGTCACATTGCCTATTCCACTTCTGTCTGTGTGAAATCATCCTCTGTCTCCCTTTTTAAAGGACACATGTGATTGCATTTAGGGCCCATAAGATGATCCAAGATAACCTCCGCATCTCAAAACCCTTTTTAAAAAAAATTTTCTTTATTGATTAAGAAATTACACATGTGTCCTCCTATTGTCCTCCCAACCCCCTAATCCTGCTTATGCCCTCACCCCTCTGGTGTTTGTATCCATTGGTTATGCTTATATGTATGCATACAAGTTCTTTGGTTGATCTCTTCCCCTTACCCCCACCCTTCCCTACCTTCCCTCTGAGGTTTGACCATCTGATCAATGCTTCTTTGTCTCTGGATCTGTTTTTGTTCACCAGTTTATGTTGTTCATTATATTCCACAAATTATTGAGATTATGTGATATTTATCTTTCTCCAACTGACTTATTTCGCTTAGCATAATGCTCCCCAGGTCTATCCATGCTGTTGCAAATGGTAGGAGTTCCTTTCTTTTTACAGCAGAATAGTATTCCATTGTGTAGATGTACCACAGTTTTTTAATCTACTCATCTGCTGATAGGCACTTAGGCTGTTTCCAAATTTTAGCTATTGTAAATTGTGCTGCTATAAACATAAGGGTGCATACATCCTTTCTGATTTGTGTTTCTAGTTTCTTGGGATATATTCCTAGAAGTGGGATCACTGGATCAAATGGGAGTTCCATTTTTAGTTTTTTGAGGAAACTCCATACTGTTCTCCACAGTGGCTGCACCAGTCTGCATTCCCACCAGCAGTGCACGAGGGTTCCTTTTTCTCCACATCCCTACCAGCACTTGTCATTAGTTTATTTGTTGATAATAGCCATTAATCACATCTCCAAATTTCTTTTTTGCCATATTAGGTAATACTCAGAGATCTAGATATAGATATCTTTTGGGGGCCATCATTCAATCTTACTCAAGATCTTAAATACACCTGACTTCATGGACTTCCCTCTGTCAGTTCTCTACCAAAACATGAGGCATATGTCCAGAAACAAACATTCTTTGCCAAAGATTGATCCAGCTGGCCTAGAAAGACAAAGTTGACTTCAAAACTGAACCATTATATCTGGGATAGATAGTGTGGTAAATCTTAGAGATTGCTCAAAAGATTTAAAGGTGCATGGCACAGTAGGTCAACAGACAAAGAGCTGTTCTTCCTTGGTTCATGCTAAATGAATGGATGCATGGATGAATAGAAGAAAGGCCTTTTTTAGGGATGATGTGAATATTTGGTTCCCAACAACCTACCTGAGCTCACTTGTTGTCTTCCTACCAACTCCTTCAGTTTCTTGTCATCTTCTTTAGAAGGAGGGTTTTGTCAAAGCTGTAAAACATGACCTCCTAGGACACTCCACCCCCTCCTCTATTGTCCCCTTCTTGCCAAGCTTCCATAGTCCAGGGACTTTCCTCTGCCGCCAGTGCCATAGCTAATCCATTCCAGTTGCATAAGAATTTAAAAACAATAAGACTATTGAAAAGTCCACTGGCCTCCTTCCAATAGCTGCTCAAGGTGTATGCTCTGTACAGGGTGCCTAGTTACATGTTCTTTCTTTGTGTAAATCCTCCTTTACTTCCTGTGTTCCTGAAGAAGGAGAGCCCTTTCTTGTGGTCTCTAAGTGGGTAAGTGGTGTTCTTCTAGGAGGTAGAGGAGGCAATTGAACCTTAAAGTATCTTGTAAGTGAGGCCTTAGAAGGTAAGCTAGAGAATTTGAGAAGAGGAACCATTGGCATGGCCCAGAAATAGCATTTTTGCATTATTTAGCTGTGGGTGGGGCTTTGATATAATTGCAAAATGATGTCTTTATAGAGAGACCAGTTCTCCCCTCTATGCTTTTTAAAAGAAATAACTGTCCCTTTAACTTTTACTGAAATCTTTTGGACTACAACATGTACTTTCATTTGTTCCCATTTAAAAATCAATTACCTGGATCAAATTGCTGTTAAACACAATTGGCTGGCTCAGCCTTTTCTAGTCTGTTAAGTCATAGTTGTACCATCTATATCAAATAACCCAACTGCTGCCCCTAAGGACAGGTCCTAAGAAGTATTTCAGATACACTTCAAGGAACAGCTCCCATTTTATGGCTGGAAAAATGCAGGATACTCTAATTTCATTTTGCAAAAATGCCTCATACCTTGTTCAGAGCCCCAAAAGCTCTGAGAAGGTAAGCCATAAAAAGAGCACCTGCCCCCAGTGAGGTGTCTTTAGAGATTAAGGTCAAAAGTATCTCTTTTTCCCATTAGTCCCCGCCAAGTCCTTCACATAATGAGGCCATTATAATGAAATTGGTACTCAAGGTAGAGATGATTATATTAGTGGTAAGGATAGTAGTGAAGTCTGAGAAACATCACACAATGAGAATTGATGTGTTCTTTTGCTGAAAGGATCCTGGGGAACCCAGAGTTAAACCAGTGAAAGATGATGCAAGTTGATATAAGCTTCCTCTTCATTTTCATTTTTCATCTGACCTTTTTTTAAATATCAGAAGTCTCTTGTTGCTTGCTATTCTCCTTAACATAAACCAAATGGAAATATTGAAAGGCACAGTTAGCAGGAGTGAGAACATACAAAGGTCTGCAGAAGAGAGGTGTTTTGCCCATTCCTCTCCACAGTCTGGTCAACCAGGGAGGCCACCACATTGTTTCTATCATCTGTCTTTTTTCATCTGTTCACACTTGTATCCCTATAGTTGTTTAATATTGAACAACACATCCATGACAGCCAGAGAGAGTCTTGCAGTTCTATTTTTATCTGTAGGTCTGATTTATGGCATAGAAGCCATGCATGCACATCATTGCACTAAAAGCTTGCTTCTAAGTTGCCTTGGAGAGAGAGAGAGAGAGAGAGAGAGAGAGAGAGAGAGAGAGAGAGAGAGAGAGAGAGAGAGAGAGAGAGAGAGAGGAAGATA
>JAAGEH010000006.1:24645607-24879887 GCA_011751065.1 Lasiurus cinereus | reverse complement strand
AGAGAGAGAGAGAGACATGGATCAAATTCACATGATGGCCTGGAGAAAAGTACCTACCCCTTCTCCCACTCTCTGCATTTTGTCCCATCTTCTTAGCTGTACCTGGAAGGCTTTAGGTGCTGAATAATGGAGGGCTGCTTACCATCTTGGCTGTCCTGGTTAAAATGTCTTTTATGTTTTCACCAGTTTTTAGCCTGGTTAGTAATAAGTAATGGAGAAATTCCTTCTCAAACAGCAATGGTGGCTATTGTGATAAAGCTACTATGAAACATGACCTAATATAGTCTTCACCTGCTTTAAATTGTTTTCATCAACCTATCTGTATGACTTCAACTTTTTTCTTTTTTGAAATTTGCATTTTTTATATACACAAGCGCATGTAGTACAAGAATACAGTCCCATAATAAAAATGTTCAGCACAGAAGATAACAGTAAATATACCTCTATTTTCAGCCCCAATCCTTATTTCCTCCCCAAAAGTAAGCAGGTCATAAATTGAGAAAGTTCTTTTCAAATTTTTTAAATAATTTATTTATATGTATATGTATATGCCTAGACAAATATATATAAGGTCCATGTTTTGTCTTGTGTGTTTGTGTTTACATAAATGGTATTAAACTCTTCATAGCATTCTATAGCTATGTTTTTAAATAAATGGTATTACACTATTCATATTTTATTTCATCCTGTAGCTTCCTGTTTTCACTTAATGGTATATGTTAGAGACCTTTCACATTCAGGTGTACCTTACCTTGTATTGCGTGATAGGATATGTATACACTAGATTTTTCTCCTTAAGCTCTTTAGGTAGTGAATCACATTGATTTCTTTTCAGTGTTGAAGCATTTCACATTATTCTTTTGACAACTCTTTGGAATAGATTTGTTCATGTTTTCACTAGAATTTTTTTCTCTGTAAATGATAATGAACTTTAGGGTTGGTGGGTTTCTTATTAACCCCCTTGGGATGTCATTCTTGGGACCTGATAATGGGGCTTGTGTAATGAGGGGGGATACTAGCTTTACTTGTTTTTATGTCATGAAAATGTGTAGGTACACAGGATTTACCTTTTCCTTAAAGTTTTGGTAAAACTTGCCTGTAAAATATATGGGCCTAATATTTTATTATTTTTTCAATTGATTCCTAGGTCTGTGGTCTATTTAAGTATTCTGCTCATTTTTTGAGCCTTTTTTTTCAATTTTGTAAACCTTTCATTATTTAGGTTTTCAAATATTTTGATTAAAGTTATGCATTGTATTATCTTACTGTTTTCACCTTTTTCTCTTTATAACTAAATCCCACATTTCACTGTGAATGTTGTAAGTATGCTTCCTCATTATTATCCTTCTGCCCCATCTTTATCTCATTTTCTCCCAATACTCACCAATTTTTTAAATATAAAAATAATTCAGAAAACAATTTATTTGTACTGATCATTCTTTTACTATTTTTTGGTTTCATGCTACATATCTAGGTTTTGATGTACAATGTTCCCATTATTTGTTTCTAGGAAGCTTATAATTATTGTTTTGACTAGTCTGGTGAATTTAAGAATTATTTAGAAGTATGTGTATAAGTTTATATTTTTTCCTATATGTACAGATTTTATGCACTTACTGTCATTAATTTATAAGTTTGCCTAGTTTGGGTCAATAAGTGTGGTGATTGTGATGTCTGCTTTTTGAAAAGTACTAACATTTTCTTTATGACCTAATCATGATTGGATTTTGGGATTGTTATATGTGAATGGGGTAGATGGGATACAAAGAGGAAAGAATATATAGAGATAGAAATAGAGATTTAAAAATATATGGTTGTTAAACCTTATGTTTGCATTTCTCTATATTTTTCCAGCCATGCTTCCTGTTTCTTTTTGTGTTGCATTTCTTGAGAATTCCTTGACTCAACTTCATCTGAGTTCTCTTTATAATTCATATTTTTAATATTTTTTATAATTCTTTTAAAATTTTTACATTAGCCGAGACCGGTTTGGCTCAGTGGATAGAGCATCGGCTTGCGGACTGAAAGGTCCCAGGTTCGATTCCAGTCGGGGGCATGTACCTTGCTTGCGGGCACATCTCCACTATCGGGTGTGCAGGAGGCGGCTGATTGATGTCTCTCTCTCTCATCAATGTTTCTGACTTTCTATCTCTCTCCCTTCCTCTCTGTAAAAAATCAATAAAATATATTTTTTAAAAAAATTTACATTAAACAATTCTTTATATTTAAAAATTATTTAAAACTCTACTAAAAGTTTAAACTCAACCATCTTTTTTTTTTAAATTTCTAAAAGTTGTAGTTAATTATGTTTTGGGAACAGAATGTACTCTCTCCTCCATTGGAGGATATCAACCATACTTAAGCCAAAGCTATTTGTCCTGTTAACTCTGTTTCCTTGGTTAAGTTCTCCTATTAACTATGTTTGGTTTGTATGTCCTGTTTTTGGCATTGCTTAAGTGTTTGACACTTCTGGGTGGGTGCTCACCTTTACATTTAAAATGTTCTACTTGCAGCTATTAAATGTATACCACAGTGCATGGTGATAAGAAAGGTAGATAAAAGGAACACCCAGCTTTTCTAGGTGCAGGCAGCTATCCTGAACCATGCCTGGGTTCTCTTTTAAAGTCATCTTAATCTTTTCTAGACAGCAGACATTCTGTTGGTTCCTGAGTGGCCCAAGTGAGAGGGGCTTTACCAAGGGCAATAACAAATTCCAGCCACTCCCACCTGTGGACTCCTCCTGTTTAAGCAGGCACCTTCAGGTTCTCGTGTAGGCTTTGCAGCAGCTCTCTCCTACATATAGGTTCAGGTGTGTGGTTCCTTTCTCTTATCTAGTGCCATCTGATATTGTGAGCTTATTATTTTATATGAACTGAAGAGAGAGGGGACGCTTCCCAAATGATTACCTCTGGTATTTTTCTTTTTCTAAAATGTATTTTTATTGATTTCAGAAAGGGAGGGAGGGAAGGAGGGGGAGAAAGAGAGAGAGAAAGAGAGAGAGAGAGAGAGAGAGAGAGAGAGAGAGAGAGAGAGAGACCTCAATGATGAGAGCAAATCATTGATCATGCTACCTCCTACGTACTTCCCACTGGGGATGGAACCCAAATCCAGGACATGTGCTCTGACTGGGAATTGAACTGTAACCTCCTGGTTCATAGGTGGATGCTCAACCATTGAGCCACACTGGCCAGGCACCTTTGGTATTTCTTAATGATATTATTTATCCAGGTATAGAGACAAAGAGAAGGGAAATTGGGGTCAGATGTAGGGAAGAAGAAAGAAAAAAGACACTATATGGACTTATTCCACGTGTATGAAGGAAAGCTTTGCAAACACATAAATATAAAGTGACTAACTTTTGATCCTCACTTGTTTTTAAAGTTGTATACTAATGAGATATTTTTATTTTTTTATTTTTAGGTCTTGAATATAATCATGGCCAAACCTTATGAATTTAACTGGCAGAAGGAAGTTCCTTCCTTTATGCAAGAAGGAGCAATTTTTGACAGATATGAAGAGGTAAAGAGGGGTTATTAATCTTTCCTCTCAAAACGTTCTTATAATTATTTCATTTTAATTACAGTATTGAGTAAATAATCTCTGACACAATGAGAGTATCTTTGAGATTTATAAGTTGGAATAGTTGGAAAGAGACAAGTTATGAGATATAATGATAATGATACTGTATTTATTGAGCACTTGCCATGTGCCAGATGTGATGATAATGATGCTATAAATTATTGAGAGCTCACTGTATGCCAGACAGCCTTCTAAAACATTTTACGTATATTGTTTAATTCCTCACAACAACCTTTATAAGGTTGTTGCTATTATTATCTTCGATTTACAGATGGATTTCATGTAGTAACAGTCTTTGCGTAATGAAGTGCTTTTGGCAGGCTTTCCACATAAAATGTTCTATTTGTTATAAATGTAATAGTGATTTGACTTTGTGCTAGTCATTTGTTCTGCTGGTTTAATTTGCATCGAACAATTGGATCTAAGCTTTGCATGTCTCTGCTTCTGCCACTTACTGTTCCTGCAAGGTGGTGAGTGGCTGCAGGCTTTTTAATAGAGCAGGATCTTGGGACCACCCATATGTTCAGAAAGTTGAGGAGGTAGTTGAAGCCTCATTGGCCTTATAAATGCCTTGTTTTTCTTAAATTGTACTTGAATCTGAGGTGAATTGGAGAAGGGTGTGTGGCGAAACTGTCAAGTGGTAAGGTCAAGTGAAATGAAAATGGAAGACTTTATTTATAGTCAGACTTGGTTCCTTTCTAAATCAATTGAAAGTTAGGTTGTAGCCCTCCTAGAGATTCAGATTGTCAGGTCTTTGCTTAAAGTCTGTGGGCTGATGTGACTCAGTACTTATTGACTTGATTTTTCCAAAATGTGTTTCATAATATGCTCTAAATTTATACCACAGTGGCTTTGTAAGTAAACAAAATTGAGACAGGCAAAGGATCGGCTATTCCTTATATTGAATTAAAATACTGAGTGACAGCTCTTTGTATAACTGAAACTTCACTGCTTCTCAAAAAAGACAGCTAATGATATTCTTCTACTAGTATAGGAAGAAACAGAAAATAGTATTCCACCACATGGATACAGCCATTGTTAATTCTTTGGCAGTTTTCCTTTACTCTTTTCCCTTTTATTCTTTCTTCCTTTTTCATAGTTGTGATCATAGAATAACCTTTTGAAAATATCTCTCATGACTCCCTATTGTAGAATAAAGGAAACTGCTCAGAATTAAATATAACGCTTTCCATAATTTGGCTCTGGCCTGTTTCTACAACTTTATTTCCTACCAATTTCTTACACACACTCTCTGTTAAAATGATAAAAACACACTTACAACTCTCCCAATAAACTATTGTATTACATGTTTTGTATTTGCTGCTCTCTCTTTCTGAAATAAACTTGTTCCTTTTTGTTTTACTAATGAACTCCTACTTATCCTTCAGAACCCAGATGAGAATTCTCCATCTCTTTAATATCTTCCTTGACACATTCAATAAGAATGGATAACTCCTTTGTACTACTACTAACCTCCCCTTGCACATATTATACTGCATTCATGTTTATTTAATTTTTTTTCTCTCCTACTATATTCTGATTTTCTTGAGGTCAAGGTACATGTTTTACTTATCTCTCTCCATGACTAGCAGAATGCCTACACTGCTAAATTCACTGTGGATGTCTACTATTCAAAAAGATTTTAAATGCAATTGATTCCAACTCAGTCTGGTTTATTTGTTCATTTTTCTTGATAATTGAAATGGTGAGAGGACTTGGTAATCCTTGAGACCAGGTGGGGATCTGTACCTCAACATATTTAAACCATCTGACACTTTTATCTTTGAAATAAAAAATTATTAGTATCAACAATCTGATATTGTTCAAATCTAATATAAAGTAAGCTTATTGCAGTTAACCCACTTTATACAACTTGGCAAAGAGGGATAAGGACTAGCTTAGATGTATTTGCAAATCTTTCTCCTAGGTAAGCCAGGTGTGCATTGGTGACCAGTGCCACCAAGATAATGTACATTGCCCTGCATTATGAGCTGGTGAGAGACATCTCTCCCTGAATCTGTTAGAATGTCTCCAAAGATTTGTGGTTACTAAGGCAGTTTCTTAGGCTCTGGAAAACTATAGGATAACTAAAAAACACTACATGATTTCCAGTTACTCAGTGCAGGTCATTTTGAAGAGATGAAATATAATCACTGCTTGAGCATCTCTACTGCTATCAGATAAGCAGAAACATATTAGAGGAAAATGTGCTCTTTTGATAAAGCAAAATGTGATTTGATAAACTGGAAGTTTTTCATTGTGGAATCATTTTTTTTTATTTCTTGTGATGCTTTTCTTTGATTATTAATCCTTCACAACTTGCTCACATTTGGAAAATATTGATCATTTGCTCTTCTAAAGGCATTTGCTTTTTTTTTCAGGTTCCTTTGAAAATGAGACAAAGCTAGGAGCAAAAAAAATCTTAAATAAATATTAAATACATCTATCTAAGCTTTCAACTTTCTTAAGTGCTATTTTACTAGGATTTTTAGCAAACAATTTAAACTTCATAAAGTAAATATGTCTCTTTATAACAACACTAGACGTCTTGCACATGAAATTCATGCATTGGGATGTGTGTGTGTTGGGGGGGGGGGGATTCTCTCAGCCTGGCTTCCACCTTTCACAGTTCAGGAGCCCTCTGGGGATGTCCAACTGATGGCTTAAGCTGGCAGTCAAACATCCCATGCAGGTGGGAGAGGTTCCTGCCACTGCTGCTGCACTTGCCAGTCATGAGCCTGGCTCAGGGCTTCTGGCTGAGCCACACTCCCCCATAGGAGCCTACTGACCACTAGGTGGCAGCTCCTACATTTTGTGTATGCCCCCTGGTGATCAGTGTGCATCATAGCAAACGGTCATTCTGCTGTTCAGTTTATTTGCACATTAGCCTTTTATTATACAGGATGTGAAATCAGAAAACCAAATAGTATTTCAAGTGGACTACAGATATTTATTTTTTATTTCTAAGTTTTATAAAATTCAGTTTTTTGGAGCCATGGCCATTAAAATATTCAAGGCAACCAAATATAAGCAGAGAAGTTTTTACAAGTTTTACATGAACAGCAGTGAGAACTGACAGCTGACAGCATATGGGAGGAATAAGAATTAGAGAAACCACAATCTCAGTTTCCCAAAGTGTCATAGCAAAAGGACCACATGTAAAGGGTCATAAGTGGCTTCAGCATCATATGACAACTCTCAGGATGGCCTGAAGGATCAGATAAATATTAAATGATGTTCCACTGATTAGTTTAAAGAAGGCAGAAAGATGGGTGAGCCTCACTAGACCAGAAATAATAATAATAATAGCCATGGTTTTTAAATTACATATTATCTAGTCAATAAATGAATAAATGTGATCAGTGCAACTGTATTTAAGCATTATTTTATTATTTCTGCATTACTGGGGTATTTTTTTTTAAGTAGCCCAAAATTTCAGAAACTGTAGAATATAGCCTGCATTGTATCTTCTAATTGTATTCCCATGCCACTTCTAATTTTTTTTTTAATTTCACATTGCTTGACTTAGAAGTTACTTAGATGCAAATACATCTTGTTTCTAAGTGGTGCTTGTTATAAAATCTTTTAAATAGAGGTTTTTCTATTTCAGAGAACAGAAACAGCAGTACTCTTTAAAGCACATGCAACCCAAATATCTGTAACTCAGCTGGTCTCCTGACTTTCCTTTTATATCCACAGTAAAGGGCTGAAGACCCCTGCTCCTGGCTACTCAGGGCCTTCCCAGCTCTTCCCGGAATTCCTGAGTGCTTACAGTCTTGGGGAGTAGTCATATCCTCAGTGCCGTCTTACCTTTCTGTTCCAAGTTCTGGTTTGTTTCTCTTCCTAAACCCATTATATCATCATGTCCCAGGAACAAGGACATTAGGTGATAGCAGCACACACCAGGACACATTCAAATGAAATGTCTGAGATCATGCTGAATAAATTTCATTAGTCAGCCCTGCCAAAGTGTGTCTTAATATCTGTCATCTTTTGCCCCACTCTCCCACCAAGAGGTATGTTCCTGTTTCTTTTCTTTTATAATCTCTCCCTCAGAGTCATTTTCCAATTTACCATTTTCCTCTTTCCCATATGCCTCTTCTCAAAAAACAAAAAACAAACAAACAAAAAAACTTCTTTATTTTAAGCCAAAAGGGAAACATGGAAAATTCTAGTCTCTTGTCATCCTGAGCAGCTTGCCTCCATTTTTATCTCAAATTCTCCCATCTAGATTCCTGAGACCTCCTTCTCTTTTGCATAACTTTGAAGAGCAAAATTTAAAAGAACTGTATCTTTAAGAATGTTGCTATCTGTCGAGACCAGTTTGGCTCAGTGGATAGAGCATTGGCTTGCGGACTGAAAGGTCCCAGGTTTGATTCCGGTTGGGGGCATGTACCTTGCTTGCGGGCACATCTCCACAGTGGGGTGTGTAGGAGGCGGCTGATCGATGTCTCTTTCTCATCAATGTTTCTGACTTTCTATCTCTCTCCCTTCCTCTCTGTTAAAAATCAATAAAATATATTTTTTTAAAAAAAGAATGTTGCTATCACTAAAGAACAGTGATCACTGTAAGAACTTAGTAATGGATGTGGTCTGTATCTGTGCTGCCCATTTCCAGTATGGCTGTTCAGTACTTGAAATGTGGCTAGTGGGACTGAGGCATTGAGTTCTTAATTTTGTTTAATTTTAATTGCACTTACAAAGCTACCTGTGGCTGGTGGCTATCTAATTGGACATCACAGTTCTAGACAATAAGCTCAAACTACCGTACAACCAGATTTGTAAATACCATATTCTTCCCCTCCCCACCCCACCCCCTAAAAAAAAAAAGAAACAGTTTTCAGTTAACTTAGTTGAAATGAATTTCAACTACAATTTCATCAGTCATTTCTTAGTTGCAGCTGGACCAGATATTTAAATGTTTTATAGATGATTTACCTGAGCCATCACTAGCCCCATCATCTCCATATCACAGATCCCAGCTTGGGCCAACCCTTTTTCTCACCCATGGGACTTAAATGCATCCAAGCAAGCTGCCCAGATGGAGTACCTTTTTCTGGTAGATACTTGACTTTTAGCTCTTCCCACCCACCACCCCCTCTCCAACATGCACATAAATGGGCCAGTTGGTGCATACAACTGCCACCAGGAAAGCAGGAACAGTATGGCACTTGTCAAAGCCAAGATCAAAGTGCAGGATCAATACACACCTAAAGCCAGGCCAGTGGGCAGGGTGAATTCCCAAGGTGGTTTTGAAATCTTAGAGCAATTTTGCTCCACATGGTGAATCTCCAAAAGGCCCAAGCAGCCTACACACCCAGGCTGCTCATTAGTGAAGTGAGGAATTCTCAAATATAATCTGTAAAAGATTAAAAACACAACCCTCAGAGAAATTATTTTAACTTAAAGATGTATTTAACTCTGAAGTAAGGACAGCAGCATGATGATCAAGTTAGTTCTAAGAATGTTGGAGGAAGAGAGTTTGAGTATAGTCAGGAAAGGAGAGCAAACAAGTATTATCAACTAGATTCCAAACTGGTCTATGGGGCCAAAAAGTGGTAACCTCTGGGGTTATCTTTTCTACCAGATATAAATCCTGGGCATCTCTATAGAACAAAAAAAAACAAACAAACAAACAAAAAAAAAACACTGCAGCTTATCTACTTAACTTCAAAGAGGCTGGGCCAAACAATGGTAAATAGTAAGCCAAACAGGTGTATTCTCATAGAAAAAAGTCATTCTTGGGCCGGTCTCTAGATAGTGCTCTTAAATAACATTGAAAGAATATAGCCAGCTTCCTATCTTGTTCCCAAGTTTTGGATAACTTAAACTGAATTATATTGACAAGGTCAGGATATTGGGCTCAAAGAATAGAAAGTGGAGTTATAGCACATTACTTGTATTTACAGAGAAGTATACTGACATAGTCATCATAATGGTAATAATCATGATAACAATGTTTGTCTTTCAACTTTTATAATCAACCTAAAAGTTGGCAAAGCATTTAATTATTGTTGACAAAAGAGAATGAAGAAATAATTAATTTTGTTTAAAGTAAGAGTGCAGACAGATGTTGGACAATATGAGGGATTAGAGACATGGAGGAAAAAGCAGAGGGTTGATTTTTCTTAGTGGGAGGTTATGTTGATATAGTTGGTGTTGCATTAAATAGAGGATTTTGTTTATTATTCAGACAGTAAAGTTGCCTTACAAATTACAAAACCAACAAGGGAACACCAGAGAAGTACATTTATGGATGCACTTAAGTGCATCCTCTTCCTGAAAGAATGGTGTTTATTTCATGTTTTCTGTAGTATTGAACAAATTGCATGTAATAGAAATCACAGAAGATTACCCAGCTAGTGTTGCTCGCTTGGTTGAACATTATCTAACACACCAAGAGGTTACTGGTTTGATTCCTGGTCAGGGCACATGCTTGGGTTACGGGCTTGATCCCCAGTAGGAATTGTGCAGGAGGCAGCCAATTGATGTTTCTCATTTATGTTTCTGTCTCTCTCTTTCTTTAAAGAAAAATCAATAAAAAAGTATTTTACAAAAAGAAATAACATAATATTTAGTTAAAAATGAGCAAAAATTGAATTGAAAAGCATAGTAAATTATCCAAAAGGATGAACAAATGGATGCATGTTCTTCCTTTCCCAGTCCTCCTCTTTAATCAGGGCCACTGTTGGCATCATGATTGAAGTGGGCATTGTATGTGGGTGCATGATAGGAACAGAAGTCTGAGTAGGCAGATGCTTCATCATATAGAGCAGCAGTTCTCAAAGTGTACTCCCCAAGCCAGCATTACTTGGAACTTTATTAGAAATGCAAATTCTCAGAGATGGATCAGAAGCTCTGTGGATGGTCCCAGCAATATGTTGAATAAGCCCTTCGAAGAACTGTGCACACTCAAGTGTGAGAATCAGTGGTGTAGAATCAGAACAAGGAGTTTGGATGTTTCTTTCTCATTGTTATGGGAAGCAACTTCCTAACTGGGACTGACATGATCTAATTTACATCTGGAGGCAGTTGTGTTGGTAGCTGTGTGGAGAACCATTTCTGGGGGAATGGGCCAAGTGCATGTAGAAGATGTGAGAATGTGGTTGGAGACACCAGGAAGTTAAAGAAGGTGAGCTGGAGTCATATCCCTTCCTCTTACTGGCTCTAGCTCCACAGATAACTTTCTTAACATCTCAGTGCTAGAAAAGAGCAGATGTTAAAGTGGGTGGGTATGAGAGTATTTTTTCACCTAAGGATTATATGATTTCTCATTCATTTGCCTTCGGTTACCTTTCTTAATATCATAGCCATGTGATTCTTCCTTATACAATATAAAAAGCTGTGACTAGGTACTTGGGTACTTAATCAGTTGGTCTGAACACTGAAACAATCCAAAGTTGCAAGGATCAAGCAGGGTTTAGAAAAAATACTCAGGCCAGCCTTTAAACAACAGTACTGACAAAGTTAACAATACTCTCAAACCCCAAAAGCCTAGAGTTCATTGTCATCCAAGAATTAGGCAGTTAAGGAATGGTCTGAGTCATTTGTAAAGTCCCAGAAAGTAAGTTGATTTGAAACCAAAAGACTTTGTTAGGAGCCTTGACCCTGAAATTTACAAATTATTACCTTGAACTGGTCCTTTCTCCTGTCTGAGAGAGCATCCTTCTCACCTCAAATGGGGACAATATGTCTGTGCCAGAGGCTCCCAGTAGGAGTATATGAGGCTCCCAGTCAGGATACCTCATCAGCGCAAATATTTCATCACAGTTGATACCATGTCTGTTCGGTAAAATATTCAGCCAATATCTCAACAAACATTGTTGAAAACCTATTATCAGTCAACTCTTAGCACTAATAATCATAATCCTAAAGTTTCTGCCAATAAATGGCTTAATTTCTCCCAACTTTCAATCTGCCTTAACTCAGAGTGAGGGGCAGATTAATAGATGTCGAGGATAACCTGGATTCTTGCTACATAGATTCCTAGAGGACATTTGCTCCTTTACTCCTTAGAAGAGTGATTTCAAATCAGAGAGTTTACTGAACCCCCTTCCATCACCATCAGCTCCTCTGAGTGTGAGCTGGAAAAAGAAGAGCCTCAGCCCTTGATGCAAAGGAAGCTGTGTCTTGATTGGAGAAGTGGAAACATGTGTTAGATGTTACATGCACCATAGGGTGCTAAGTAGAACAGGCTCATCTTGAAACTGATTTCAGCCTTCTGCATGGCTGTAAAACTCCTAGAAGCGCTATTTATGGACATCCTCATGTCTCAGAAGTTTCTGCTTTACTAACACAAGGGAAACTCTGAAAAGGCTTCTTTCTCTATCTGTTGATTTTCAGTTGCTTTCAGCTTCAAATAATTATATGCCAAGGTGGCATCATCTAATCACCTTCAGTGGTTTAAGACAGAAACCATTTATGTGGGTCAGCAATCTGGGCTGGATTCAGCTGGGCTCACTCAAGTGTTTACTAGGCCGACCAGAGGCTGAGTTAGGATGGTCTTCGCAGGATGGTCTCATCTCCACCCAGCTTATCTGTCATCCTCCTGCCAGCAGGCTGAGTTTGTTTTCTTTTCAGTATGCCTAAGCTACTGCTGCATTCTGTAGTCCAAAGCAAGTCACAAAGCCATCCAGGCTCAAGGAGTAGGGGCATGTACTCCACTTCTTGGTGGAAGGAGCTGCAAAGTCACATTGCAAGGGTTGTAGGTACAGAAGGGATAGAGAATTGTGGCCCTCTTTGTAATCAACCACAGTTGTCTTAGGCTCTTTTATGTCATTGATCATCTCATGTTGAAAAGGCTTAGAAGGGGGGTCAACATACTTTTTCCGGAAAAGACCAGGCTTTGCAAGCAACACAGTCTCTTTCTCATACACTCACCTTTATCTTTGTAGCACAAAAGCAGTCACAGAACATAGACAATTTGTAAATGAATGAAGGGGCTGTATTCTAGTAAAAATTTCAAAAACAGGTGCCAATTGGATTTGACCTACACCCATAGTTTGTGCACATCTACCTTAAAAGACAAATAATGTCACACAAAAATGAATAACAAATTAGTTTTGATGGTGATGATGATACTTTCAGATTCAGGTAATTACTTTTAGTTCATCATTTTCTCTTACAAATGTGGGATTGTATTTTTAGTTTAGTCATCCTCTTTTTTTCCCTTTAAAATTGTATCAGCTTTTGCTGCATAAGCAATCACTCTTGTCTTTCTTTTCTAAGATGCTCCACTTTAGTTTGTCTCTGCTTATCTTCTCATTTTTATGATTTTGCCCTCTGAAGTTTCTTTAAGTTTGCTTTTCTTCATTTCTTTACAAGAGAAGAAGATAACTATTTCTTAGAGGAATAGAAGCATTTCACCCATGAAATAGTGTCTGAGTCAGTCTTATAGAAAACTTTAATACTTGAGACGGATGCTATTCAAGGGTACAGGAAGGACTGCTTATGCATGGCAAGACGTGAGATGCATCCACTAGGCCACTAGAGAAAGAAATCCAGGGTGGGTTTAGGTTCTGGAGAAGCGTTAGGGAATGAAATAATACACCACAAAGCAGAAATAAGGTGTGTATATAATGAGTCAATCAATCAAATTAAAATATAAGGAACTAGCTAAGGAGCAATGTAAGTCTCTGAAACATCACTGTGCTATGCTCAAGAATTTAGTTAGAATTCAATGGCTAACATGACAGTGCTGATTCTCTGTGGCTTCTTTTCAGCCTGAAGAGTGAATACGAAAATGCTCAACATTAGCTCCTTCAAGCCATGTCTGTGACTGCGGGTGCACAGGAGCACAGTGGTTGGGGCCTCCTTTACTTGGGGTTGCTGAAGTGTGGCCTTGCCGATCTCAGGCTCACAATGAAAAGGCCCAAAGGACATCCTGGCTTCAGCTGTCTATGCATTTTCTTTGGGAATGTACTCTGCCAATGCATATGGTCTAGCCAGCAAGTTAATAGAATTCATTCAAGTGTGAACAAATGAGCAGTTTAATGACATATACAGCATATTTTGAAGTGCATCAGTTTTGCAGTCCCTTCTTGAGTAACAAAATTGCATTCCTTTAACCTCAACTTCATGGAAGTGAATTCCCTATTCCTAAAAATTATGAGGAAATATTTTTTGTTGTTACTGGTTTGGGTTGTTTTTGGAGAGTGTGCATTATAGTGCTTATAAGAGAAATATCTGCCACTGTGAGCATGACTAGCTGCTGTGAAAAATGTGTCTGAGTCATAAAATATAGTTTTATGCCATAAAAAATATTGTTTCTTTAAAGCCACATATGAAATCTATTGTGAGGTACGACTTTTTTAGCCTTATTTTTGAGATTGCAAAATCAGGACTTTACATGGTTGAATCTGTGGCTGGTAACAGGCTAAGCAGAAAGATTCGTACTAGCCTGCAATGGTTCTCAGTGTGGTCCCAGCCAGCAGACCAGCAGTATTAGCAGCACTTGAGACCTTGTTAGACATGCAGTAATCAGGCTCTGCCCTAGACCCACTGAAATGGAAACTCTGGCTGTGAGTTCCAGCAGTCCCTGTGTTTAGGAGACTCTGGTGATTCTGATGATGCAGCTTAAGAACCATTAGGCATAGAGAAATGTAAAGAGTTTTTAGGCTTCCTGAGAAGTAAAAATAACTAAATCCATTTCAAGTTTTTAAATCTCTCCCAAACAGGCAATACAGATAACAGGAGGAAAATACTGATCAATAAGAGACTTTTCTTTTTCCTAGATTTTAAAGAGATCTTTACTGATTCTTAATGTGCCAGGCACAGTGCTAAGCACTTAACATCAATAATCCCTTTGAACCCTCAGGTGATTGAGAGGATTAAATGAGATCATTTCCACATTATACAGATAAGGAAAGAGAAGTTTAAATCAGTTAAGGAATTACCAACTCTCCATGATATAGTAATCAGTCGAGCCAGTCTCCAGAATTGATATAGTGATAAAGAGAACATACAAGAATCACAGCTATTATGCAGTTATGACTCAGAATGGCTACCTTGTTTAAAAGATGGGTTCAGGGCACAGTACCCAAAAATATGGTTCCTTGGCATATTGCATATTATAAGCTGAAGGTGACTAAGAAAACAGCAGAAGCAGGAAGGTCATACTGACCTTCCCTCTGCCCTTCTTCCCGGGAACAGGTCATAAAACCCTCATTTGAGAGAGGTCCTCCCCATACCTAGAGGAAAAGCATCCTTTTCTCCAAAGACAAAGGCACCCATGAAGAATCTGGACAAATAGTTCTTGCAAAGTCTCCCTTAATTTATCCAATTTATCTCATACTCCTTTCCCTGTCATATTTCCTCTCTGTCCACTCATCATCAAATGTTGCATAAAAATACTCAGCTCTGTTTATTTAGTCTTTCTTTCTTTAGGAGGGCTCCATGTTAAGTAAAACTTTAAATAAGTTTTTGTTTTTGCTAATCTGTGTTTGTTGGTTTAATTTTTAGACCCAACCAGGGATCCTAAGGGGGTCAAGAAAAAATTTTTCCTCCCTGCACAAAGAAACATTTCTTTTTGAAAATATATAGGATGTGGAAAATATACATACATATATTTTTAATATTTTTTCTAGAGTTTAGTAATGGAGGCTAGAGCTGTTTAAAGACCTGGTTAGGTCTTTTAGTCACCATTTACTTTATCTGTTTTAGACCATAATTATTATGCTGTTACATTCAAGTGTTTTTAATTTGACTCTTAGGGAAATGAGGATGGAAAAATAATTATTTTTCACCTATTTTTCTGTAAATTTCCATTAAGTGAATTAAGTGTCCCTAAAAACACTACATTTTGATTAATAAAAATCAGCCTTTAAGGAAAGAAATTAACCAAGACTTTTCTAGTCTCTATTTTTAAAAGAATAAGTAAAATGTATCATGTGAAAGAAGGAACATAATATACTTTCAGTCAATGGAAATAGATACAAAATATTCTCAGCAGGGAAGCCTGTTTTTTTAATGTCTAATATTGATTCTGATAAATTAATAAGAAGCACATGGTTTTTGAACTGCTTGCTCTGAATGCCATAAATAGTAAGAAATTGCTCTGAAATGGTGCCTTGTCCAAAACATGGAATGAGGTGCATGGGCTGAGCCAGTATAGCTGCCAAGGTATCGAGGATGAAATACTCTTTCTACTAGAGCATTGCCCTAAGGACTGTCTTGCTGGAATATCCACTGCTCTTCTGCTGTGGATTTTCTTCTCTCAAGTACCTAAAAGGGCGAGTGATCCTCTAAACTTCAGGAGATATTAAAAAGGACCCTAGTTTTTGCTCACCAAAGTCATGTTGCCAGGATATTGTTTGCAAATAAAGAAAGTTTTTTTGTGCTAAGTGGTATTTAGGGTAAAATCTATTTCAGAGAGCCCTTTATGGAAGAGTTTGAAATAAACATAGTTGGTTAAGGGCATGGGTTTGGGGTTAAGCCAAAATTGGTTTAGTTTTTTCTTTGCTACTCAAGAGATAGAATCATGAACCAGTCTTAAATTAAACATAAGGCAAAATCTTCTTGTCTGAAAAATTGGAGTGATAATACCTACCTCTCAGGGCCATTGTGAGGGATAAGTGAGGCAGCTTTTTTTTTTCTTTCTGAATTAAACCTTCAGTGGCTTCCTATCTCTTTTCAATTGATTTGCAAGTCCATCCTACCCACATCCCCTTACAAGTCTCTACATGACCTTTCACTTCACTTTCCTAACAGTGTTCCCTGAAAATACCAGACACACTCCAACCTCAGAACCTTTGCACTTGTAGTTCCTCTCTGGACTGCTTTTCTGCATATGCCCTAATTCTCATGTTCATTGCCTTATCTCATCCCAGTTCTACTCAAAGTCACTTCATCCAAGGGGCCTTCATGATCATCTCACTTTAAAAAATCTGTGTCTACACATATCTGTGGGAACCTCTTTCCACGTCCCACATGGTTCAGGGTTCCCGGTTCAGGGTTCGGGTTCTGAAGGAGGCCGCACGCAAATGAAGAAAGAGACTAGAAGATATTAATTTGGCGATATTGGGGGGCCAGGCGGGAGCCTTCCTCTAGTGGAAAGGACTGCTACTTGCTCTGGCCTTTTTCTCCCTTTTATTAAGACTTTAGGACACACCCCTAGCCTTTAGGCAGGAAATAACAAAAACAGAAATCAACATGAAACAAACAGATAAAGGTTGCTTCAACCAATAATGTTTCAACTAAACAGTGAGTAATTAGCTCTGACTTTTCAGAGCAATTAAGGTTGACCAGCCTTCTGGCTTCCTGTTTACATCCATTTAGTGAGAACAATATTTGGTTTCTGATACATATCCACTCACATATTCTCCTTACCTTTTTAGATCTTCATATTCACATTGATCAATTTATTACAATGTGTTACTTGTTTTCTGTTCCTTGTCAAAATCCCTTTCTAGAATATAAGACATGAAAGTCGAGACTTTGTTGTTGTTTTTTTACTGTATATCCCTAGCAAGAAATTCATTTATCACTCAATAGGTGCAGTGATCTAGAAAGTCCTTATTTATATATCTTAGGCTCAAATTTATTGTTATTTAAATGCTCCCTAATCTCTAAGGAATTTTAAGAGTACTGAAAAACTGGAGGTCCTTTAGGGCAGTCTGGGGAAGATTAACAAAAGGTAGCAGCCATGGAGGTGTGGCACTTAAATCTTCCAAGAAAAACCTGCCACTAGAGTATGGTAGTGGACCGCCTACAACCACAGCATCATCAGTACCTTGCCAATGAATAACATGGCAGAGCTATTGGAGCTGATCTTTCCCTGTTCCACATGAGGCTCCGAGGGTGAACAGGCCTTGCTCTGGGACATCCATCTCCACTTAGTGGATATGTTCTGGAGCCTGAGACCCTTTCTATCCAGTCCTGCTTCCTCCCTGTTCTCCTTTCATAGGTAGTAGTAAGGCCTCATGCTTTGAAGGCTCTCCTTCCTTCTCCTGCTTCCTCTCCCTTTTCTCTTTTGCAGGCATATCTCCTCATGAATCTCTTGTACTTCCAAGTCTGTCTCAATATATGTTCTTTGATGACCCAACTGATGCAGCATCTCTCTCTAACCCACTTCCCCCACCACTCCATCCTAGCCCCATATAGGATGGTCACATGCTAAGTCTTTGGGACTGCAATTTTCTGAGGCCAACCCTGCACTCATTGCAAAATTTTCTAGAAGGCAGCAGTGGTTCTTGTGTGCATGTCCCAGTCATTGCTGTACTTTGTTTAGATATAATACAAATGGATAGAGCCAGAATTGGCCCTAAGAGCTAGTGGGAATGATTGTCTTTGAGACCTAAATATAAGCTATATAAGAAGACAAAGTAGGAAGGGAATGACATATCACACAGCTAGTGTAACAAAATGCATTTTTAAAAACATATTTCGAGGAAAAGTCCATGGAAGTCATTGTGATTCCTTTCTTTTTAGCAACTCTATTCAACATGGTCTGTCATCTCCATATAACAATAGCTTAAAACAGTCTTTCCTTGACTTGCTTTCTTCAATTATTGTATGTTTTCTGTGTCACCATATGTCTAATCACATGCTCAGTGCAACTTAATATTCTGGGATGAATATTGAATAAATGAACATTGTGCTTTTATTAGAAGTGCTTTACTGACAAGGACTTACCAGGTTTGTCATGTTTCAAATACATTTGCAAAGCACATCTCCTGTTGTCCTTAGAATTTGGAGGAGAGGGAAGTTTAAAAAATGTTATTTATGAGGCTGTATCTAGGCGACTGCTATATTGGGGTTTTGCAGAAGGGGAGAGAAGTTCAGCTCAACTCTGAATACAACAAGGAAAGGGAACTTATAGCTAAGGAGTGATGGTGGGGGGAATCAATGGATGGAAAATTATTAAGAGAAAACATCAAGGGTAAAGGGAGATTTTGGCTAAACCAACCTAACAATTTTTTTGCTGAAGGTAGATTAAATCCCACATGGGAGATGGTGAAGGTTAAAGAACCCAATCAGATATCAGGGGTGATCAGATATAGAGGATGGGGGATTCTGGCTAAACCAACTTAGCAGGATTCTTGCTATCACTGAGCATTGATTGCAAAGACAGACACTGAACTCCGAAAGTTGAGGCCTAATTGGGAAGAATACTCAGAGAAGTCTGACTCAAGTTTGCTCAAGGAGACAATTGTTGGGGTAGTGTGAGGAAGAGAAGGGAAAGCAGGTGACATATATTTTTAATACTTGTTGCAAAAACATTTCTTTTTCTCTTTGGCTCTGAGTACATTAGTCGTCTTTAATTTTCCCTTATTTTAGTTGCTAAGGCAACTCTTTTCACTAACATGAGTTTTCCTGTCCAAGAAAGTTACTTTGAGTGACCATGAACTCCTAATGGCATGTTTTGTTGATTGTGTTCTTCCTTCTTCAAGCTGAGACATAGTTGCCAAATATCTTAGGAATAATTTCTTCAAGTGTTTATGGCAGGTATCAGGGAACCTGTCCCAAAATTCTGCTACAACACAGGAGTCCTCTCAGAATCTGAGCAGCTAGGGCTGGCCTCAGAATGTCCTGATGGGAGAGGAACAAAGAGACAGCCACCGAGTTTGGCATCTCACAGACTTTAAAAGTTAAGTCCCAATGATTTAAGGTCTTTATCTGGAAGTGAAAGAGAAAGTGGGAATTCATAACTATTGATGACCATAAAGTAAGCCATTGGCAGCATCAAGTTTGACTCTCTCAGGTGGCTCGTCTTTGTACTTCCTTCCTCCCCCAAATCCAAAGCGTTATTGAGCTGACCACATTCCCACACAGCCAAGGAGGTATCAGAGAACTTGTTAATAAACAGCGCCATCAGGTCCACTTTAAGTCGCTTTTAAAATAAAGCCTGAAAAATCAGGAAAGCTGATGTGCTTTTCTCTTGTTGCTGCTTTTCAGTAGACTCTTCCAAACCAGGCCTTTTGGAAGTTAATATTCTGTATTTCTGAGATGAGAATAAAATGAAATGAGTGGATTTAAACTTTCCACTTGATACAAGAATAAGGGTTTCCTGTATCTCACAGTCATGGCTGAAATGAGAGCTTTAAATGTTCCTGGTTGCTGATTGAAAGCAGACATTGTCATTTCTGTTTCTACGGCATTTAGAAACTCAAGATGAACAGTGGGTCTGGCACCTGTAAAACTTGTTGAATGACTCATTTGATTGTCCCCTCACCCTCAGACAGTGATCTGCCATGTCAGGGAGGTTCAGGGCAGAGCTGCCAACTCAGAGATTACCTCCTCCAGTCACTACTGCCTGCCACACCCAGGCTCGCCATGCCCATGAAGAAGGAAGAAGCTAAGCTGTTCTGATGGCTCCCCTGTGCCTGAAGTACAGACTGAGGCTGGCCTGGACAGAGAAGAACAGGCACAACCAGACCTCCCCAAACTTTCAGCGAGTCTAACGCAACAGTAATTAATAGTCTCTGGGTCTCTCTTATGCATAGACTCTCCGATTTACATTCTGAATCAAAAGAAATCAGTGCACAGTAGCACCAATGCTCATTGCAAATATCCATGTAACAGAAATGTTCTTTCTGCTGCAATGTCCATGTGGCGCTGCCACTTACTATGTGTCTTCTTGGGTGACTCGGTCACCTCAGTTAGGGTCAGTTTCCTCATCTTAAGGTAGGGATGGTGGTATGTTCCTCACTTATTTCTTGGGTGATTAATCATGATCAATACTAACAATATTAGTTATAATTACTATTACTGTGTTTTTATATTAGTAATTAATAGTTTCCGGGGTTCATATAATGCATCAAGTACTCTAATGACCAGAGGTAATCTGTGAGATAGCTATTATTGTTGATGTGGTTATTCCTGCTTTTGGAGATGAAGAAATAAGCTCCAATAAGCCAGTAAGTGACCAGCCACAACTGCATCAGGTCTGTCTGCCCCTGAAACTATTGGAGAACACCCAATAGTTCCTGGTGTTTATGAAATGGTTTTTGTGCTTATTTATACATGTTTCTCCCACAGCCCACAGGGAGCTGTAATGCAGAAATATGTATCATTAGATAAAATAAAGAGCATAGGGATATAGACTGAAAGGAGAAAAAAATATGAAAGCACATCAAATTACGGGCAAGATGAATAGGCAGTGCCTCTGTGGGTAGCAAGAATGTCCCATAAAGTGGAAATAAGTGAGCTGCAGATTGGCCATTTTTGATCCTGGTAGCAAAGCCGTGCAGGCACGAGAAACAGTTTCAGGACTTGCAGTATCTGTTACGTTGCAAGGAAAGTGACAGATCAGAAAAAAACACCTTTTCTTAGCCCTAAGATCTGAGAAAAAATTCTGACACAGTGTATGAGGTAGTGAAAAAGCACCACTCCTAACAGCCCAATAACTAAGACAGTCTGCGCTTTGGAGAGAATCCTCCAGAAATTCAGCATTTAGAGCTAAAACATCCCGAAGCCCTTCTAATCCTGGTGATGGTAACTGGCATCCAGTGACAAGAATAGCAAAGCCTCCTCCAGACGTGACTGCCATGCAGCTTCTGGGCCCACTGCCTCACAATGTCACTGCATCACTAATGGTCTCAGAGCAGGTTTAATTTAAATATGCATGTCAGTGTAGAGAACAATCCCAGCTCTGCCCCACTAGCTACACAATACTGGGTTAGGCCTTCATTCCCATGCCTCGATGGCCTTCTTGGTGAAATGGGAAGAATAATAGTACCCCCCTCACAGGAGTGTTGGGAGGTTGGTAAGTTAATGTGTACAGAGTGCTCAGAACACTGCCTGGTGCTTAGTAAACATTGTGCCAGTTAGCTGGTAACAGCTGGTACAGTGGTTCAGAAGCAGATCTTTGGCATTGTTCTTCAGGAAACAAGATCTAGAACTAGAATCCCTTGTGGGTTCTGGGTGAGCATTATATATGGAGGGAAGGGTCTGTATTAAATTGGGTTTATAGCTTAATCCAATAGAGACCTCTGCTCAAAGAATCAAAGACAAAGGAAAGGGATGCAAAAGTTTCAAATGCTTCTCTGTTGTATGACAGGTTTCTTCACAAGGTAAGTAGCGAGTAACAAGGATCCAGGATGCCAAGGTCATGGCCAGAGCCAGGGCCAGTGCCCTTCTGCTCATCTGCAGAAGAACAGCTGAGCAACTCTGTGGCAGTCACTTCAAGTCCTGTAAATAGAAGGGAGATTAACAAATGGAATGAACATTCTGGATCCTCCCAAGGAGAAATCATACCCATGAGAGGAAAAGCAACTTCAAGACCCACGCCCATCTGTTATAGCAGTCCATAAATCATTCTGACCGCAGAGAGTCAACACCAAGGGCTTTAGTTTTAACTTGAAAAAAATGTTGCTATTCAAACTGCAAAGTTTGTGTGCAGAATCCAAAAGGATCTGCTAAACAGAGTTCAGCCGATTCCTCTGGAATGAAATGAAGAGCTGAAATAAATAGGCCACAAGGCACCTCTTGGGCTGTTAGCTCCTAGGATCTGATAGAACCAGGAGCTCTGGGATCTGTAGGTTAACTCTCTCCCAGACACCACCTGCCTGCACAGTCCTGGGGCCGCACCAGGCACGTCTGGTTTGACGGGAGTGGTTTATAATGTTACTAATACTTGATAAAACCACTGGGGCCTTTTCTTAACTGGGACTTCAGTTGTCTCTCTCAAACCTTCACAAAGTCCTTTTCTCTTCCACTCAATTCTTATCAAGCCAGGAAACGAGCCCCATGTTTACCCAAAGGTGAAGCCTGCCAAAGCAGTATTCACTTACTGACAATCCCAAAATCTGTTGGTGATAGGTGAAAGGGAACCGGATCTGTCAAGGCTGACCTAGTAGAACAGACACAGGCTTTGGAATCAGAGAAACCTGTATGAATCCCAGGTCTGTTCCTTATCAACTGTGGCTTTAAAGAATTTACTCTTCAAAAAAAAATTTAATCCCTAAAATTGCCTTGTCCAATACAGTAATGACTAACCACATGTGACTATTAAAGTAAAATGAGTGAAAATTAAAAATGTACCCCATCTGTTGCACTAGGCACAACCCCTATGGGGCTCTCATAACTACCATGTTGAGCTGCACCCATCTGGCATAGTTACATCATCATGAAAAAACTACTGGATGATGCTGATCTCTTCCAAAATTTTGCAGGGCTGCCATGAGATTTAGTGTTTGTGAAATGCCTGGCACAATAGCCCTCAAATAATAATTGGGATGTTTTCTCATAACTACTCAACTTGCTCAGCATTAACCTTGTCACCAGTACTTAGGCCTGTTTTCATAATTTTGATAGCCTGTGAGGTTGGCATCAATTTTCCCAGTTTAAGATGGGAAAAAGGAAGCTTGGTGAGGTTCTCCAGCAGATGCCAGGTGAGGAGGCTGGCATTCGAACCCAGGAGCTATCAACCACAAGGTCTGGACCTGGTGTCTCTTGGAGGATCCTATTTCTCAGAAAGCAGGGGTGTTGTGATGGACTGTGAAAATCCTCAGGCATTTCACTCCCCTCTATGTGCTGATCTACTGGTGCAGCCACAAGCACAAAGGAGCCTCTTAACAGCTAGCGTTTAAACAAAGTGCAGTTAATGTGTTTACTAGCTAGTACAAAATCCCTGTCCCTAGCTGGTTGTTAGGTTTGGCTGTCCCCTACTTAATGATGCTGTAGAAAGATATAATCATTCACAATGAATGTGGGTGACGGTGGTAGCAAAAGGGTAAGAAATAACCACAAATCAAAAAAATAAAATCAATTATCTATTATCTAGAAACCCCACCCAAATATTTTCCTTGTCTTCTGTCAGCATATTCTGCTTTCCAGGTTCTCTGCCATTCCTTATAACAAGAAATGGGACTCAATTTTATTTAACCAAATGACTTTTAAAGTTGAAATAAAGGGGAGAAATGTAGTCTGTCCTTTTAGAAGGAGTTTGGATCTTTGAACAATAGATTGTGATGTTGAAGAGTGTTGAGTAGCACGGGTTAGGACAAGTGTCTCTGGAAACCCTCAGTGGCCTAGGCCCCTCAGCACAGGGACCCTGGAGGTACAAGTACCTTCTAGTTAGAGTGATTCTAGCAAAAGTGAGTTTTCTAATCTCAAACAAAATGCTCCCTGACCCCCAACTTGTCTATAGTTTCACCAAAGGAGTGCCTGTCCCTTTCATCTTCTTTGTCCCAATGGCCTAAGGAAAGGTAGGTTTGGCTGGGTGACTGAACTAGATAGACGGTGAGCTCTAAAGTGTGATGGTGAAAAATTTTCACTGAGTCATCTGAGAACTGAAATGCTGAGCTCCCTGAATGAAGTTCCTTACCAGAGGGTTCTATTACCATTTGTTCATGGAAAACACACATTTGCAAGGGAGAAGGAGCCTAGCTCTCTTTTATGCTCTCCCTTTCCCTGCCAAGTCTGGAAGAAAATTTCCAGACAAGAGGATTTATTGCCTCAGCATGGTCACTGGGCCACAACCCAGTTGTGGTCAGTAGGTATCTGTGTGAAATTTAAAACTGCTGTTAGGTAAAGAAAACAGAAAGAAAAACACACAAAAGGAATAGAGACTCTGTGTCTTTAATCATCAGAAAGTTATGTCCTTCTGTTAATGGGGGTGGAGGGAAACCTAAATAGGTTGTGTTTCAGCTTCTTGCAGCTGATTGGCTCATACCCCCAGATTTGCTCTCTGATTTTCATGGATAGTTTGAATACATTTGGTCTGAGAATCTTCCAGTCACATTTGACAAACTCATAGTGGGCTTTGTTTGAAACCTTGCACTTAAGAGTTGCTCAGAACTTCTTATAAGTCTCACTGGGGAATTTCTATTCTGGCAATTGCCCTTCGTAATATCTGATATGTTTTATCTATGAATTATATGGGCACTTGGCAACAGTATCTTTTTCCCTTTTTGCTTTTGTTGCTAGAAAACCTAGAACTGATTTGGCATTCTATTTTCATTGTGTGGGGCCTTATGACATGCATTTCTGAAAACTTTTTTTTACTCTTTCCTTATTTTGCTATTTTGCCTTATTTTTCATCTCCTTGCCCAGAGTTCTTATCCCATGTCAAAAATTACTTCTTTGCAATGTGTTCAAACAGTATTCCTGGTCCAGTAGGGATTCCCAGGAGGTGCTTCAGAGCCACACCCAACCTCTAAGATGAACTTGTATGAATTTGAAACTGGTGCGCCTTCCTTTCAGCAGAGAACCTCAACAAATTGTTTTTGTATTTGTATATCTGTGCTTGCCAGCCCTCCAAGGACTGACCCTGATTCATTGTGCTGGGCCTGGTACAACACCATGGACTTCAGTAACTTCTTGCTTATGTTTTACATACTGGCCTGTTATGAAAAATTTTTTGGAAAAAAAATATTCACCTAATTTCTCAGTGCATAAATTTAGTTTCAATGTGCCTTTGATATGCTAGGTGCTTGGAACACAAATGTGTACCAGAAAGTTTCAAGGACTGTGTCCCTAAGGAGGTTATACTCTGGTGTGTGAGCCAACTGATATATCAGTAAACAAAGAAATAAAATAATTAAAAACTGTATTCAGTACAAAGAAAGACATAATCAGGATACTATACAAAAAGAGAGACCTATTAAAGAGGTCAAAGAAAGCTCTTTTGAGGGGGGATACTTGAGGCAAGACCTATAGGGTAACGAGGAGCCAGCTAATGCTAATGGCACTGAGAAGAGACTTCTGGACTGGTGGAACTGCAAGGGCAAAAGCCTTAAGGCTAAATAAAAGAACTTGAGAATTTCAAAGAGAAGGGCTCTGATGATTGTAATGAACAAAGATCAGAAAGCGAAATGAGATAAGGTCTCTAGGAGTTACATAATAAAGGACATTTCAGGCCATGGAAAGGAGTTGGAGTTTTATCTAAATATGAGGGTAATTATTTGCATGGTTTAAATGAACTGACTAAAAGTTTAAAGAATCAATCTGGCTACTGTGGAAAGAGTTTACATGGGAAGATCAATACATGGGAGAGAGAATGATGGTTTGTATCAACGTGATAGTGATAGTAGAGATAAAATATATATGAAAACTACTGTGGAAGGAGACTTGTTACTGGAAGTGTAAAGAAAGGATGAAAGAAGTCAAGGATGACTCAGTTTCAATAAATGGGTAGATACTAGAGGATAATCCAAGATGACGGCATAGGTAAACACCTACACTGCTGCCTCGTACAACAATTTCAAAACTACAACTAAAAGACAGTATGGACAGCATCCAGAACCACAGGAAAGCTGGCTGAGTAGAAATTCTACAACTAGAAGGAAAGAGAGAGGCTCACGGAGACCCAGAGGAGCTGCAAAAAGCTGAGATAGAGATGTGCACATGGAGAGAGCGGGCACAGAGTATCTGGCTGGCTTTCTCTGGCAGGAGGGAGATGGAGACTTCCAACATTGAACCCCTTGTCCTATGGCACTGAACCCCAGGTCCGGGCGAGGCTCATATGGGGGGAAGTTTGGACTATGAAAAGGGAGAAGTGCACAGAAATGTAGGGGAGTCGCAAAAGGGCAGAAGTCTGGTATAGCACTGCACGCAGAAGACCAACTGCTGATTGTGCCGCTGGCTTTCACGAGTGGGCAGGAGACAGAGCCTCCCAACTGTGCCACTTAACACTCCACTAAACCCGAGTTTCAGACGAAAACCGTGGGGACCCAGAATCATATGGTCCCGGAGGGCTGGGGAGCTGGAAAAGCATCTGTCTAGAGGCACTGTGTGCCCGCACAAGGACTGCTCTGGGGATTACCCAGAGTCACGTGAGACCAGGGGCTGTGGAGGGCGGGGCCTACTGGAAGGCAAGGTGGTCCATTAAACCCTGAGACTCCACTCCTCCCAAGCTCAACGGAGATGCTTTTGCAGTTTTGAAAGTCTTTTATCATAAGGCTGAATCCAACACAGAAGCTCTCCAGGCATAGTGAAAATGCCGGACAAGGGAAGAGATCACAAACAAAAGAAATGGAGGAAAACAAACGACTGGATATAGAGTTCAAAACCACAGTGATAAGGTTTTTAAAGAATATCCTAGAAAAGATGGAAAAATTTAGTGAGACCCAAGAAGAGATAAAAAAGGACCAACTAGAGATGAAAAAGAACCAACTAGAAAATAAACATACACTGACTGAAATAAAAAATATTATACAGAGACCTAAAAGCAGACTAGAGGAAAGCAAGAATCAAGTCAAAGATTTGAAATATAAAGAATTAGAAAACACTCAACTGGAATAGCAAGAAGAGAAAAGAATCCAAAAATGTAAAGATAATGTAAGGAGCCTCTGGGACAGCTTCAAGCGTACCAACATCAGAATTGTGGGGGTGCCAGAAGAAAAGAGGGAACAAGATACTGAAAACCTATTTGAAGAAATAATTACTGAAAACTTCCCACATCTGGTGAAAGAAATAGACTTGCAATTTCAGGAAGCACACAGAACCCCATATAAAAGGAATCCAAAGAGGACTACACCAAGACACATCATAATTAAAATACCAAGAGCAAAAGACAAAGAGAGAATATTAAAAGCAGCAAGAGAAAAACAGTTCATTAACTACAAGGGAGCACCCATACGACTGTCAGCTGATTTCTCAACAGAAATGATGAAGGCCAGATGGGAGTGGCAAGAAATATTCAACGTGATGAATAGCAAGAACCTACAACCAAGAATACTCTATCCAGCAAAGCTATCATTCAGAATTGAAGGGCAGATAAAGAGCTTCACAGATAAGAAAAAGCTAAAGGAGTTCATCAACTCCAAACTAGTATTATATGAAATGCTGAAAGGTACTCTTTAAGAAGAGGAAGAAGAAAAGGATAAAAGATAAAAAATTATGAACAACAAATACATATCTATCAACAAGTGAATCTAAAAATTTAATGAATTAAAAATTTGATGAACAGAATAAACTGGTGACTATAATAGAATCAGGAGCATAGAAAGGGAGTGGACTGATAATTTTCAGGGGGAAAGGGGTGAGGGGTGTACAGGGAGAGCCTGGACAAAAATCATACACCTATGGATGAAGTCAATGCATGGGAGGTAAGGGTAGAGGGAGGGTTGAGAGCCGGGTGGAGGGGAGCTATGGAGGGGAAAAAAGAGAAACAAATGTAATAATCTAAATAATAAAGATTTAAATAAATAAATAAATAAATAAATCGATAGATAGATAGATAGATAGATAAATAAATAAATAAATGGGGAAAAATAAAATAAATGGGTACATACTAGTGATATGTATTGAGCTAAGAAAGTCTTGTGATAGGCTTGCAGAGAGAGAGTGGGGAAAATAATTCAGTTATGAACATGTTAATTTTGAAACATTTGGATAGAGATGTCAAAGAGTTAGTTGTCTGAATTTGGAAATCAGAGAGGACTTGGTTTCTATTATAAATTTGAGAGTCATCAACAAATCCCCTGGAATTAAATGAAAGTAGAAGCACAGTAGAAATGAAAATTCCCAGAATCAAATCCTAGGGAACATGTAGAAGTTGAACAGAGAAGGAAAAGAGATGAAAGGAATGGAACACAATCAGGATGACAGGATTAGAATATTTCAAGAAGGGAATAGTCAATTGCTTAGAGATCAAATGAGGTAAGAAAAGTGTGTATTAAATTTGACTTTGAGAGAGTCATGGTGAATTTGGCCAGAGAAGTTTTACAGGAAATGGAAGACAGGTGGAATTGGTCAAAGATGGTATAGAAGAGAGGTAGTGGAAACAGAATATAGACACATTCTTTTTCAAGATCTTATGCCCTAACATGGATTGGAGACATGAGGTAGTAAATGAAGGATGAAGTGGGAATAGCTAGAACATATTTGTGTGCTGTCAGAAATGATCTAATAGAGAGAAAAAATTATGTGTGTTGGGTGGTGATAAAGGACTAACATTTTTTTGTGGATGAAAGAGGATGGAATCTGACAGAGGACTGAACCTGGAGCAGAAGTAGAAAGATTAACCTTTGTTGGCAGAAAGCATGCTTCATTAGGAAGGAAGAAGGAGAAAAGTTCTCATCTGATGGGTTTCTTTTACTCAGTAAACCGTAGTAATTGGCTGCAGTGAAGCAGTCATTTCAAAGACTGAGGAACCTTTTCAGAAAGAGTTAAAAGTACAGAGTCATTGTTGACTATCCACTTGAAGCTTGTAATTTTGAATTTATTTTCCAAATTAATTAATTATTATTTTATCTTTTTTAAAAATATATATATTTTATTGATTTTTTACAGAGAGGAAAGGAGAGGGACAGAGAGCTTGAAACATCGATGAGACAGAGACATCGATCAGCTGCCTCCTGCACACCCCCAACTGGAGATGTGCCTGCAACCAAGGTACATGCCCTTGACCAGAATCGAACCTGAGACCTTTCAGTCCACAGGCTAACGCTCTATCCACTGAGCCAAACCGGTTTCGGCTAATTATTATTTTGTCTTTTAATTATAGCTGACATTCAAAGCTGTATTAATTTCAGGTGTATAGCATAGTGGTTAGGTATTTATATAACCTATAAATAATCTCCCTGGTAAGTCTAGTACTCCCTTGACACCATACATAGTCATTACCATATTATTGACTATATTCCCTATGCTATAATCTTGAATTTAAACTAGATCCAGACAATCCAGTTTTGTGATTTTCTTTATCACGTTCAGTGGTAAAATATGGATAGGATACACTTTTAGTTTTTTTGGCCAAGAAAACAAAAAATGAAACAGAAGAGTTGAAGGTGTTTGTGAGAAAGTGATCGTACTATTGAATCATGGAAATAACTAGACAGGGACAGAAGTAAAAACAGAAGTTTGATGATAAATAAGAGATTGGCAGGGTTAATGAATAGAAAAGTAGCAAAGAAGTCAGATAAAGGAGAATAAGGATTGTTGAGCGATGGCTGGAAAGATCATATGATATGGTCCAAGAGTGGGATGTTAGGAATCAAAATTACAAGGTGGTGTTGTTAAGCTCTGTGGGTATTGAGTTAGTGAAAGAGGAACAAAGAAAAAAAATCATTATTCATTATTTCAGTGAAGGTGGCCAAAAAACTGAAAGTTCTACCTCACATAAGTTAGGAACCCATTCTTATTCATCGTATGTATTTCATGGATCATCTCAAATCTTTATTTGGAATTGGATAGGGTACACATAAATTAATAATGATGGGAGCTGATACATTGTGCTCTTACTCTATAAATACCAATTCAGGACATATTTTTGAACATTGGGCACTGTTATACCAGCGCCTGGGGAGTATCCTAAAATGTGTTAATTCTCATAGTTTAAACAATTGATAATTCTCATTTCTTAACCAGCAATGATATAAGACTCCCTAAGGCCTTTTGGGTTAATATTAATAGCTTTTGCATGGTGGTTAGAACCCTCCTGGTCTAGTATTTATGTGCCCAGACTCATCCATCCCCTGACACTCCCTTGAGATGTTCTAAACACACCAACTCCTTAGAAGTCCTCAGTGTCAGGACAAGCCTGCATGTCTTTACATAGCCTTCTGCTTCACCTGGGCTACCTTTACTCATTCTCTAAGATCCACCCAAAGAATTGACTTCTGGGTCAAGCCTTGCCTAAGAAATTTAGCCATACAAAAGAGCCACTATGTAGATCAAAAAACATCACAGATTGGCAATTTCATACTGTTAGTAATTTGCTACCACTTGCTGAATTGTAACTGTGTATTAAGTACATTTACCATCTCATTGAATTCCCACAACAAGCTTGAAAGGCAGGTGTAAATACTTCCATTTATTGGACAAGGATTCCAAGATCTAGAAATGGTCTTTCTAGAAAAAATAAATTAAATAAATGTCAGAAATAGGTTTGGATTCCAAAGACCAAGGGCATCCCATGCCCCTTCCTTTATGCAGTGCCTAGCTGTCCCTGGTACAGAAATATATATGATAATTCTTCATCTGTCAGAAAACCACCCAAACAAAGGGGAAGGCTGGCTTTGTTTATGGTTTACAGGACTCTAAATTCTGTCACTGTATGATTGCCCAGAGTCTTGACATTGGATTTACCTTGAGGCATGCTGCTGCTTTCCTCGAATTTAGGAAAATATGTTTTAACAGGTGAAGCTAAGAGTCTGAACTGTCTTTAAAAATCTTAATCCACTGAAACTGGTTTGCCTCAGTGGATAGAATGTCAGCCTGTGGACTGAAAGGTCCTGGGTTTGATTCCATTCAAGGGCATGTACCTTAATTGTGGGCACAACTCGAGGAGGAGGTGTTTCTCTTTCATCGATGTTTCTAACTCTCTATCTCTCTCCCTTTCTCTCTGTAAAAAATCAATAAAATATATTTTAAAAAAAATCTTAATTCTATAAGTACTCTTTGTTTCCAGGCTGCCTTGATCTGTGTTTGCCAGACAGGTTCCTTATTGCTTGAGTTGTAATAATTTAGGACAAGTTTTTTATTTATTTTTAATATGTATTTTTATTGCTTTTAGAGAGAGAGGAAAGGAGAGAGAGAACATCAATGCTAGAGAGAAACATAGATTGACTGCCTCCTACATGCCCCCCACTAGGGATAGAACCTGCAGCCTGGGCGTGTACCCTGACCAGAAATTGAACTGGAGACCTCTCCAGTTATTCATGGGACAACATTCAACCAACTGAGCCATACCAGCCAGGGCTAGAACAAATTTTTTAGATTATGAGAATACTGTGTGGATTTGTTGACATATGGTTACCAATTCTTGAGAAGTCAAGGGGGCATCTGGGTTCACTACCTGAACACCCTGTTTCTCTCATTGACAAAGAATTTTCCTGTTCTTGAGTACAATGGTGCTTTCTTGCTCAAGACCAGGAGTCCTTTGGCAAATATAGCATAGCTGCTCTGGGACCTTTGCATTTAGCTAGCATTCTTTCTAGATATAAATTTTGATTCTGTAGTATTCACCAGAGTTTCTGATGTCTAAGTCCACAGCAGAGGTTTTCAAACTTTATTGTGCATCAAAAATCACCTGCAGAACCTGTTGGAAAAGATTTCTTAGCCTCACTCTGCAGACTGATTCAGTCCCTCTGAGCTGAAGTCCTAGATTCTACAATTCACTCAACTCCCAGGTGATGCTGATGCTGCTGGTCCAAGGACTACTCTGTGAGGAGCTCACAGTGCTGCTCAAGTCCTAGATTACAGAACACCAAACGAGGTTGGATATAACAGCAAAAATTTTGGTAGTTTTCTGAGTAGACATCTGAATACTGAATTGTGTAGACCCAAAAGAAAAAAATAAATAAATGACTTTCAAAAAGATTATCTCCCAATTTTTGACATTATATTAGGTCTGGCAGTGAGCCCTCTGGTGTAGTAGGGGAGCCGTGGGCTAGAACCTGGGAGTCTTTCCTTCTGGGAGTTCTTCCAAGGCCTTAGAGAAACTTTCTTCTCTGTGACCATCAGGACATGAGTATATTTTGTTCCTAAAGTTTCTATAGAGGAAGATGCTTCATGAAATTGATCAGTGTCTCATCTCAATACAACTGTGAATGAAAACATTCCATAATATTATAAGAAATGTGGTTAAGATATAAAAAGATGATTTTTCATTTCCCCTTGTTAAGGCTAAAAGACCATTTTTATTAGATTCAAAATGGTGTCAGTCATGCAGATCAATACCTTCCTTTCTTTTTAACAGGAATCATTTGTGTTTGAACCCAACTGCCTCTTCAAAGTGGATGAATTTGGCTTTTTTTTGACCTGGAAAAGTGAAGGCAAGGTATGGCCCAGGAACACTAAGTTGTTCTTTTCTGCTGTCTGAGTGAATTAGTTTTATTTCTCAATGAGTACACAAGTATGTCTTGACGCTATGGACCTATGTTTATTCATTCATTCAGGGTTTTTAGAATTTGCTTCCAATGCCAGGCATTGGGAATACAGTGGTGATCAGGCCATCATTCTAGTCCTCATAGATTCCAGTCTAGGAGCAAAGTCAGGCATTAAAAAAAGGTACAAGTCATTGAGTGTTGTGAAAGGAAAGGTCAGGCTGCTACAAGAGCTTAAGATAGGCAGGTCTGATTTAATCATAGGAATTAGAAAGGTTTCCCAGAAAAAGAGCTATTCAAGCTGAAATCTCAAAGGTGCATGAAGACCACGTGCAGCTAGTCACATTGTGGGGCTTAACTCAGTGCGTGGCACAGTGTACACATTTAGTGAATCTTTTAGCTGAATTTAAGAAAAGTAGCATTGGAGTTATATATAAGTTAGCATTATTCCCACTTAATATTTCATGTACACCCATATATTTAACTAGAGGCCTGGTGCATGAAATTCATGCATGCTTGTGTGGGGGAGTCCTCTCAGCCCAGCCTACACCCTCTCTAATATGGGACCCCTGGGGAGATGTAGTCGGACATCCCTCTCACAATCCAGGATCACTGGCTCCTAACTGCTCACCTGCCTGCCTGCCTAGTTGCCCCTTACTGACCCCCCTTTCAGCCTTGTCGCCTTCAACTTCCCCCCACACCAGCCTGGTCACCCCTTACTTCCCCCCTGCCAGCCTGGTCATACTCAACTGATCCCCCCCCCCCCCCCTGGCCTGGTTGTCCTTAACTGCCCCCACAGCCTGGTTATCTCTTACTGCCCTCCCATGCCAGCCTGGTCGCCCCAAACTGTGCCCCCCTGCCAGCCTGGTTGCCCCCAACTGCTCGCCTCATGCAACCTGCTGCTTGGTCATTTGGTCATCCCTTACTAGCCCCCTTGCTGGCCTGGCACCCCACGCAGCCTGTTCAGTCATCCATTTGGTTGCGATGATCACTTAGGCTTTTATATATACAGACTAGGGGCCCAGTGCATGAAATTTGTGCACTGGGAATGCGGGGTCCTTCAGCCCAACCTGCCCCCTCTCACATACTGGAAGCCCTCAAAGGATGTCTTACTGATGGCTTAGGTCTGCTCCCCATAGAGTCTGGCCTTTCTTTGTGGAAAGCAACCAGGCTGATCAGGGGAAGGCACTAGCCCCATCACCCCACTGCTGCAGCCACTGCCAGTCACCACAGCCACGAAGGTGTTTTCATCAAAACGGACTCCAGTCCCTTTACCATGAAAAAATGACAACTTTCTTTAGGCATTTTCAAGATGTGTCTTTTATAGGATATGACATTTCTTTCTTTCTTTCTTTCTTTCTTTCTTTCTTTCTTTCTTTCTTTCTTTTTTTTTTTTTATCCTCACCTGAGGTTATGTTTTCATTGACTTTTAGAGAATGTGGAAGAGAAAGGGAAAGACAGAGAGAAACATCAAAGTGAGAGGAACACTGATTGGTTGCCTCCTGCATGAGCCCTGACCTGGGCCCTGGTCAGGGAGGAGCCTGCAACCTAGTTACATGCTCTTGATCAGAATTGAACCCAGACCCTGTGGTTGGCAGGCTGAGGCATTATCCACTGAGCCAAACTGCTAGGACAGGATATAACATTTCTTAGCCCTCCAGCAGCAGATCTTTGTTTTTTTTTCTCCAGAAGTGTGGTGGAAAAACCCTAGATCACCTTTTTGGATTCTTATTACCCAAGTTACTAAGAATATAACTAGTGGCATATAGGAAGCTTAGCCAATGAGCAGTCAGAAGAGGTGTTTCCTCTGTAGTTCACACCAATTGCTAATACCCTCCAATCTCCGGCTCTACCCCTGCCTAGGCGTAAAGCCTCTGGCTGACATGTTAGGCCTGGGCAGGAGCCCCTCAGCTCCCTCTGATCACCGGTTCAGCCCCTGACTTCTCGACTCTGATCGTAGGTGTGGCCCTGCCAGGAGTCCTCTAGCTCAGGCCCTTCCCATGCTTCTCAGGGCCCACACAGGGCCTACCTCAGAAAGACCTGGGTGCCAAGATGTTCCCAGGACCCAGGAGCTGGGCACCTATATATGTAAATTAACCACCATCTTTGTTGGGTTAATTTGCATACTCACTCTGATTGGCTATGGGCATAGTGGAGATAGGGTCAATTTACATGTTTATCTATTATTAGGTAAAATGATATAATTTATATGTAAAAATACAACAGCATTTTGTAAACATTTTAAAAATATTCAGAGTTGCATTCCTGTGTGTGTGTGTGAGAAAGAAACAGTGTTTCTACAAATTATTTATTATTGTTGTTATTGTTTACTTACTCTTCTAACTTACTCTAATCAACCTGTCTGTGCCATAGATTAGCATATTTTAGGCTCACTGCTGTACTGTTCTCTTTTCAGGAAGGACAAGTGCTAGAATGCTCCCTCATCAACAGTATTCGTTTGGGAGCCATACCAAAGGTACCTGTGATTGGTGTTTGCTCTTCTTCTAAATGCAGACTTACATTGGAAATGGTCTCCTGAATACCGTTTAACCTCCCACTGTCCCCAAATCACCAGCTGGGAATTAAGAACAGACAGTTTAGAAATCTTCTCATCTATAACTGTTGGGTGACTTGGATTGTGTTTAGTTATATTAGAAATGTTATTAACCCTTAAAACAAAGCCCCTTGCATGATATCAACACCTAATAAATTACTTATAAGTCCCCACCCTGTTTTAGCAAGCAGTGAGTGAGTCACTACTGCCCTATGGTTGACGTGGAAATGTAAATGACTTTGGTAGCCCCACATTTGTACACTTGTGCGTGCAGACCTTGCCTCACTTGAAAGATCGGTTGGCCTCTGAGAGAAAAAAAAAATGACAAGAGTGTATAAATCAGCCGTCTTCACAGTGACTGATTTGTTTGAATAAGAAATTATTTGCACAGTGGTACTAGGAATTTAAAATACTTATTTTTTTTGAAAATATTCTAGCACAGTGTTTATTCACTTCTCCATAATAGCCCTGCAGGTTTTAGATATTCAAAACAAAATGATATTTGAAACTTCTTTTTTTTTGTAAAGCTATCCTCTGTTGTGTTAGTTAAAATTTTTGTTTAGCTATATTAGTGCTTTCGAATGAGTTCCTTTCAAGGACTTTAAAGACACTGTTTTATTTGCTAATTTCATTTACTTGCACAGTCTTCATTCTGAATGAGGGTGCCATGCTTCTGGAGATGAGTACACACCTTTCTGTGTCCAGGCTGAAGGACTTAATCTCATGTTTGAATAACATGGCTTGCTGGTTCTGGCATTACTGCACTTATTTGTATGAAACCTCAATGACTGTTTCCTGGGGAGAGATCCCCATGGTCTCTGTGGATGTAATCAACTGCCCGTCAGAGCCTTTCCTCCCGTTGCCATATTCCAGGTCCTTCATAAAGACCCTCACACCGGGTTTTCTAAATCAGTGACATTCTAGTATTTTTCTTACCAAATGAGTTGTGTAGTGTAGTAGCTTTTACCGTAACAAGTTTCAGAATAATGCATTTTCAAAAGGAAAAAAAAACACACACACATTTGCCCATATGTATATATATTTTTTGTCAAATGTGTATTCTTTGTACCTGTGTCCTCCATACTCTGTGATCTAACATATTTCCTCCTATTTGTACACCTCTCTACAGGACCCAAAAATCCTGGCTGCTCTCGAAGCTGTTGGAAAATCAGAAAATGATCTGGAAGGGCGGATAGTTTGTGTCTGCAGTGGTACAGACCTGGTGAACATCAGTTTCACTTACATGGTGGCTGAAAATCCAGAAGTCACTAAGGTAACCCCAGTGAACCAGGCTCCTTCCCTCCCCCCATACATATATATGTGGTACAGGGACTGTTCTATGTAGAATATAATTTTGATACATATTTTAACGGTATAATGATTTCAATTTTTAAAAACTGTTTTCATTGCCCTGCTGGAATATTGCTATAGAAAATTCAGCAAAGCACAATACCTGTTGAGCATACCATTCATGTACATCAGCAATCCAAATACCTCCTGTAGGAAAAATCAACCTGGTGCCTCAATGACTGTCACCTGGGGAAAGACCCCCATGGTTTCTGTGGATGCAATCAAGTGCTCATCAGAGTGCCCGTGAGAGCCTTTAACTGGCATGTGCACTGGAATCACCTGGGATTTTGTTAAAATGCATATTTCGATTCACTAGGTCTGTGGTGGGGACAAAATTCTCCCTTTTTAATGAGCTCTCCCAGTTGATGTGGATGCTGCTGGCCTGAGAACCACAGTGTGAGTAGCCAGGGCCTATATCAGCACTTCCTAGTAGAACTATAATGCAGCAACAGATTACATTTAAATTTGTCTACCAGTGTTGGTCCAGCATGGCTCAGTGGTTGGGCATCAACCTGTGACCCAGGAGGTCACAGTTCCATTCCTGGTCAGGGCACATGCCTGGGTTGTGGGCTTGATCCCCAGTAGGGGATGTGCAAGACGCAGCCAATCAATGATTCTCCATCATCACTGATGTTTCTATCTCTCTCTCTCTTCCTCCCACTCTTGGAAATCAATAAATTATTTTTAATTGTATTTAACAGCTATAGTAAATAAGCAAAAAGGAACAGTGAAGTTAATTTCAGTGAAATAATTTATTTAACTCATATATCCAACCTAGAATCATTTTAACATAAAATTGATACAAAATTTATTAATGAAAATATCTTACATTCTTCTATTCATACTAAGTTTTTAGAATGTAATGTGTATTTTCAAATTAGCTATATTTCAAGTGCTTAGTAGCTCCACATGGCTAGTAGCTATCATGATGCGCAGTGCAGGTGAGATTGGTTAAGATATCCAAGCTTATCCCCAATAAGTTATTAAAGTATTGGGTTATGACCCATCTTTTTAAAAAATATATATATTTATTTATTTGTTACAGAGAGGAAGGAAGAGTGATAGAGAGTTAGAAACATTAATGGGAGAGAAATACAGATCAGCTGCCTCTTGCACACCTCCTACTGGGGACACACCTCCTACTGGGGATGTACCCACAACCAAAGTACATGCCCTTGACCAGAATAAAACCTGGAACCCTTTAATCTGCAGGCCGGTGCTCTATCCACTGAGCCAAACTGGTTAGTGCATGACCCATCTTTTAACATTATACCTAGCATGTCATTGTCCTGGCAAGCAACTGTATCAAAGAGATTTTGGCTAATGAAATAGAAAGCTTCAAATTTAAGTTACTTTTCTGAAAGTTATTTGTTTTTCAGGGTATTTTGCCTTTGAACAAAGCTCCCATTATCTTTCTCTATGTCTGAAGAGGCTTAAGTCTTTGCTATCCCATTACTGAGACCTGGGTTTGGGGGATGCAAAAGGCATTCCTTTTCCCATTAATATTACAAGTAGAGACAGTTCAGAGTGGAATGATAAGGACCATCATTAGAAACATCCAAGTTTTGAGCTAGAAGGGAATGCACGTAAGATTATTGAAAGAGACTGAAATTAGAAGACAACCCCGGACCCAGAGTTAATTGGTGACAGAGTTGAGTTCTGCAGATTCTGAGGCTATAAAGGCTCTTAGACCCTCACTCCATGTGGGCCATAGCCCAACAACAGGGGCTTCACTACAGTAAAGTCACAGGCCCACCATCAGATGCATTGATCCAGAATCTTCCGGTGACTCCTAAATGCAGTGAATTCTGAGACGCTTCTGGGTGGCCTCTTATCTTTGGAGCTAGGAATGGACGCTCCATGTGACCTCAGAGCCTTTGCTTGTGGTCCTTTTGTTGTCTTTGTGCTGTTGTTCCAGGTCACCTGCTTTGGGAGAATAGATTTTACAGTGCCTTCAGGTTCTTTTATTATTTTGCTCAGATCCACACTTAGTCTGAATGGTTTCTGGCACCCTGCTGATGTAAACAAATATTGTTCCTGCTACTTGTAGTTCATGTCTGTATCTGTGCTACAGAGGCCTTTTTAGTTGCTATTTGCCATAGCAACATTCAGTCCTAGAAATCCATGCTGACCAACCATGAAAAAAGACTTATTACTTACATCCAAATATTTAGCCACCTGAAATTTTGCAAAATGACTCTTCTGTAGACCTGTTCCCTGGCTTTTATCAACTCATCATATTATGAAAAATAGTATAACTAGATATACTGTTAAGCATATGGGCTTTGGGACCAGGTTAACTGGGCTCTAATCCTTGCTCTTCAGCTGTGTGACTTAGACACACATTTTGCCTGTGCCTCATTTTCTTAGACTATAAAGTGGGAATAATACCAAAATTTCTGCCCTTAGGATTGTGTTTATTACATGGAAAGTGATTCCTGCACTGCCTTTCTCATGTGTTAGCTGTATGAGCACAGAGCCACAGAACTTCAGAGCTGGAAATGGAACTCTTCATTTTTCAGATGAGGAGATGAAGTCAAATGATTAAAAGAACTCATGTAAGACTACACAGCAGTGTTGGCCAAAGTGCAGCTTAAAAGTAGGCCTTCTGATTTCCACATGATGCTATGCACTCCAATCATGCCCAGAGCCAGTCCTATCCTAGTAACATGGCTCCATTCAGTAAATCCCATAACTATCTTGCCTTCCCTGGTTTGATTGCAGTCAGTTTTGGTCCATTTTGCTTGGGAACCATATTCTGAAATCTGTACTCATGAGTAGGTAGTATATGGATATATGTTGGAGGCAGGGAGTATAAACTTAAAAGATAAGATTTTTTTCTAGTGTTATTTCCACAGAAATTTAAGATTAACTATTCAAAAAAGTTAAGGACAATAAAATAATCCTGTATTGGATTTTCAGTTCAAACTCAATACTCTGTAAGCCTGATCTTATAGAAGAAACAAAATGTTTCAGTTTCTGGGAACTGTTAATAGAAATGTTATATTTTATTAATAATGTGATATACAAGTATAAATCTCATTATCCAAACTAGACAGGCCATATTAGAGCATGTCCTGTTGGTTATGGACACTTGATGAAGATACTGATTTTTTTTTCAGTATGTACACATATATGTGGATAACCTTGCCCACTTCCTGGTTTTAAACTTACCTGTATTTTTTAAATATATTTTTTATTGATTTCAGAGAGGAAGGAAGAGTGAGAGAGAGAAAAAAACATCAATGATGAGAAAGAATCATTGATTGGCTGCCTTTTGCATGGGTGTCTACTGGGGATTGAGACCACAATCCGAGCATGTGTCCTTGATCAGAATTGAACCTTCAGTTTGCAGGCCGACACTCTATCCACTGAGCCAAACGAGCTAGGGCAAAATTTACCTGTATTTATCCAGATCATAATACTTACTGCCTCCATCACTGACAGCATTTCCCCATCACTGCAGTTTTGTTCCTATTCCTCTGTATGTGTTATCATCCCTAACAGAACACACAACCCATCAGAGTGTCAGGATATGTATAAAATACACACAGATATAATTACCTCAGGTCAAAAGGATAGCAAAATTCACGCATTAAATCAGAGCAAGTGAGAAATGTAGAGATCTCCTTGAATACCTGAAATGGAGTTGTGACACCTTGTGGTACAACTCTAATGTGAACACAGCTTAGGAGCCTAGAATCATGACTCATGGAATAGGCTAACTGCCCTCTTAGCCAGCTGTATTCCTGATGAGTTTATCACAAAAGTCAGTTAAAGCAAGTCATCATTTTTTAAAGTAACACATATATGCCTTAAACACTTTATTTTAACTTGAATCATACAAATGTGACTCAATTGTTGGTCAGTTTTTTAATGTTAGGGCTGAAGTGTTTTCATTCAGTATGAGTCTGTTGACTGGGGTCAATGTATTTGTTTGTTCTGTATCTCATTTATAATGCATCTCCTGAAATATTCAGTTTGTTTGTTTGTTTGTTTAAATATATTTTATTGATTTTTTACAGAGAGGAAGGGGGAGGGATAGAGAGTTAGAAACATCGACGAGAGAGAGACATCAATCAGCCGCCTCCTACACACCCCCTACAGGGGATGTGCCCGCAACCAGGATACATGCCCTTGACCGGAATCGAACCTGGGACCTTTGAGTCCGCAGACAGACGCTCTCTCCACTGAACCAAACTGGTTTTGGCTCCAGTTTGGTTTTTTGAAAGTAGAAATGAGACTTTGAGGACACCATGAAGCAATACAAGTAGAGAAAGAGAGTGACTTCTTTTCATCTCATTTAGTTGTCTTGCTCACATGGAGTTTAAGAAAAAATATTTTAGCCCTAACTAATTTGGCTCAGTGGATAGAACATTGACCTTTAGACTGAAGGGTCCCAGGTTCAATTCTGGTCAAGGGCACATGCCTGGGTTGCAGACTCGATCCCCTGGGTTGCATATATATATATATATATATATATATGACACCTGATCAATGATTCTCCCTCATCTTTGATGTTTCTATCTCTCCCTCTACCTTTCTCTCTGAAATCAATAAAAATATATATTTTTAAAAAGAAAAAAATATTTTTGCACCTTGCCTTTAAAGAAGCTTTCTAAAATATTTAACTAGAGAAATAACATTCTCCTTTTCATAAGCATGCTTCATTGGTGAATGTAAGTTTTTAAAAATATAGTATTATTGATTTCAGGAAGGAAGGAAAAGTGAGAAATAGAAACACCAATGATGAGAGAGAATCATTGATTGGCTGCCTTCTAGTATACCCCCTACTAGGAGCTTCCCCCTGGTGGTCAGTGCACTTCCACAGGGGGAGCTCCGCCCAGCCAGGTTGATGGCAGTGAGCACAGCCTCAGTGGCAGCGCTAAGGATGTCCAATTGCAGCTTAGGCCTGCTCCCTGGGCTGCCAGAGGAATGTCTGACTGCCAGCTTAGGCCTGATTCCCCAGGGAGTGAGTGGGCCTAAGCCAGCAGGTGGACATCCTCGGCAGGGTTTCAAACTGCAAGAGGGCTCAGCCTGGGTAAAGGGACCCACCCAACCCTGAGTACACAAATTTTCGTGCACCTGGCCTCTAATTATATGTATATATATATATTTATATATTTATATATGTGCACGTGCACACACACACACAGACACACACATATATATATATATGATTTCAAGTGAATGTTTGAGTCATTAATTTGTTACATGAAATCTTGGCTTCTCAGAATTGAGGTTTCAAATAAATACAAAATATTTTCCAGTACACATGACTGTGGAAATATGATAGTGCTTTTTTTCCCCAGTAAAAGATGACACCAGTATAAATATCATCTTTGCATCTCAGCTTGTATTTTTTCCAGCTGCCCTCTCTGCTTCAGCAGCAATAAGCTCGCCTTGCTACTGCATCTCTGTACCTCTTTAGAAGATCTGAGCTGCGTTCTGTAGATCTTTCTCTCCTGGGAAATAAGTGTCTAATGGCATCATAAACTTAAGTCCAAATCTTAACATTTCACCCTCCATTCACAATCTTTTCAAGCTCCTGGGACGATGAACATTTTCCTCACACATTCTACATGGATCCATTAACAAATACTCTTGTATCTAGAATCTAGCTGTTTTTTTAAAAAAATACATATATATATATATTTCAAAAAGGAAGGGAGAGGGAGAGAGAGAAATAGAAACATCAGTGATGAGAGAGAATCATTGATAAGCTGCCTTTTGCATGCACCCCACTGGGGCTTGAGCCTGCAACATGGACATGTGTCCTTAATTGGAATCGAACCCAGGACCCTTCAGTCCATAAGCTGATGCTCTATCTACTGAGCCAAACCTGCCAGAGCTAGGTTTGACTACAAGCACAATCCAGCCAGTATTGTTTCTCTCCTAACTATGGTCTGGACTCTTTAATGTAGTCTCAAAATAGCAGCTGGAGCCATGTTATAAAAATGTAATTCAGATCATATCACTCCACTGCTCAAAACCCTCCAAGGCTTATGAGGCCCTGCAAGAACTGATTCTTATTTCTTTTCCCGTCTATCTTTATCTCCCATTTCCTCCTTGTATTTCTTTCTAACCTCAGGGACTTTGCATGTGCTGTTCCTTTTGCCTAGAACATACTCTTTCCCCAGTATGTTTTCTCCCTCACATGTTCTCCGAACTCTGCTGAATATCACCTTAGTGGAAACTCCCCATCTCCCCACCTCCCCTACTCCCAGCACTTCCTAACTCCTTATCCTGCTTCATCTTTCTTCATAGCTCTGACCATTGTTATATACCATATACTCATCCATTGTCTTCTTCCCTCCACATGAGAAAAAGCAATGTTTTTGTTGCTAGCCTCATCCCCAACATCAAGAATGGTCAATGCTCAACATTTAATAAGTGCTTTATGGATACCTGTTTTATTGAGCTCTTTATTTTGACTAAATCAACAAATTCTAACCAGGTGTGGAATATGTATAACCCTTAGTGCTATACACCTCAAGTTTTTTATAGCTTACCACTCAGAAAACTAAGAAAGTGATCTCTGGACAAGAAGAATGAGAACTAGTGAGTTAGCGATAGTAAGAAAGGCCTGGGATTCCACGGTATTATTTTTAGAGCCACTTTTCAGGATGCAGTGGGACAGCTGCTGAGAACCAGGACAAGACTGGAGATTTTAACACTGGTGTCTTGGCCTCTTTCCAATTTAGATCATTATTTTCTGCTTACCTAAATTCTTCCTGTCACTTCAGTATAAAACTTAGCTCTCATTTCCTCTCCTTAAGCCCTCTGTTAAAAGGACTTGCTAACAAATTACTGGCACTTTTTCCTCAAACACAGTGTGTCTGTGGGTAATAGTGAGTCTCATTGGTCATGTGGTGTAAAATACCTATGAATAAAAGCAGCCACATGAAAAAGGCATTTTCCAATTTTTTTCTAAGCTGTGATGTAGCTTTTTTTTTTCTGGGCCCACATTTACCTCTTTGTCTACTGTTATCATAAATTGCAAATAAATAACAGTGAACATGCCAGCTTTCTTTGGTTAGAAAAGCAACTCAGTTTCTCCCAAGTATTTGTTCTGTTTTAGAATGCAACTTGATTTGACAATTTCGGTCTCTGTGGAGCTGAAAGGGGTTCATATGTTTTTCATGAAGTTACAGCTGGTGCTGCACAGCAAGCTGAAATCGCAGTCACAGTCCATAAGCCTGAAATGCAATGCTCATTTAAATTATCCACAAATAAGTCTGTTATTTTATACCAAGTTGCATTTCCCTTTGGTGACAAAAATAAGCTGCCATTATGAGTATTAAAATGCAAAGATTTGAATTGAGTTTAGATGATTTTCATTCTACTTTATGTAGTTGTAAATCAGTTGTAAATATTTGGCAAGCTCCATAAGCATGTTTTGTAACCAAGTAAGTTGTCACATCAGTGAGTGAATAACAAATATAAAAATTAAATTAGAAAAATGTTGCTTTTTTGTATACAAGAAAGATTAAATCGGGTAGTTTATTACAGGTAATGAATTCTTATTTTAGTATATTGGACTGAATGTCAAAATCGCTTTGCTGAACTTGGAGTATGTTGAGTGGAAGCTTACTGTAATGGTTCTTGAAAAAGTGATTTATTCTTTGTTTGTTGAAAAACAATTAAGTTCATGCCTGGCTGGCATAGCTCACTGGATGAGCATTGACCTATGAACCAGGAGTTTAGGATTTGATTCCCAGTCAGGTCAGATGCCTGGGTTATGGTTTCGATCCCCAGTAGGGGGCTTGCAGAAGACTACCCATCAATGATTCTCTTATCATTGATATTTCTATCTCTCTTTCCCTCTGCCTTCCTTTCTGAAATAAACTATATTTAAAAAAGAAAAGGAAAACAATCAAGTTTACTATTTAGTCAGTCCCTCCTACTGGCTTTGTTAACACCTGCAGAGCCTTCCTCCCCTCAACTAATTTCTTGGTGCATAGTCAAGTTACTCAAAGAGATAAGACCAGAGGCCTCACCAAAAGCTTCTTAAAGAGGCGAATTCTCTCTGCTGGCACTTAGGAAAAATCTGAAATTCTGAGGGTGCAGCCTGATGAATCTAATATTCTGGGTATGGAATCTCAGGAATCCAGCAGGTTATTCACCCAGGTAATTCTGATGGTGGATGGAGTTTGAGTCCCATCAGTTTAGCATACAAGTGAATTTAGTCCAAATAGCACAACAATTTTGAACCCAAGCAAATTTTTACCAAATTGATTGACTGCAGCATGCAGGGAAATCTCTAGACCTGTATATTTCACTAATCTAGTCATTGATAAGAATTCACTAAGTAAAAACACCAAAAGCACTTTTTAAAAGAATATTTCCATCACAGGTATGTTTCAAAGCATCCTCTGTTAGAATGCTATTTCTTGCAGTGCATTTTTAATATTGTTATATATCCCAGTACTGCTCCAAGTGTAGTCCCCAGACCAGCAGCTCCAGCAGTACCCGGGAACTGATTTAGAGATGCAGGTTCTCAGGCCTTGCCAAGCCCTGCTGAGTCAGTAACCAGGTTTTAACTAGCCCTCCAGGTGATTGTATACACACTCAATTTTAAGAACCATTGCTCTGAAAAAAAGCTCAGTAAGGAGCATTTATGTCCTGCTTCCCTGGCAGAAGTCTTGAAGAACTTATGTTAACTTTCCCATCTGCTGTCCAACCTCTCCTGAGTCAATGCCTGATAGATGCTAACTAGCTAAATGTAAATCTGAATTTCCCATCTCTCATCCCAGCCCTAATAGCCTTCGGTTTTTTGGATGCTTAAGTCTGGGATGGTGTACATGTGTTATGTGTGTGTGTGTGTGTGTGTTTCTATGTCTGAAAGTTGACATTTTCTTGTTTCATCTGGTTTTCTTTTAAATATTCTGAATTTGTTAGAAAGAAATCAGTGAGGGGCCATAAAACACTTTCTTTATTAATGACAGAGCTATGAATCAGAGCAGATGATGCAGGTTCTCAGGCCTTGCCAAGCTCTGCTGAGTCAATAACTAGGTTTTAACTTGTGAGTTCATAAGTTCATAAATACTGGCCCACCTAGGTATTTTATTGCCAAATAGAGATAACGTGGTTCGTATGTTTTATTGCTGGGTTGAATGTAGAGACCATCCAACTCTCTGTCTTGGGAGGGCTGCGTTCATCAGTGAGTCTGTGAAATGGGGTCTGTGGAGTGGGTGAAATTTGTCTCCTTGGCTTCCAACAATCACCTTTCATCTCTCTTCCTTCCTTGGCTCTCAGCCTCCTCTTGCAACACCCTCTGCCCCAGAATCCAGTACTTTCAGTGTCTCATCCATGGTGGCACTATCTGAATTCTGAAATGATGTCTTTATCTCTGTAGCACCAAAAGTTGACATTCCTTTAGACCAGAAGTTGGGAACTCAGATGCCTACAGGAGCCAGAGAGATGATGTGAATATGAAAAAGTGACAGGAGAAGACAAGTGGGAGATTGTGTAGACTTGAGTAAGTTGAGTTTCTGTACCCATAGACATAACCAGGGGAGTGGCCTCTGGTAGAGGGCAAACAACATCCCACTTACTTCCCTCCAATTTTCCAACTATCTGAACATGTACCTCAGGTTTCTAACTTGGTGGTAACAGTGCTTTTTCCATGAGATACTGGATATCTGGATTTTTTACATGAAATCTCCAGATATGAAAAGGTTGACATGATATATTTATCTCTTAAATACTGTGTGTGCCAAATGACAAGCCTGCCTGTGGATCATTGAGAACCTTACCTCTAGACATTAGCCAGCATACATTATGAATGCACTCACACTAAGGTGAATGCTAATATATACTTAATGTATTCACCTCATTGTCATTTTGAATGAGAAACCTGTTTCTTTTTCATTTCCTTCAGTTCTTTATCCAAGAGTTATTTTTTGATGAATTCTAAACTTAGACAAATCAATTTCACTGCATGGGCTTTTTAATCCCCCAATAGTAAAAGAAGGGAGTTGTACCAAGTGTCCCTTAAGGTTACTTTCTCCTATAAGACTTAAGGAATCATTTTGAAAAAAGAAAAAAAAATGTTCTGATTGCCAAGGAGAATTACTTTGACAAGACACTTGATAGAAGTCCCAGATTAGCCTAATAGGAGTCCCATCTATCCCTTAGGCCATTTGCCAATCTACTGGGGTAGAAGGCTCTGTTGGAGAAAGGAGGGGAGAGATTTCCATCAAAGAAGCAGGACATTGTACCCAGGAGCGGGAGAGCCTGCTGGTCAATAATGGTGATATCTATGGTGCACAGTCCACCAGAAGAGAGAAGGCTATATCGATGGGAGTTAGGACACAAGCAGAGGTTCAAAAGCAGAGGAATTTTGGACCCACAGTGTTGAGTCCAATGAGAAGGCTAGAGTAAACATTTAAGAAATTGGGAAATTAGGCTAAAACTGTGGACTGCTTTGAGTGCCAAGCCGCAATGCTTGTGGAATCTTCCCTAAAGATTCTAGGGAGGTAACAGAAGTCATGACCTGCAGTGTGGAAGGGATGTGCCACAATCTTTACATTCTGAGAAGATTGATATCCTATTTAATAAAAGCCTAATATGCTAAGTGTCCGGTTATCTGATGACTAGTTGACTGTTTAACCAATCAAAGCATAATATGCTAATGGTATGCTAAGGCCATTCAACCACTCACTTTGATGTGCACTGACCACCAAGGGTCAGAAAGCCAACTGGTCAACTAGTCGCTATAGTATGCACTGACTACCAAGAGGCAGATGCTCTGACTGGTAGGAGCTTGCTGCTGAGGTCCGGCCAATCAGGACAGAGAGATGGGCCAGAGATGCCCTGGAGCCTTCCTGCTGTCCCTCCCCTGCTCAGTCATGCACCAGTGGGGTTCCTCAGCCTGCCCTGAGCATTCTCACAATCTGAGACCGCTCAGGGGATGTCAGAGAGCCAGTTTCAACCCTATCCTGCAAGCCACTCCCCTTGGGAGAGCGCCAGACACAGGGCTCATGACTGGTGAGTGCTGCTATGGCAGCGTGAGCCTCTCCCAATAGGGACTGATTAGACGAAAGCCTGTAGCAGGCACAGTGGGGCTGGGATGAGCAGGAGCAGCAGATAGAAACTGCAGGCAATGTTGGACTGTGTGTTTTGGCCGATCCCTGCTGGACACCCTAAGGGGTCCCACCCATTCACGAATTCGTGCACTGGGCCTCTAGTATAGTAATAACACATGGCCAAGAGCATTGCTTCTCAAAGTGTGGTCTAGATCAGTAGCTTCATCATCACCCCCTGGTCTCAGGCCCTACCCATACCTGCTGAATCTGAATCTGCACTTGAACAAAATCCTTAGGTGCTTGTTTTGCACATTAAAGTTGGAGAGGTTCTGAGACAAAATACAAGAAAATTAGTTGTCCTTGGCCTCATCTAGTTACCCAAGGAAGAATCAAGAGAATTTGTTCCTGAGTGAGGTTAGGGTCTAAGAAACGGGATTTTACATTTCATTACCAAGGAGTATGATGATACAGTTACAAGAATTTGAGAACCTGGTTACTTTGGGACAAGAGGGGAAAGGACAATGAATTTTTTTAAATATGTCCTATGAGGAATGTATGTGTCATGGGATCTGCTGAGAATCATATAGAGCAAAGGAGATCACTGGTGGCAGTCAGGGCTTGTCTGTGGGGCCTGCCCATGTCTGCACAACCCTGTGTTCTGCATCTTTTAACATTCTGAAAGCAGCTATCTGTTTTCCTTTGGAACCCTCTACTTAAGTATTCAAATGTGGATTTTAACTGTAATTTTTCTTAGCACTGGAGTTACCTGAAACTAAAGCTCCTTGTTGAAATGCATATTCAAGAAACTGGAGCTGTTGTTTTCAGGGGGTTTTGTCACCAAACACCATTGAGGATCAAAACAAGAAAGAAACCTGGATCTGTGTCATGGAGCCCTGGCCTGAAGCAGCACTGCGCATCTTGGCATAGTCACTGTCAGCTTTTGCATGGACCATGCATTTTTACTGTTTATGGATGTATTCCAAATCCACAAGGAGTATGGCTCATGGGGGAGCATTGCTATCCATCCTCTACATTCCAGAAAGTACAGAGGAGGAAAAAAAGAAAATAAACCCATCCTATAGATTGTTACCCCTCCTTCTTTGTGTTTTTTAACTGAAGTGAAAAACATTTTCGAAGTATTTTTTAACTGAAGTAAAATGCACATGCATAAAATGAACCATGTTAAAGTGAACATTCAGTGCCATTTGGTAAATCACACTGTTGTGGAACCACCACCTCTACCTAGTTCTAAAAACATGCTGTTCCTAGTCTAAAGAAGCCAAAGAAGCCCTGTGCCCATTAAGCAGTATGACTATTAAACTTCTCTTTCCTTTTATGCACAGTTAGGCTCATGCTGTTTGTAGAGTTTAATATGCTGTATTTTATAATTGAAAAAATTCCTTCATGTGCATTTCCTTGGTATTTAATTTTTTTTCTGGGGCTCAGTGTAATTATAAATCCTTACAACCTTTGAAGTTGATTTTCAGGTGTTACCAGCTCATGCTTCTTGGGAAAACTTCCAGCCTCCTAGGCATGATGTTCATGATGCTGTGGTCTTAACCAGGGACATGTTTCCATTACTGGGCCTCTCTCACCCTCTCACTGTTGGGTTTCATGAATTTTACACGTTTCCTAAGCACACACTCTAGGTTCTGGGCTCAACCCAGAGCAGCTCATTTGCCCTAATTGAAAGTGTTATCAAATGACTCTACCAAGGGAATGCAAAATAAATTACTCTAATTGCACCAGAAACATAATGTGAAGTTAGGATTTCACCTTTTGGTCCCTGGGAGAGGAAAATCTCACTAGCTTTAAATTGCTTCACCATGTACCACAAAGTTCCAGTTTTTACTGCTAGCAAAAATTGTCATCAAGAACATGATATGCATAATGTAACCCTGTACCTGTTTGTATACTTCCTAATCTTTGGATTATGTTTTTAAAGAGGGATCCATGAGAAGGTGGGTAGGGCACCTCACCTTGGATAACACTTTGTTGCCTCCAAGAACTATGATCTGGAGCAAATAATTTAATAATCTCAAACTACAACCCCTGGGCCAGACCAGCCCTCAGCTGATTCTGTATGACCAGTGAACTAGGAATGGCTTTTTTCTTTTAACTAGAGGCCCGGTGCACAAAATTCATGCATGGGGGGGGGCATGTCCTTCAGCCCAGCCTGCTCCTTCTCCATTCTGGGACCCCTTGAGAGATGTCCAATTGCTCGTTTGGCCCAAGTAGGATTGGGCCTGAACAGGAAATTGGACATCCCTCTCACAATCCAGGACTGCTGGATCCCAACTGCTCACCTGCCTGCCTTCCTGATTGCCCCTAACTGCTTCTGCCTGCCAGCCTGATCACCCCCTAACCACTCTCTTGCCAGACTGATTTATGTCTAACTGCTCCCCTGCCATCCTGTTTGCCCCTACTGCCCTCCCCTGTGAGCCTGGTCACCCCTAACTGCCCTCCCCTACAGACTGGTCACCCCTAACTGCCCTCCCCTGCAGGCCTGGGTTTCCTGCAACTGCCCTTCCCTGCAGGCCCAGTTACCCCAACATCTCTCCTCTGTTAGCCTGGTCACCCCCAACTGCCCTCCTCTGCAGGCCTGGTCCTTCCCAACTGCCCTCCCTGCTGGCCTGATCACCCATAACCGCCCTCCCTTTCAGGCCTGGTCCCTGCCAACTGCCCTCCCCTGCTGGCCATCTTGTGGCAGCCATCTTGTGTCCACATGGGGACAGGATCTTTGATCACATGGGAGCAGTCATCTTGTGTGTTGGAGTGATGGTCAATCTGCATATTACTCTTTTATTAGATAGGATAGAGGCCTGATGCATGGGTGGGGCCAGCTGATTTGCCCTGGAGGGTGTCCTCAATCAGGGTGGGGTTTCCCTTGGGGCATGGGGCAGCCTGGGAGAGGGGCCTGTGGTGGTTTGCAGGCTGGCCAAGCCCCCCGCACCCCTTTGTGACCCAAGTGGAGGCTCTGGTATCTGGGATTTATTTATCTTCTACAATTGAAACTTTATAGACTGGAGAGGAGCCAGCCTCCTACTCACTCCGTGGTGGCAGCCATTTCTGTTGGGATTTATTTATCTTCTATAATTGAAACTTTGTAGCATTAAGTGGGAGCCTAGGCCAGCCAGGGTGTGTGGAGAGCTTGGCTTCCTCCATCACCTGGGGCAACCGTAGCCTTCTACTCTCTTGAGCTCCATGGCGGCCACCATTTTTGTTGGGATTTATTTATTTTCTATAATTGAAATTTTGTAGCCTTGAGTGGAGGCCTGAGCCCACCAGGGTATGTTGAAAGCTTGGCTTCCTCCATTGCTGGGAAACCCAAGCCTTCTTCCTGCTCACTCTGTGGCCACAGCAATCTTGGTTGGGTTAATTTACATACTCACTCCTGATTGGCTGGTGGGTAGCTTGTGGATGTAACAGAATGATGGTTAATTTGCATATTACTTTTTTATTAGATAGAAAGGGTTGTGAAAACAAAATAAGACATAAAAACTGACCAACAGAGAACCACATGTGGTCTACAAAGCCTGAAATGTTTGTTATCTGTTTCTTTACAGAAAAGGTTTATTACCCAGCCTCTGTGGCTCAGTTGGTTGAACTTTGACCCTAAATCAGGAGGTCATGGTTCTAATTCCCTGTCAGAGCACATGCTAAGGTTTTGGACTTGATCCCCAATAAGGGATGTGCAGGAGGCAGCCAATCAATAATTCTCCCTCATTATTGATGTTCCTATCTTTCTCTCTCTCCTCTTTTCCTCTCTCTGAAATCAATAAAAACATTAAAATATGTTTTTAAGGAAAATATCTGCTGTCCCTAATCCTACATAATAAAAAGGTAATATGCAAATTTACCTATACACCCTCACAAGATGGATGTTTATGACCAGACCGGCAGGGTGGTTAGTGAGGGACGACCAAAGAACTGGACAAGCAGATTGCATGATGTGACCAGGCCAGCAGGAGGATTAGTGAGGGACAACCAACCAACTGAACAAGCAGGTTGCATGGGGCGACCAGGCTGGCAGGGGGGTTAGTGAGGGACGATCAAATAACTGAACAACAGGCTGTGTGGGGCAAGCAGGTCAGCAGGAGGGTTAGTGAGGGATGACCAAATGAATGAACAGCAGGCTGCATGGGGCTGCCAGGCTGGTGGGTGGGCCTGAAGGGTGACCAGGCTGGTGGAGAAGGGTGGGCAGTTGGGGACGACCAGGCTGGCGGGGTGGGGGGCGCTAAGAGGTAACCGGCTGGCAGAGGTCAATTAGGGGCAACCAGGCTGGCAGGAAGGGCAGTTTGGGGCCATCAGGCCAGCATGCAGAGGCAGTGAGGGGTGATCAGGTTGGTGGTGGGGGGACAGTTAGGGGCAATCAGGCAGGCAGTCAAGTGAGAAGTTAGGAGCCAGCAGACCAGGATTGTGAGAGGGATGTCCCAGATTGGAGAGGGTGTAGGCTGGGCTGAGGGAACCCCATGCACGAATTTCATGCACTAGGCCTCTAGTAATCATAATAACAAGAGCAGCAGTGCAGTTTTTGTTTGTTTGTTTTTAGTTTATATTTAGTACCACATCCTGCTCAAAGCACTTGGTGTGTATTATCTCATTTAATTATCACAACAATTTTATGGGATGGGTATGATTATCTTCATTTTTCAGAGGAAGAAATTGGCCTAAAGAGGTTGAGTAACTTGTCCAAGGTCATACAGCCAGTAAGTGGCAAAGCTGGTGTTTTGAACCTTGATAGTGGATTCACTCCAGATACTGAATTCTCCCACCACCCTATGCTGCCACTCTCAGGTTGAGGGACAGCCATTTCTACCTATAACATTGCGCAAACTGACTATACTTTTTACGATAAATATTTAATACTAGAAACCCAATGCATGAAATTCATACACAGGAAGGATTCCTAGACCTGGCTGGCGATCAGAGCCAATCTGTGGGATGATTGGTGGGGTGATCAGGGTCCCCCATGGGAACTTGCCCTGGCCTGGCACTGTCGGCTCACTGCTCCCACCCTCCATTGCTACCATCTGTCAGGGCCTGAGGGTTGGGGCAAGCTCTTGCATTGAGTGTCTGCCCCCTGGTGATCAGTGTGCATCATAGCAACCAGTTGTCCCAAAGGTAGTTCTGCTGTTCAGTTGATTTGGGTAATAGGGTTTTATATAGATAGATCATTATCTGTGGGAGGTGTAGGACTTGGGAAGAACAGCACTTCCTAAATTGTTCTGTAGCATTGTGGAATCCTAAAAAACAAAAGTCCACATTAAAGGGGTTCCCTGGTCAAGTAGGCATCAGTAAGCTTACAGGTTTCTTTATGGTAGATAGCACTCTGAGAAATGTCACTATTCTCATATCAACTTCAGTAGAAGGCAGGATAGGCTAGTCAGCTATTTCCCAATCGTCATTTTTATTTTGATCTATTGAAGGGGCACAAATGAAAATCTTTCAGAATGACTATTTTACAGGAAAAAGTCAGCAAATGACATCACGGAGGCATTCTTCAGCCCAGTATTTTTCCAGAAAGATCAAAACAATGGAATCTAGGCATTCATTTATCATCTTCCTCATAAACATTATTTTTCTTGTCTTTGTTTTCCTGCTGCCATATTTCTTTCTTCCTCTCCCCTCCCCTTTTTTGGGGCACACAGGGAAATGGGGGGATTTTTCCATAAATGAGAGAAAGTTAGATAATGAAACAAACCCAGTGGCTTAGATTCTTTTTTAGTAACTCATATTAAGTCCTATTCAATTTTACAGGATTACATGTAGATTGATGTACCTAAACTAATAAACAGGTTGATGCTGCCTGGGCAGAAGTTGGCCCCTTGATTGATTGTATCTGTCTCAGCGCCTCAGAAGGTAGCATTTGTCTGCATGTGGAAATGCTGTTCATTTCAGCATGACTTAATTTGCCAGCATTGTCAGGAGGATTGGGACCTCAGGGATTATAAGCATCAGCCAAAGAAACAACTTCATGAATATCTTTCAGCTCAGCGGTTGTTCATTCATCTTTTACCCACCAAGATTTTTCAAATTTGACAATTGAGAGCAAAAATGCGTTCTCACAAAACCGGTAGTTTCTGACTGGCATAGGGTGATGCTCTTGATTTTCTCAAATCTTAAAAGTTCTTCAGTTTATTTTAGAGTTTTTCAATGGATGCCAAGTAAGTATTACATAAAGTAAACAAAATGCTTCATTTTCTTTTTGAATGATTTCTGGGATTTGTAGAAATGGAGCTGCTGTGTGAATACTGAGGCACTAAAGAACATCACATATTGTTATTTAAAGTCAGTAGGCACCAGTGAACATAGGCATGAATGTATTCTGAATGTCCTATATGTCTGTGATTCCTTAGGCTGGATTCGCAATATAAACTTACAGCAGACAAGAGAAAAGGCATAGAAATGTATTATTTTTTATTAATTTAATCCATTAAATTTTAAATTTTACATGCGTGGGAGCATTATAGAAAGAACTGAATACTCAAATGAGCAGTGACATTTGAATTTATGTAGCATCTAATAGGGGAAAGAAAGGAGCAAAAGCCACTTATGGGAAAGCAAATGATTTTTAGGGAAGATTAATGGACTCTTAGGAGAAGAGATAGTAGATATGAGAGGAGAAATATGATAGTTTTGTGTCATTTTCTGTTTGAGTGTGGTGCCAACTTTTTATCTTCCATAAGAGAAAATTAAAGTTGGTCCAGGGGATGGAATTTTAAGATAATTGAGTTTGTGGGTTTTTTAAATTGATTTTAGAGAGAGGAAGAGAAAGAGAGAGAGAAACATCCATTTATTGTTCCACTTATGTATTCACTAGAGGCCCAGTGCACAAAATTCATGCTTGGGGGGGTGTCCCTAAGGCCAGCCTGCACCCTCTCCAATCTGGGACCCTTCGAGGGGTGTCTGACTGTCCGTTTAAGCCCAATCCTGGTGGGATCAGGCCTAAACGGGCAATCAGACATTCCTCTCATAATCCAGGACTGCTGGCTCCCAACCACTTGCCTGCCTGCCTGCCTGATTGCCCTAACTGTTGCTGCCTGCCAGCTTTATCACCCCTTACCCACTCCCCTGCCAGCCTGATAGATGCTTGACTGCTCCCCTGCTGGCCCAATTGCCCCTAATTGTCCTTCCCTGCAGGCCTGGTCACCCCAAACTGCCCTCTGCTGCTGACCTGATCACCCCTCATGGCCTTTCCTTGCCAGGCTGATCACCTCCAACTTCCCTCCCCTGCAGGCTTGGTCACTCCAAACTGACCTTCCCTGCTGGCCTGGTCACCCCTAACTGCCCTCTCCTGAAGGCCTGCTCGCCCCCAACTACCCTCCCCTGCGGGCCCGGTCACTCCTAACTGCCCTCCGCTGCTGGCTTGATCAGCCTAACTGCCCTCCCCTAAAGGCCTGCTCACCTCCAACTGCCCTGCCCTGCTGGCCTGGTAACCCCTAACTGACCTTCCCTACATACCTGATTGCCCCCAGTTGCCCTCCCCTGCAGGCCTGGTCCCTCCCAACTGCCCTCTCCTGCTGACTTGATTGCCCACAACTGCCCTCCCCTACTGGCCATCTTGTGTCCACAAGGGGGCAGCAATCTTTGACCACATGGGGACAGTCATCTTGTGTGTTGGAGTGATGGTCAATTTGCATATTATTCTTTTATTAGATAGTATTGGCTGATTCTTGTATGTGACCTCACCAGGGATTGAATCTGAACCTTGACGTATGAAGATAATGCTCTAAACAACTGAGCTAAGCTACTTAACCAAGGCCAAAATAACTGAATTCTTTAGGGAAGCTCTGTTTACAGACAATTATGGGATTTCAGGAATTCAGATGCCTTCAGTTGAAAATAATTCTTGTGCCAAGAGTCATATTTTTGGGTGACACATCTTTCAACAATATGCTGATAAGAGTAGATATCTAGAAGGAGATGTAGTTATTTGGGACAACTGGGGAGTGGTATTCTGAGTCCTGCAGCTGTTTGGTGGGTGCCACAGCTGTAGCTTTTCAGGCCTCTGTAAACATCCACTTTCCCCTTCAAGATGGTGCCTTTTCCACGTTCACGCTGCTGGCTCCAGGAGAAAAAACCCCATAGCAGTGAGGCTGCCGGGTCTAGCAACCTGCCAGAGAAAGAATTCAGAGAAATGGTCATAAGGTGGCTGAAAAGAATGGAAGACAAATTCAACAATATGAGTAAGAACCAAGAGGAAATGAAGAAGAACCAAGAGGAAATGAAGAAGAATCAAGAATAAATGAAAAATGACTTCCCTGCTATAAAGAACTCAATAGAAAGCATAAAAAGAGACTAGAAGAAGCAGAGGACCACATCAGTGAGCTAGAAGACAAGATAGGAAAAAATACTTAAGTAGAGCAGCTTCTAGAAAAAAAATTAAAAAGCAGGAGGAGAACCTAAGGGAACTTTGGGATAACACAAAACAAAACAACATCCATGTAATAAAGGTACCAGAAGGAGAGGAAACTGAGCACAGAATAGAAAACCTGTTTAAGAAATAATGACAGAAAACTTCCCTGATATAGGGAAGAAAAAACCCACATAAATTTAAGAAGCTCACAGAGTACCAAGCAAAATGAACCACAAAAGACCAATACCAAAGCACATTATAAATTGGCAAACACCAACAGCAAAGTAAGAATCTTAAAAGCAGCCAGAGAAAATCAGAAAGTTACCTACAAAGGAACCCCCATCAGACTAGTGACTGATTTCTCAACAGAAATCAGGCCAGAAGGGAATGGAATGAAATATACAAAGTCATGCAAAGGAAGGTTCTGAATCCAAGAGTACTGTACCCAGCAAGGCTTTCAAACAAAATTGAAGATGAAATCAGGAGCTTCACAGACAAAAAAGGACTAAGGGAATTCATTACCACCAAATCAGCAATGCAAAAAATGTTAAAGGGTCTGCTGTAAAAAAGAAAGAAAGAAAGAAAGAAAGAAAGAAAGGAAGAAAGAAAGAAGGAAGGAAGGAAGGAAGGAAGGAAGGAAGGAAAGAAAGAAAGAAAGAAAGAGGAAGTGAAGAAGGAACACAGGGGTAAAGAATAACTTTAATAATAACTTTAAATGTAAATTGATTAAATGCTCCAATCAAAAGACATAGGGTGACCAATTGGATAAGAAAACATGACCCATATATCTGCTGTCTACAAGAAACTCACCTCAGAAAAAAAGATGCACACAAACTGAGAATGAAGGGATAGAAGACAGTTTTTCAGGCAAATGGAAATGGAAAAAAAGCTGGGATTGCAATACTTAAAAATACTTATATCTGACAAATTAGATCTCAAAGTGAACGACATAACAACAGATAAGGAAAGCCACTTCATAATACTAAAGGGAACAATCCAACAAGAAGAAATAACTCTGGTAAACATATACGCATCCAATAAGGAACATGTAAATATATAAAAAAAAAACACCTGGAGGATATCAAGGGAGAGATTGACAGCAATACAATCATAATAGGAGACTTTAATACCCCACTATGACCATTGGACAAATCCTCTAAACAAAAAATCAGCAAAGAAACATCAATCCTAAAAGACTCACTAGACCAGATAGAATTAATTGATATCTTCAGAATATTTCACTGCAAAGCCACAGAATATACATTCTTTTCAAGTTCACATGCGTCATTTTCAAAGATAGACCATATGTTGGGTCATAGGCAAAATCTCTTCAAATTCAAGAAGATAGAAATCATATCAAGAATCTTCTCAGATTACAGTGGCGTAAAACTGGAAATCAACTACCATAAAAACAATACAAAGAAATCAAACACATGGAAACTAAAGAGCATGCTATTAAACAATGACTGGGTAACCAGAGAAATCAAGGAAGAAAACCAGCCAGGCTGGCAGACTATTTTGACTGTCTGAGTGACTAAACTAATTTTGACTAGGAAAGTATAAATATTATCTGGCCCCATCTAAATCTATCTTTAAAACACAGCCTCACATACTCATATATCACAGCTTATTTCATTTGCCATGCTCTGAACATAATTTAAGAATCAGATGATGCTTAATAATTCCTTCTTTAACCTTCTTCAACTTTATTCTGTGGACAGAGAACAGCAGATGAAAAATGTGTATTTTCTGGAAGATAGTCAGGCTATGTTAAGAGAAAATAAAAGTCCCAGTTGCTCTCATTCAAATTCGAAAATTTTATGGAAATTGTTATTTACTTCCCAAGGGTTTTTGAGATTACTATTGGCTTGTGTCTGTACTGATCTTCTTTTTTATTTTTTTTTATTTATTTTATTTTTTTGCCAAATCCTTATTGTTGTTAATCATGATCTTCAATAGCTGTGGATCATTATCATACTCTCCTTAATTAAACGTCTCGCAAATGGATTTGTCTAGGGTTGCATGCTTAGCTCCTTTAATTCTTCACCATGGTATCTTTCACTCTTCTGGGGTAGCAGTTATAGAGACTTGCAAGTTTCTTTGCCTGATTTGTTCTTACTCTGAATGCTGTTCCGTCCCTGGGCCATGAGGGGTTTGAAACACTGACATGATACCTTGTGAGACTGACATTTTACCTGTACTTCTCTCTCTCCTGAGTAGAGCCAGGAGAAGGTAGTTGAAATGAAAGAGATATGTTGTTTTTATATTTTCTTCCTTAACATGATGTAAAAACTGGTCTGTGGTATGCAAACAACAAATGTTGCTGGATCTGTTCCCATTTATATTTTTAGAATGGGTTTAGCATCCTAGATGAGCATATTGAAAGGGTAAAATTGTATGTTGTCAAGTCCTGCTTAAATCACCAGCCTCTCCACTCTTGTGCTTCAACCTCTAGAGTTTTAGAATCCTTGGCCCTGCCTTAGACTTGGGCCAAATGCCATGGGATTGAGACACTAGGATGGCACTCAGCCTCCAGGGATTCCTGCTGTGGTGTGGGCTCCAGCCTTGTGCTCAGGCCTCATCACTGCACATTATTAGCACAAGTGAGTAGGGTTCTTAATGTATCCTCTAATTCTTTTTTTTTTTGAGACCTCTGTCTTGCCCTGAGATCTCTGTTTTGTTCTGAGACTTTGTCTTATTTCTGTACCAAATTATTGAGTGAGTGTTCTCCCAGGAAGCCCATACCTCTCCTGTCCTGATTTTCTATTACCTATCTTGAAATTTGGGGGAGCTATTATCTCTAACAGGCTTCTACAGGGCCATCTCCTGCTGCCTGATGATATCCTGCAACATCACCAGCTCCTGGGTTTTCTGTAGCTCGGGAACTTCTTTTGAGCCACTGGCTGCCAGCATTGCTTTTATATTTCTTAGAACTTTCTCTAAAATAGGTTAACACAACAATGATGTGTGTGTGTGTGTGTGTGTGTGTGTGTGTGTGTGTGTGTGTGTGAATTTTAATCCAAAATGGGGAATGAAAATTTAAAATTTAATGTCTCAATTGGTATTACTCACCCCAAGGGTGGTTAGTGAGTATATGAAAAGCTTGACTCAAAAGCCCATGGCCCATTCATTATATATAAATTATACCTCAATAAAATTGATTAAAAACAAAACCAGACAAATCTTTTCTCCAGTGGCCACCTCCGTACCCTCTTCAATTATCTTTATCTCTGATTAGCGCCAGATGCTCGAGTACCAGCATAACTCAGTGAGTGTTGCAGGAGAGTCACTTGGAGGGCCTGTTCAATTGCAGGCTGCTGAGCCATCCCCAGAGTGTCCAATCCTGCAGGTTTTGTGTGGGACCTGGGAATTGGTATTTCTAATACACTTCTGTGTGATATTCATGCTGCTGATCCAGGAACCACTTGAGAATAGCTGGCATAGTGAAGAGCAGAACTGCTATTTCATTGGTGGACTTCTGAGTAGGACTGAAGATATGCGGTGTCTAAAAATAACACACAAGCCCTGCTACCCTTGTGTGAACAAGGCACAAAAGACAATACACATGCCTGCATGGTATCTCTTCAAAGCTTGTAAAAAATACAGAATCTCCAGCACGGCCAATGTAGTCCAGTGGTTGAAAGTCAACGTATGAAACAGAAGGTCATGGTTCAACTCCTGATCAATCAGGGCTCATGCCTGAATTATGGGCTTGATCCCCAATGTGGGACATGCAAGAGGTAGTCGATCAATGATTCTCTTTCATCATTGATGTTTCTCTCTCTCTCCATCTCCCTTCCTCTCTGAAATCAATAAAAATGTATTTTAAAAAATACAGAATCTCCAGTGCAGACACTAGACCTATTACATCTTGAATCAGTACTTTAATATAATCCCCAAGTGATCCAAATGCACATTAAAGTTTCAAAAATACTGGGGTAAACTAAATTTAATGTATGTGGTCTAGTTCAGATGTCCACAGTTGTAGATTCATGTTAGAATTATCTGCAGTGTCTGAAAAGTAGATAGATGGCCCAACCACACTCATGCTTTTAATGTGAATTTCCAGGGGTAGAGTCAGGCTTCTGAAATGTCTTTTAAACTCTACAGGGGATTCTAATGTACAACAGGCTCTGGGAACTACTAATCTTGTCTCTGAGTGCTGTCCACAGTTTCATTTTCACAGTGCACCAGCTGGAAGTGTCTTCCCTTTGGCTTGCCTTCAAAATTAAATATTGACAACTTAATATCAGCTAATATGTTATCCTAACTGAACTGAATTTTATTCACCTTGCTTATATAGCCTCATAATAGAAAACATCTTGGTTTTTCCCTACAGTATCTTTAAAAAAATGTTATCTTTAAAAAAATGTTTTCAGAGAGAGGAAGGGAGAGGGATAAATATAAATAGTGATAAAAGAGAAACATCACTGATTGCCTGCCTCTTGTACTCCCTCCTGATTGATTCTGAAACCTCAGCATGAGTCCTGACTGGGAATCGAACCAGTCACCTCTTGGTTCACGGTAGACTCTCAACCACTTAGCCACACCAGCTGGGCTTCCTACAGTGTCTTTATTCTAAAATCTGAGCCACTGCCTATATTTAGTGGCAAATGCTAACAATTTACTGCAAAAGCTTAATGCCTTCCTAAAACTATGTTTATATATGTAAAAGCTTAATATGCTTAGTGTCCGACTAATTGGTTGATTGTTTTACCAGTTACTATTATGTGCACTGACCACTAGGAGGCAGATGCTCCAACTAGTAGATTAGCTTGCTGCTAGGGTCTGGCCAGTCCAGACTGGATGAGATGGGCCAAACATGCCCTGGACCCAACCTCCCATGGTCCCTCCCTGGCCTCTAAAATCTTTTTTTCTAATTAATTTCCAGACCTCTAGTTAAATATAAAGATGTAGTTATGCCACTAAATATTATTCATCTAGAGATTTGTGAAATGTTGTGAATCTTGTCTTGTTGCAGTGCTAAACACTGGAAATCTTACTTGAAAGTTTCATAGTTTGTTCTAAGTTCATGGAATTAGGTCTTATTTCCCTTCTTAAAGGCCTTCAATCTTACCAGAACTCAGTTCAAATGAATTGAAGGCTATATTTCAAATTCTATCAATTCCTGGTTTATGTTGTTAAAGCAGATGAAAACTATTTAATTATTAGAGTAATTTGGCATCCTAAGCATAGCCAATTAAAATATGTCCTTCTCTTTGGTCTATCTAGAACAGTGACTATAAATTAGGAAAAACAAAATTATGCTGACCCATGGGAAATAATGGGGGAAAAGAGGCAAAGAGGAAAAGGGCATTGGGATCTAGGCTGCTGATCAGTGAGTTTTACTTAGCACCTGAGCACCTTTCTCTCCTCCATTCCCTCACCCATTTCTAGATTTAAGACAGAGGGTAAATGTGATAGGACTGAACCAAAGTCTTGGTAAAGCCTGCATAGGTTCCATTGGAAGCTGAAAGTACTATTTATTCCCAAAAATCATTGATTCAAAAAGTTCCCAATTCAGGCAGCTGCTGGATGTATGATAGAGCCACTATATAGAATAGTCTCACAGATTTTCATCAATACTAGTCACAATGAGGGTATTTCTCCTGGCTGGGGTGAGCGGTGAGGCTGATGCAAATCCTGTTGTATTTTGTTGGGCTGTCCTTGTGTGCTCCCTGCAACGCCCAGCCTATAGTCCTTCCTCACTTCAAGGCCCAGGAACTAGTGGGGAGCAAGAGTAGCCAATGGCAGAGGAGATTGGGGGTGGAACTCTGGAAACTCCTATCCTTCCCTCCTTTTGTCCCTTCCTCCCAGTTGCTGTTTGTCACTGGCTCTGATGGGTGTTTGCCTGGCTGTGTGCTTATCTGTATTTAGCTGCAGTGATCCTTTAGCTGGTTGGTTCAGAAAAAAAATGTGCTTTAGGTGCCCTGAGACTGGGCATCAAAGGAGTCCATATTTCCCATTTTTAGGGGTTATCCTTGTGCTTTCCAGATGCTTACTGTTATGGCTCCCTAAGTAGGTTATTGGTGACCCGCCTGACACAGGGCCCCAATCAGTATCTAGCCACATGTAAGAGAGAGGATAACTTGTATCTGCTCTTCCAGCTGTTATGGAGGCCTCTGCCTTGTGAATCATGGGACTTCCTTGGGGGAGTTGGGAAGGGGATTGGGCACAAAGGGGAATGTCCTAGTTGGGAGGGCAGGAGGCAAAGAAACTGGACAGGAAGTGGGTATGGAGAACAAAAGTTTATCTTGGATAAGAAGGGTGGTCTTTCTGCAAGGAGACTCAAAAAGGCATCTTGCTTCCAATTTCCCTCTTCCATTCCCAGAGCTAATATAGGGCTTAGAAGAATGCCCTTGGTCTGTTGGTCCAGTGTTGTCTGTCATCCATTTAAGTGTTCCCACTTTCAAGTGACAATCTTCCTCTTGGCCCTGTCATGGGCAGAGCATGTCTGGCATACTGGCCTGACTTTTACTCCCTAATCTTGAGTTGAGGAAATATATGCACAGGAGTCAAAGAGATATCTTTATATCTGACTGTACATAAATGAAGTTTAAAAAAAAAAAAACAAAGAAAGAAAGAAATATGTCCTGACATTTTCTTATCCACACTTACTTAAACAGAAAGCAAATCTACACTAATAAAAGAGAAACATGCAAATTAACCATACCTTCACTATGCCCACAAACCACGCTCACCAGCCAATCAGGGGTAAGTATGCAAATTAACCCAACCAATATGGCTGTGGCCACAGAGCAAGCAGAAGGCTTGGGTTTCCTCAGCAATGGAGGAAGCCAAAATTCCTGCCCTGGTGGGCCCTGGCCTCCACTCAAGGCTACAAAGTTTCAATTATAGAAGATAAATAAATCCCAGATACCAGGCCTCTGCTTGAGTCGCTGGGGGGTGTGGCCAGCCTGCAAACCACCACAGGCCCCTCACCCAGGCCACCCCATGCCCCAAGGGAACCCCCACCTTGACCTGAGACCCCTTTCAGGGCAAACCAGCCATATCCCATCCATGCACCAGGCCTCTAGCCTATGTAATAAAATAGTAATATGCAAATTGACCATCACTCCAACACACAAGATAACTACCCCCATGTGGTTAAAGATGGCTGCCCCCATGTGGACACAGGATGGCAGCCACAAGATGGCCAGCAGGGGAAGGCAGTTGGCAGGGACCATGCCTGCAAGAGAGGGCAGTTGGGGGTGACCAGGCCTGCAGAGGAGGGAAGTTGGAGGCAACTGGACCAGCAAGGAAGGAGAGTTGGGGTGAACCCAGGTTTTCAGGGCAGAGCAGTTGAAGGGGACCAGGCCTGCAGGGGAGGGCAGTTAGGGGCAATCAGGCTGGCAGGGGACCAGTTAGGCATCAATCAAGCTGGCAAGGGAGTGGTTAGGGGGTGATCAGGAAGAGAGACGAGCAGTTGGGAGTCAGCAGTCTGTATTGTGAGAGGGATGTCCAACAGCTTGTTTAGGCTCAATCCTACCAGAATCGGGACTAAACAGGAAGTCAGACATCCCTTGAGGTGTCCCTGATTGGAGAGGATGCAGGCTGGGCTGAGGAACACACCCCATTGTGCACAAATTTCATGCACCAGGCCTCTAGTAATAATAACCTTGCAAGGATCAAGGTTTATGAGTTCTAGGTGCCAAAAAGTTCCCATGTTCTAAATATTGCATATGTCCCCCTCTATTCATTATTTTTATATACAAGTAATTCAACTTCAGTCCTCTAACTGTGCAGGTCAGGCTTTCCATTCTAGTGAATGCAGATTTGTTCAGCATAGGTGGAAGGGATATGACAAAAGTGAAGAGCAAATCAGGAACTGTGAGCCCTTACTAGAATTGCATATTCCAGCTGAAGGCACTGTAGGAAACCTTCCCTTTCCTGAGAAACCAGATCTGGATCTTCCTAGATGGGCAATGGAAGGAGATGCTTCAAGATGGAGGGACTCCATCTTCTAGACCCAGGTTCCTCAAATAGAGGGTGCACATGAATTACCAGCGATCTTATTAAATGATCCAGTGGGTCTGGGATGAGACCTGAGATTCTTCATTTCTAACCATCTAATAGATCATGTATGCTATTGGTCTACGAGCCACCCCTTAGAGTGACATGGATTCTTTTTTTTTTAATTTAAATTCTTTATTGTTGAAAGTATTACATTTGTCTCCTTTTTCACTGGACACTCCCATCCCCCAGCACATGCCCTCCTCCTCTTCCCCTCTACTGTCTGTGTCCATTGGTTATGCTTATATACATGCATGTATACAAGTCCTTTGGGTGACCTCTTCCCTGCCTCTCCCTACCCCACCGCACATTCCCTCTGAGGTTTGACTGTCTGTTTGATGCTTCTATGTCTCTGGATCTATTTTTGTTCATCAGTTTATTTGGTTCATTAGATTCCATATATGAGTGACATCATGTGATATTTATCTTTTTCTGACTGGCTTATTTCACTTATCATAATGCCCTCCAGGTCCATCCATGCTGTTACAAATGGTAAAACCAGAGCTTCTTTTAGCGAGTTTGCAAACAAATCACTTGCAAAGCTCATTTAAACACAGATTTCTGTTCCAGGCCCTAAGACAGATTTAATAGGTGGAGCCTTATAATTGGCATCTTAAAAATTCCCAGGCAATTTTGATCCTGCATGTCCCCTAAATGGAAAGTCTCTAGTTAACTTTTGAGCACTCAGTTAAGAGACAGCCACTGAAAACAAAGAGCCAGACACTGAAAGGTTAGGGAGGGAGCTACTGCATTTTTCCCTCTGGAGAAAATGACTTAGCCAACTTGGAGAGCATCATGGGGTCTGTGTTATTTTTGTTTTGACAATATGCTTTTTTAACTAAAGCCTAAAAAGAATGCCTCTAGAACAAAATCGAGATAAGATTGAGTTGAAGTGGCGCTGACTTGTATAATAATGATAATAATAGTTATTTTAAAAGGACAAATCTCTGTGTGTAGAACAAGACTAGATGGACAAAAATGTCAGTGGCTATCTCTTAATATCAGTACAGCAGGACCTTGAATAACAGGACATTTTGTTCAATGTCCTCATGTTATAATGCTGAGGAGGTGCCATAGGCACTTAACTCTTGTTTGCATCAATTAGCCTATGGTAAAACTGGTTTTGTTAGGTGTCCTTTCAATTAAAGTCGCAAAACCTATCCACTAAGTTCAGTGACAATGATGTTACTTTTTGCTTTCTGCTTTTTTTGCTTTACATTTTTCTATGATGGGATTTAAGTATTGCTTTTATAACATTTAAAAAAAACACAATGTTTTTAAGAGGGGAAAAAAGTAAGATATATGCACTGTAAATTCTTATATTTTTCAGGTTAGCTGTTTTTATCTCTCATTATATATATTTATTTTAATGAGAAGAGGATTCTTTTTGTCTATTGCAGCCCTACTGTTCCGAGGGCAAAGGACATAGGTCAGTCTGAGGCCCAGGCATTTGCCTGGAAAATGATGAAAATAAGTTTAAGGAGTGCAAGGGGAGAAGTCAAAGTTTCCCAGAGGCATATTAGAGACAGTTTTTGTTCCTCATTCTTTTAAATCCAAATAGTCCAGCACAAGCCCTCAGAAGTCCTTTGAAGGGCCTTTTTTTCCTTTCCCTTAGAATGGCTGAAGTAGGCTTTAAGTTAACTTAAACAAAATTGGAAAAGGTTAAAATGAGATAACAGTTAACATTTATAAGTGCAGAAACTGCTGATGTGTGCACCAGAACTGAACGGTTCCAGTGGGCTGGGTCCCAGTATCCAGGCTGCCTGTGCCCAGTAGGATGGAGGAACAGGCAGAAGGCACCCAGTGTCATATGAATCATATTATGAGTGTGTCACCACGGAGCCAGTGTATCTAAGTTACTTTATTTTTTTCTTCTGTTAATCTGGGAGATTTCAAAGAAGTTGATATGCATCTAGTTTACTCCTGGCACAACTTTCCAACTAAACTCTCAGGCTCTACTGACACCTGCTGGCATTTCATCTATTTTATGTTAAACACAAACAAAGCAAAATGTTAAATGCTTACAATATTTTTAATGGCCATTTGGCCTTATTATGCTAAGTGTACATTACCTGAAAGATAATAGAGAGTAAAAAAGGTCTGATAGGGAGGGAGATATAAACAGACATTGAGTGAAAATATCCCTAGTGAGAAAGGCAGACTACAGCATTTTTCTTGCCACTGGGCCCCGAGCTAGCAGCTCCATGACCTCAGGCCAGGTCCTTAACCTCACTTTCATCATCATAAAGATAAGGAAGTAGTAACCATCTTCCCAGGGCACTTTAGGACTTGTGAGGATTCCCATGACATTTCCTGCTAACTGCAACGTGAGTACTGTCACTGCAGATATGACCTCTAAGGGAACTTTTCCCCAACAATAAGCAAGAATCTTGCCCAGCCGGTGTAGCTTAGGGGTTGAGCATCGACCTATAACAAAAGAGGTCATGGTTTGATTCCCAGTCAGGGCACATGCCCTAATTGCAGGTTCAATCCCCAGTAGGAGGCAGCCAATCAATTATTCTTGCTCATCATTGATGTTTCTATCTCACTCTCCTTCTCCCTTCCTCTCTGAAATCAATTAAAAAAAAGAAAAAAAGATTCTTCACCATATTTTCAGTAGATGGGTAAAAGTTTTTGAAACCTCCTCAAAGCCTCTCATTTCTGCAGTCTATTTCTAGAAACAACTAAATTTGAACAATCGGGAAAAAAAAAAAAAAGGGTGAACAGTCTCAAAAATTTTCCACTTTTCTGTCCTAGGAAACCAGGGACTTTGTTTTGTGTTTTGGAACACATACCAAGCCTTCAGGTTAAGAAAATGCTTCCTAGTTAATGCCAAATGAATAATTTGTGCTTTTTCTGTCTCCTCTTGGGAAACTCTGTATGAGCCTGTGGTCTGTTAGGCCAATAACAGAATATTTGATAGTCCCTGGGGAGTTATAGTCACATATTTAGCCTGATAGAGGAAGGGAAATCTGATGATGAAAATAATTGAGGCATTTATTTAATGCTATTTCATTTCTTCCTCCTGCCTCAGAATCCTGACTTCACTTACCATGCTTTCTGAGGCTTTCACTGCTATTCACTGTACTCAGAAATGGCCTCGTTGTGAAAGGAAATTTACCTCTTATAGCTCTTAAGTCCTCCCTCAGAAAGCCAATGGGGATGATTGGAGCCCAAAGAGAAAAGCAAAAACTCAGATTCATATGCATTGGGATAGCTACTCTCAAAAATAAAAAAAAAATAAAAACAACAAAATTACAAATGTCAGTGAGGAGGTGGAGAAATTGAAACTTTTGTGGATTATTGGTGGAGATTGTTAAAAGGCATGGCTACTATTGAAAATAGTATGGTGATCCTCAAAAAATAAAGAATAGAATTGCTACATAACCCAGCAAGTCCATTTCTGACTATATATCAAAAACAATTGAAAACAAGAATTTAAAGAGATATGTGTACACCTATGTTCACATTCACAGCAGCATTATTTGCAATGGCCAACAGGTGAAGCAACCCAAATGCCCAGAAAATGAGGGAATAAACCAAATGTGGTATATACATACCATGGGATAATACTCAGCCTTTAAAAGGAAGGATGCCTCATGGATGAACCTTGGGGACATTATACTAAGTGATGTAGGCCAATCACAAAAAATCAAATACTATATGATTCCACTTATATGAAGCAAATTCATAGAGACAGAGTAAAAGGGTGGTTACCCAGACTAGGGGGGGTGGGCGGGAAGAAAATAGAAAGTTGTTGTTTAATGGCTACAGAGGACAGAGTTTCAAATTTTCAAGATGAAAAGAGTTCTGGAAATAGAAGGTGGGGAGGGTTGCACCACAATGTATGTCACAAATTCCACTGAACTATTCACTTAAAAAATGGTAGAAATAATAACTTTTATATTCTACCACAATTAAAATTAAACACTCACACACACACACACACACACACACACACACACACTTACAGAACTCAGTCATGGCCTCTGGCCCTCGCAGTGACTAAATTTGACATGTCAAAACGTGCAATAGATCCTTCGGTAATGATAGGAATGTCCTGCATTTGCACTGTCCAATATGGTAGGCACTAGACCAGTGTTAGCTTTTGATTACTTGAAATGGGACTAGTGCAATGGAGGCTCTGAATTTAATTTTTATTCAGTTCATATTTATACAGGCATGTGTGGCTAGTGGCTACCATATAGGAGGGAGCAGGAAGAATGTACACTCATAGTACTATCTATTCCAACCTATTCCCCTGCCCAGCACAAAGCTTGAGCAGTCAGACTATAAAGGTAATGTATCGGCTTGTGTGGGAGCTCACTTCTTTTAACCTCCAGTGTTAACTTAGTATGAAACATTTTGCCAAGAGTGGGATTCTTTATTTTAGCATCTTGGTTTGGCATTCATTGGCACAGTTATTGGGCCCAAGGACAGAGTTGGCCTTAACCTACGGGCCAGCCTTTTCTATTAAAATGTCCTTTAGAGACCCACATTCCTTCACTGCCTACCATGCATAATTTTCCTTCACTTTTCCCTGTAGATCCTTGGGGTGATGGCTATGAACTATGGCTGAGGTCTAAGCCCTTAGACAGAAATTATGTGAGTGCATCGCTGCCTTCTGTGGGCCCAGGCACTTAGTGAATAGTTTACTTTTTAAGGTTTTGCTGAAAAATACAGACAGTAAGATATGTAACAAATTCTCTCTTTTTAAAATATATATATATATTGATTGATTTCAGAGAGGAAGGAAGAGGGGAGAGAGATAGCAACATCAGGAATGGGAGAGAATCATTGATCGGCTGCCTTCTACACACCCTCCACTGAGGATGAAGCCAGCAACCCGGTCATGTGCCCTGACTAGAAATCGAACCATGACCTCATGGTTCATAGGTCACTGCTCAACCACTTAGCCACACTGGCTGGGCTGTAATAAACACTTAGAATGAAATAGTACCACACAATAGTTGATGAACCCCTAAAGCATTCTTTGTTTAGAATGGGAATCGATAAAGATGTCATCTTGTATTGTGTAACGTTGCTTAGAAATTGTTAAGCTTGCCAGTGATTGAAAGGGGGCTTAAATTTAAACAGACTGCAAATAGAAGGCTTCACAAGTCAATCAGAGAGCAGCACACTTCATGACAACCCAGTGTTTAATGACACTGTGGATGCCACACTTATCTTTTTGGAAAGAGTAAAAGCTGTTTATTAAAAAATAAAAAATGAGCAGGCCTGGTAGCTCAGTTTCTTAGAATGTTGTCCCAATATGCCAATGTTGTGGGTTCGATTCCCCAACAGGACACATAAAGGATTAACCATTGAATACATAAAAAATAAGTGAAACAACAAATAGATGTTTCTCTCTATTTCTCTCTTCCTCCCTCTCTCTCTAAAAATTAATATATTGTGGGTTTTTTTTAAATGAGCATGCAAAATGAAGATGGCTGTGTGGCAGAAAGGGGATAAAAGAAGAGTGTATGTTATTATTACACAAAGTGGATACAAGCTATCTAATCAAAAACCGTATTTATTCACCAAGAACACTTCTTTTTCTTTCAGCAATGGGTAGACGGCCTGAGATCCATCATACATAACTTCAGGGCCAACAACGTCAGTCCAATGACCTGCCTCAAGAAACAGTGAGTTTCATTTGCTTCCCCCTTTGTTCTTGGCTGTTATCAAACAAAAGGTCAGAGTAGAAAGTGAGGCTTAGTATGTGGCCAGGCAATGTCTTGCTAGCCTTCCTCTCCATGCTCCTGATCTTAAAGAGGAAGCTGACCATACATACCTATACTCATCATGCCACCTACCAGGGCGTTCGTGACAAACCCACAGCCCCAGAACTACGTAAATGGAATGGTTGATGCCCCAAGTATCCTCTGGCCTGTTGGCACTGGCTTCTGTGTCCCCAGACTGAGTGTGCTGATACATAGCTCCCAGTGCCCGGGGCCATAACCGGGTGCTGCTGGGGCCTGAACATCTGTTTCATGAGACCAAGAAATGGGGAGTGTGGCCAAGAGAAGTACTTGCAAGAGAACCAGTGAGCCCATGGGCTGTTTAGCAAACCATCAGGGATCCAGAGTATTTTTGAAAATCAGAAAACAGACCTTAGCCTGTATCCAAATCCCAGAGGGATACTAAGGGGTAGATTTTAACAAATATTTTATTTTACGTTTAAGTATGTACCATGAATATTTGGTCAATACTTAATAGTGAAGAACTATTTGTTGTTCATCTGAAATTCAAATGAAACTCAAAGTCCCCTATTTTTATTTGCTAAATCAGACAACCCTAAATTCATGTTACAGTGCATGATTGTCTCTGGTTTTCAAACTACATGTTCTGTTTGAATGAGCAATCTTGTAAAGTGCTTTTATCCTGATTGAAGCTGTTCCTCCTAAGAAACATTAAGACAGCGCTGTCCTGTTGTTTTCCAGCTGGATGAAATTGGCATTTATGACCAACACAAATGGTAAAATTCCAGTGAGGAGGTAAGTCGCTCCTTTCTGCATATTGTTTTGTATCCTGTGTCCACCCTCATCATACCAGAGTGAAGAGAGAGCCCTCCAAGTACTTGTTCACTGCTTTCACTAAAAAATATTCTGGAGGCTGAGCTTGAATCACTTCAGCAAACACCATCTTCAGTTTGTAAAAATCATTTTATGAACAAAACGTTGCATTTTTCCACCAACTAGATGGCAACATCTATTGCACTTTGATAAGACAAAGAGCATCTGAAATGTAGCATTAATTTTTAAAATCTTCAAGTAGGTAGGTTTTTAAGATTTAAATGTGTTTTACCTATGTGCCCTCAGGTAAATTTTAGCAATAATTTGCTAAAATTAAAGAAGTGTTTATTGCACACTGCAGTGGCAGTATATGGACTTGTCTCAGAAAAGAGATGCCTCTGGATAGTGCCTCTCATTCTAGGCTTTGCAGGTCATCCAGTGCCCAGGGCAGCGGGTGCCTCTGTCTTATTGCACCTGTTCTCTAGGTGGACTCTCACATACTTTTCAGCTCTGTCAATTCTTCACCTTGCCCAAGGTAACAATGACACAGAGAATCAAGAGTGAGGAGACCATGAACCAGTACATCCTCCACAGGTGTTCTTCAATGCCCCCAGGCTTCCTTCTTCTCTGCCTCCCCACTCCCTTCAGGTCTTAGTGTTTGCTAGTAGTCCATGAGTGCAGCTGGATGCTCTTATGATGGTAGGCATGGACATTCTCTACTAAACTCTATGGTATCATTTTGGTTGGATTTTGGTAAGCACCTCATGGAAATTCCAGAAGTTAGGCTGGCCCCAGAGCCTCTACTGCCCACATGAGACTAGGTGTATATTTGGACACATCAATTTAAGCCCCCAACCTTCAACCAAACAGGCTTCTCAGATACCAACCTGCTCTGCCAGGAATCTCCAGAATCAGGTTCATTTGTATTTCTTCTCTGGACACCATGTTATCAATGAAGCCAACCAACCAACAACAACAAATAAAACCCAGAATTACAGGGGAGTCACCACTGGCACAGCATTTGAGTTAGACATATTCACACTTGGCCATTTGTAACTCCTCTAGACCTTCTTCTCTGCCCAGACACTTTATTCTACTGGGAAACTTCTGTTCTGCATCCCTATGAGTGTATCTTCATATTCTCTCAACATATCCTTTTCAGATTAAACTGACTTGTCCTATAGGTCATCATTTTTCTTAATTACATGTATTATAACACTCATGAACTAAAATATCCATGTGACATAACTGAAATATCAATGAGAAAATGAAAAGTATACAAATCATCAAAGAAACCATAGACATGGCCCTGGCTGTTGTTACTAAGTGATTAGAGCACTGATTGGCCTGAACACCAAAGTGTCACGGGTTCGATTCCCAGTCAAGGGCATGTACCTGGGTTGCAGGCTTCATCCCCAGCTCCAGTCCTGCTGTGTGCAGAAGGTAACAATGAATGTGTTTCACCTTTCTCTCTCTCTCTCTCTCTCTCTCTCATCTATCTATCTATCATCTATCTATCTCTATCTCTATCTCTCTCACTCATACTCTCACTCTAATCTCATTCTCTCTCCCCTTCCCAATCTCCCTTGAATTCTCTCTTTAAAAAAAAAAAAGACCATGGACAGTGTTCCTGTAACTTAACCTTCTATTGAGGGTTTACAGGGTTATATGCCTCAAGCATTGGTTGTGGTCTTTACACAGCTACATATAGGATTCCTTGATTGTTATTTAATAGTTTACTAGCAAGTCAATGTGATGCCTCCTGTATGGTTTATAAAAGGCCCTGTGAGCATCCTTAACTGATGGTTATTGGCAAAGACACTTTACACTGACCCTCACTTTATTTACAACTCCTTATTCTGTTGAGCGATAGCAGGACAATTATTTTAATGTATTCCAGCATCCTCCAGCTACTTGCAAAGATAAACTGACTTCTTATTTAAAATTAGTATGGAGGTAGTATGTCCAAACTCAGAGAACATGTCAAGAAAAGAAACGTAAGTTGGATCATTTTTTACATATCTAACTCTCTTGCATTTTCTTCCCAGATAATGGAAAAAGTAAAAAATACATAAATTGTGATCAGAGTGCTTGTAACCAATAGTTCTGGTTTCATTTGCATGCATCCTACTAATCACATTGGTGTTATACTCTTGAAAGCTTTTTCTGATTCCAAAGATCTTTATCTAGCATGTTCACATAGGAAATAATCTTTTTTGTAGAAATAGCCAAGAAGTTTTGTCATCTTCTGTAGCTCTCTTGGACATGAGCTCTTTGTTGCCTGCCAGTATTAACAGGTGTTCAACACAAGACATCTGTGATTCGGGTGCAATTGGTTGGAGTTGATGGAGAGTTGATACCATGCCAGAAAAAAGCGGATAAATCTCCTGGTGGATGAGCTGCCAAGGGCTAGGGGAAATTGTTCTGAATGTTTTAATGGCTATGAAAAGTAAACACTTTTAAAAAGGCATTTCATCACTATCATTCTGGAGTTTTTAAAATGGAAACTATTAATATATTAATATGTGTGCACAATGTTACAGGGGACCTATACAGTACACAGCTTGGGAATGGCCCTGCCCTTTAGCATTAATCAACATTTAATAGCCAGGAAGTTTCAGGAATGATGAATGAAGAAAGTCTTACCCTTTATCTCCCTCTTCTCTTTTCTTTCTGTGTACAACATCTCATGCAGTTTGCTTTTCTCTCAAGCTTACAAACTTACACTCAGCTCGTCTTTTTACTCTGACCTAAACTTTGGTGGGCTCACTGTTTTCTTTTGCCATCTCCTATTCTCTGTTACCTGGAGTTGGGAGCAGAGGCTGGAGAGTTGGGAAAGGGTAGCCAGCCAGTAGTGTGGGCTCTCCTGGAAGGAGTTGGGAGGGGGACAGCTATGTTAAAGAAGGCTGAGACCCCCAGGTGTGCTTGTGGCAGCCCATCTTCGACATAATCCACCCATGACCCCAAGGCCCAACCTGCCCACTAGGATGGTCCAGTTCTGGTAGGGCTTCATTTCAGGAGTACTCCCTGAAGATGGTGTTACGCTGCTGTATAGATTGTGGGCCCATTGAGGGCACGGAAAGCGTTAGACTCCCTTCATTTTTAGGAACATTGGTGTCTTAGTTAACTGTAAGGTCCCCAGGTACATAACTAGGATTCTAATAGGACTGGGCACCACTTAAGGGTATTTGCTTTTATGGCATTTCTTTTGGGGAAGTGATTTATTTTGATTCAATAAAATCTCATTGAGCACCTGTTTGTTATGAAGCACCTAAGCTGTACTCTGTAGGCATGAGGCTGTTTGTCAAAGCTGACTCAATCATGAGCTGTCTGTCAAAGCTGGTCTTAGGCTCTACAGCAGCAGTTCTCAACCTGTGGGTTTCGACCCACAGGTTGAAAACCGCTAGCCCACACTACTGGCTGGCTACACTTTCCCAACTCTCCAGCCTCTGGTCCCAACTCCAGGTGCCCCACAAGTTGAGAACCGCTAGGAGGGTCACCTAAGACCATCGGAAAACACAGATATTTACATTACGATTCATTAACAGTAGCAAAATTACAGTTATGAAGTAGCAATAAAAATAATTTTATGCTTGGGGGTCACCACAACATGAGGAACTGTATTAAAGTAGCTCGGCATTAAAAAGGTTGAGAACCACTGCATTAACACATTCTTTAAAAATATATTCATTGGAGAGCTACTTCCCCCCTGTATTATAAAGGCCAGACAAATTGCTTCTTAGCCCAATTTAAAATATGTAAATTCCATGAACTCTAGAGAAGTGGAAGAATGTGGAAATAGTGCCCTCTACAGTAGAAATCCTCTTACTTAATGTCTAACACTTAAGCCCTTCCATGTCTGTAAATTTCTTAAAGGGAATTCATAGGCCTCTCTATATTTGAATACAGTTGTCTCAAGCACTCTTTACAATATACCTCTTGAAGTATTCTTGGACCAAGTGTGAAACAATAAAGCTTTGAATGAACACATAACAATTCATATATTTAAAGTCAGGTCTTCCCACTCTACAGTTAAAGTGGTGCTTTCTCCCACTCATCGGGATTAACTGGCAATGCTATTTACATTTGGAGCTTGCCTTCCACTTAATGTGAATGGTGTAGTACAGGGCAAGGTTAGGACCAGGGAGGCACTGCTATAAACTCTCTTGTGCTCACAAACAAGATGTTCTAAAGTTAAGCTTCTCAGATGAAAGCATGCTCTCTCTTAAGTGGAGGCTGGACTTCTGATTTACAGTTAAAATTATTATGGTGACAATTATCAATCAGGGAATGAATGGAGGCTTGGGTAGCTAAGGCATGGCGCAGAGCCAGTGGGATTCCAGGGCACCAAGTCATCTCCTCAGTAGCATTCATTCTGAGGGTCACCAATATATTAATCCTAGGGAGTCTCTTTTTTTCTATCTTTATCATCGTTAGAAAATGTGCTCATTGAGGTGGCATCTATTGTACTCCTCTTAGTGCACACCCTACTAGTTCAAAGGCTGGGCACATAGTGCAATAACATACAGCTCTTGGAACACAGAAACCCACACCTGAAACCTATATAAACATATTATCCATTGTAACCTCAATAAATTTAAATTAAAAAAGGCTGCACCATTATTCAAAAATAACGTGTCTAGAGTTAGTGCCAAGATTCTATTGAAACATGAAATAATTGTTCTCCTGTCCCTCCTCTCCCTCTCACCCTATCACTTACATAACATATTCTGCAATCCTTGAGGCAGCTGACATTTCAGAGTAGCTCAAAGATGCTTAGCTCAGAAAACAAACACATAAAAAAATATGGCTGATACAACATGTCGGCTGTAGTCAGTGTGACACCAGGGCGAGGGCATTCACAAGCATGGGCTTAGTTTGAAGGGCCCTTTCTTTTTCCCCAGATATGGTCAACATACAGTGTTTTTCTACAGCTATCATTAATCTGCCACATGCCCTTTTCCTAAAAAGTAATTTGGCAATGTCAACATGTGTCATTATTTTTGTCCAAAGGTATGTATTCCCCAGAATCTGTGGTATTCACAGACATGCAAGGGTCGGCCTGTCTTAGAATCAAGTTGCCTCACCAGCACAATCAGTTGGTCACCACAGGGCTCCGCAGGAGCTGGTGTGGAAAGTAAAACACACTTATAAATGAGAAGTAATTTTATTCTCCTTGTTCTTCTTCCTCCATCCCACCATCCCTAGTGTTAATTGGAGCTTTGCATCAGAGAAAACAAAATTAACAATGCCTTGATTTTTTTTTTCTTCTCTTCTCTAGTATTACTAGAACCTTTGCATCAGGGAAGACAGAAAAGGTGATCTTTCAAGCACTCAAGGAGTTAGGTCTTCCCAGCGGAAAGGTATGAATTAATTTATTTTATTTTTTACTTACACTTGACATTCAGTATTATATTTCGGGTATACAACATAGTGGTTAGACATTTATATAACTTCCTAAAGGCCCAGTGCATGAAATTTGTGTACGGGGAGGGGAGTGTGTCCTTCAGCCCAACCCACACCCTCTCCATTCTGGGACCCTCTAGAGATCTCTGACATCATTCTCACAATCCAGGACTGCTGGCTCCCAACTGCTTGCCTGCCTGTCTACCTGATTGCCCCTAACCGATTATGCCTGCCAGCCTGATCACTCCCTAACCACTCCACTGACAGCCTGATTGATGCCTAACTGCTCCCCTGCAAGCCTGTTTGCCTCTAACTGCCCTCCCCTGTGAGCCTGGTTATTCCTAACTGCCCTCCCTTGCAGGCCTGGTCCCCCCGCCAACTGCCCTCTCCTGCTGGCCTAATCACACACAACTGCCCTCCCTTGCAGGCCTGGTCCCTCCCAAATTCCCTCCCCTGCTGGCCATCTTGTGGCAGCTGTCTTGTGTCCACATGGGGGCAGGATCTTTGACCAAATGGGGACAGTCATCTTGTGTGTTGGAGTGATGGTCAATCTGCATATTACTGTTTTATTAGATAGGATAGAGGTTTCCTTGGGGTGCAGGGAAGCCTGGGAGAGGGGCCTGTGGTGGTTTGCAGGCTGGCCATGCCCCCCTGTGACCCAAGTGAAGGCCCTGGTATCTGGGATTTATTTATTTATTTATTTATTTATTTATTTATTTATTATCTCCTACAATTAAAACTTTGTAGCCTGGAGTAGAGCTAAGCCTTCTGCTTGCTCCATGGTGGCAGCCATTTCTGTTGGAATTTATTTATCTTCCATAATTGAAACTTTATAGCCTTAAGCAGAGGCCTGGGCCAGCCAGGGTGTGTGGAAAGCTTGGCTTCTTCATTACCAGGGGCAACACAAGCCTCCCACCTGCTCTCTCTGTGGTTGTAACCATCTTGCTTGCATTCATTTGCATATTCCCTCCTGATTGGCTGTTGGGCATGGTTTGTGGGTATAGTGGAGGTACAGTCATTTTGCGTATTACTCTTTTATTACATAGGATGAGATGAATCCCCCAATAAGTCCAGTACCCACATGGCACCAGACACACTTATTACAATATTATTGACTCTATTCCCCATGCTGCACTTTACATTTCATTACTATTTTGTAACTACCAGTTTGTACTTCTGAAACTTTCCCTTTTCTGTCCAACCCCCCAACCTCCTTCTGGCAAACCATCAGTTTATTCTCTGTATTTATGAGTTTGTTTCTGTTTTGTTTATTTATTTTGTTTGCTAATGAAATAATATAGTATTCATCTTTTTCTGACTTTTTTCACTTAACATGAGGTACTCATTTATTTAATAATGTGTTCCTAAAATCATTTTCCTTATTTATATTCTCATATTTAATAAGCCAGATTCTATATAATACATATATATATATATATATATATGTGTGTGTGTGTGTGTGTGTGTGTGTGTGTGTGTGTGTGTGTATAAAACCAATCTCCATTAGATTGAGAATTAGTGTAATCTCATAGACTCCAGTTCCTTTTCTCTTCACTTTCCTTCCTTGCTTTTGTTTTCTGGGCATTTTAACCTCAGTACTTTCAAATTCAGAGAGTGTACTTCAAAATGTTGTTGCCCACTTTATTAAGGCTCTTGCACAGTTTGTGGAAAGTTTATTTTAGAGAAGGCCATCAGCATTGCCTCGATCAAGCGCAGTGTCAGCATGAGTAATTGAGTAATAAATTCAGTTCTTCTAGACTACTGGCCAATATTTTATGAAGCACCGCTTCCCTTGCAAACCATTCATGTTCATGCCCTTCATATTTAAAAGAACTGCAATTAATTTATTAACTGCAAGGAAGATTTAAGCCTGTTGCTGGTTTAAAAAATCCTATTTGAACTATAAATTTCAGTATGAAAAGCAAAATCTTATAGGGTTGTCCTGAGCCCCTTCCTTTGGTCTTATGAAAATTCACAACATACACAGAAGTAAATTCCGGGCTTGGTTTATTCAGCAATCTTTAGGCAGGCTCTTGTATTTCTCCCTCAAAGAGAGATGGAGGAAATGTCTCTTGGTATTTGTTCTCTGGGGTGTTTTCTAGAGCCGGCCCAGCTGTGGCCGAGGTCTGCCACACAAGCCATGGTTGGCCACCTGGTAACTAGAACTGCGCATTTCCCTGCACCTTTTCTGATGATGGCCTGGCCGCGGCTGGAGGTTGGCCTCTGGCTTCTGTCAGCAACAATTAGATATGGAGACACAGGGATCCTAAGTGGTCAATCCATAAATTCTTTTGCTCCGAGCAGAAAATATATTCCATGATTTATGACATACTTTTCTTCTTTACAGAATGATGAAATAGAGCCTGCAGCATTTACATATGAAAAGTTCTATGAACTGACACAAAAGATTTGTCCTCGGACAGATATAGAGGATCTTTTTAAAAAAATGTAAGTTCCATTTTTGAGAAAGGGTCCTTTCAGTATTTCCTTGTCCTTTTAGGTTTGTTAAAGTTTTATTGTCATCCTATTTTATGATAATATGTTGATAGTATCTAGGGATATGTAGTGATGATTCTATATTCACTCCCAAGTTTATCTGTATAAAAGTTTATTGATTTTTTTAAAAAAAATATTTTACATAAATTAGTGGCAGCACCTGGAACTTTTTTTTCCCTTTGCATTGGCTTTACTAACTACCTACAATTTTAACCTGCTCCTTTAGGTATTAACCCGTTATGTGAACTAACTAGATTCGATTTGGAATGTTATTATGTTGTTGAAAAGTTCATTTTAGTTTACTCAAATGGATGACTTACATGTTGTTGCTTTTTTAAAATAATGTCTTTTGATAATGCTAGAAAAGAATTGCAGAATTTTCTGTGAGCTAATGGAAGTGTTTATTTTCCTTTGTTGTTGGGTTTTTGGGGTTTTTTTTGTTGTTTTTTTTTTCATTGTCTCTGGCCACTTTAAGAATGCACCACTACTTCATGGTTAGAAAATAAGTTTAGAATTATCATCAATAATTGTCAACATGTAAATCGTACATATTATAGCATCAAATACAAAAACTTACTTTTTTTAATACATTTCTTTTCAGCAATGGAGACAAAACTGATTATTTAACGGTAGACCAATTAGTGAGCTTTCTAAATGAAGTAAGCTTTTTCATACATTAACTCCATATAGTCTGTGTGCAGTGGCTTGCCTCCTCCAGCATCCTCATTGCATGCCCGCATCATTCGCCCTCAATCGCTTTGCTTTTGACCTGCTGATCTTTCCATTATGGCTTTACCAGGTGCAAAAATCAGCCGCTGCCCTTGTGTGTCCATGCACTTCCCTCACATTGGCTTTGCACACTGCTTTTTTGTTGGTTTCTTGCTGTGATGTATTGCTCTGGTTTTGTGTGTGCGTGTGACTTTTTAATCATATATTGATTTAATTAAGTGTGTCTATGTTGTTTTGCAAGGCAATATTGAAGGTACTTATGTGGTTTTTATGTTTGTTTTTCCTATTGATCTCATTAAATAGAAAGAGAATGGATTTACTTTGCCAAGCTATATAGTTGGATTCTCCATTTCTAACTTTTTCTCATATCTTTGCATGAAACTGGGAAGCTTGATTTTTGTCTTTAATGGATTGCATGTAAGAAAATTTGTAGATTCAAAATAGAATATTTTGATGATAAGCACAATTATATTTTCTGGGTGAAAATACAGTACATATTAGGTCAACTGGATTGCAGGTTACATTTTTACTTTTTATTTTTATAACATTCTCAGAGCTAATTTTAAAACATGATTCACTTAACCACCAACACTGGTTGACAGAATTTGCTTAATCAGAATTTAAAAAAATATTTATGTTAGGACAAGTAAAGGTTACAACTTTTATTCCAACGCAAATTAACTTCATTCCCCCCCCCCGCCCCCATGGACAAATAAAAGCTCTTCAGTGAAACCTGCAGAAGCTCTTGCTAAATCCAAAAAGAAAAATTCACTTTTCCCCAACACTTTAATAATAAGAGTTAAAGTGATAAATGGACAATATATTTTCAGTTCCATTTATGTTAACCATTGTACCATATAAAGAGAAAATGTTAGAAAAGTCAGTATCATGCCAGATATGAGGGATTGCCTCAAAAAAGACAAGAGGCAGGCTGAGACTTGCCAATTTGCAGAGGGAAATCACATCTTTGCAGAAGGGCTTCCTTCTTTTTTCCCTGCCAGGGCCCACTGATTTCCAATATGTGGGTTTGCACATTAGAAGAAATGATTACCAGAGCCAGCAGCAGGAGAGAGAAGAGACCCCATAGATGAGCACAGAGGCCCACGTTCACATAAGCCTTTCAGGATGATACAATATTTATTTTGCTTGAAAACAGTTTAAGCTTTTGCATTCCACCATTTTTTCTCATGTAAATACTGTGTTTAGAATCTTTACCCAGATATTATCCACACTCTTCTGCCACCATTGCTCAGAAGTTAAATTGCTTTCCTTTATTTCTTTAACCCCTTCACCCTCCTGTGCTTTAAAAATATATATATTGTTCTATGTTCCTCAGCTTCCTCATGCACTTTGGGTGTTTGATCATCTTAAATTCTGGTGAGGTGGGCAGGAAACATGCTTTCTACTAAAAAAGAAAAACACTGCAGTGGAGAGGAGAAAATCCACCAGCCCATCAATTTGGCACTTCCTAACGAAAGACCTTTGTGGTCATGGCACTCAGCCTTTTATTAAAATGTGTATTTCCCTATGCAATTCTGAGTCTGAGGATAGGTGCTGCCTTCATGGGTTCCTATTTCATGACTTTCCTTTTATGGATTATTTTTGTATGCCTATCCAATAATCACTCTTGTCATTCCTATAAGGCTAAGTAGATAACATTCAACTTTTAAAAAATGATCACCCATTCTTTATTGCTCTGTCATTCAAATTCTTTCTTAAATGCGTATTATTTGGTAAGCTTTTATCCATCACTATTTCAGTGGCTAGTATTTCTCAGTGGTCATTAGTGGTCATTCCCTTCTGTTTGGCTTCTCTTTAGTAGTAAGGAAGCACCTTTAATGCGGGGGTGTTGGAATCAGTGTGATTTTATCCTGATTCTTGAGGTCATGGAGACTACAAGACAGTCCAGGAAAGAGTACAGCCTTTCTTTTTAACCAGTGTTTGCCATGAATCTCTTCCTTTTCTATCCTAGTGACTCAACTGGAAGAACTAGTCAAACATCTGAATGTCACCTTGAAGAAGCTTTGTCAAGTTTAGGAAATGTTCTGCCAGCTCTTTGCACCCTCTCTTTTGAGTTGCCTCTCTTATCTCCAAAATCAAAAGCATCCTTTAGGCAGAGCTCCTTCAAAACCCATAATGAAAGGAGCAGGGTTCACTCCAAAAGGGAGCAGGCATTGGAATGTAAGGGTCTCTGAGTCCAAAAGCTTAGACATAAACATTTTCAAAATGCCTTAGCCACAGTCTCAACAAGCCAAAATTTGACTTTGCATTAGAAGTTCTGGATCATGCAATAAGACAAGGAAAAATAAATGAATCCCATGAACATGAAAGGACTAGGTTCTACTCCTACTGTTGATTGTGTACCCTGAATATTACAGACTATCATCTACAAAATCCTTTGATTAAATAAGAGAGTTTAGAAATGTAACCAGCGATATGATCAAGAAAGCAAACATCAATAGATGTGAACACCAGCGTTAACCAATTAGAATAGGGGGAGAGTTCCATTTTATTAGAAAAGCCCATCCTGCCTCTCACCGCCTTCCAGCTTGTAAATCTCTTTACTCTTTACATCAGATTTTCTGTTAGCGTATTAATGTGGGAGAAGAGAAGGAGAAACAATCCTTCATTTACTGCTTTCATTGCTATGTAGGGGTTGTACCATCTTTTGCCTATCCATGCCATTTGACACTTACTAGTTTTCCCCCAATAGCTTTAGACCTGCTCCTCATCCATTTCTCAGTACCTCCTTGTTTATAGCTCCTGCAAGTGTAGTCTGTGGATGCAGCTTAGAAATGCAGACTCTCAGGTTTCACCTAGTCCTGAGGAATTGGAATCTGCATTTAACAAGATTTCCAGGTGCTTTGCCTGCAGGTAAATTTTGTGAAGCACTGTCCTAATGAATTACCTGGTCCCTCCTTGGAATGCCTTGTGTGAATGGGGAAAATGTGAGAGCAGCATATACCTTCTATCACTGACCATAATGAATTTTGTCATGGAAATCCACCACTCGGGTCTAATTTTTTTTTAAATTGATTTCATAGAGGAAGGGAGAAGGAGAGAGGGAAAGAGGGAGGGGGAGAGGGAGAGAGAGAGAGACATCAATGAGAGAGAATCATTGATTGGCTACCTTCTGCATGCCCCCTACTGCGGATGGAGCCTACAACCCAAGCATGTGTCCTGACCATTGACCTTCTGGTTCATAGGTCAACACTCGACCATTGAGCCACACTGGACAGGCCACAGCTATGTTTCTTATTCCCTTCCAGTAGAATGAGGAAAACTTCCTTTGCCTATATTGTGAAACTAGCAAACTAGCTTCTAGGAGAGCTGGGGGTGGCACTTAATAGAAGTTGGCACCTGGTCAGATATTGCTGTCAACTGGGCTCTCTGGATGTGGGTGCACTAATTAAAATCTCTGGGCTCCTCTTAGTTTCACATCTCCCTGTGAAGATTTAGCCTAATGAGAAGCTAAATTGATTTTGGTTTTACCTTCATCCTTTATTTCACTTCTTATGAAGATGATAACAACTGAGGGTCTGCAGAATTGATAGATGCAGGGAGAGCAGGAGAGAAAAATTAAAATAAGAAAGAGAAGAAAAAGATCTTATGCCTCCAAAATAAGAGGAAATTAGCTTTATTTTCTTGTTGCTGGCAATCTTTCCCCTAAGTTAAACACATTATGTCATCATATTAGGGCTTAATCTGATTTTTAAATTTTATTTTTATTTGCTTTTCAGTTGAAGGAATGTAAGAAAGGACCCAAGATCTCTTATCTCTTTTCATTTACAGTATCTTTATTTTATATACATATAAATGATTTCAGAGAGGAAGGGAGAGGGAGAGAGAGAATCATTGATGGGCTGCCTCCTGCACACTCCCCATTAGGGACTGAGCCTGCAACCTAGGCATGTGCCCTGACTAGGAATCAAACCATGTACTCCTGGTTCATAAGTCAAGGCTCAACCACTTAGCCACACCAGCTGAGCTCTTTATTCTTTAATATATATGCAAAGAGAGAGAAGGAGTTATATAGTCTTACAAATAAGCCTACCCTTGCTAATTATTCCTTTATTTCCTTTATGTCTCTTGAATTTTATTTACATCAACATCTATCTCCCAGTGCTGCTTGGATTGAAGCCAATAATGCCTTTTCTCAGGAAGAAGAATAAGAACATAGTGATGAAGCCATGTCCATTTCTGCTTCATTCACTTGGACAGCTTCTATGACCTATTTTTTTGGAAGCTGTTTAGGATCTCATTTTGCAAGGTTCTGTGCATCATGGGGTTAATATCTTGGATATCCTGCTTCATTGAGTACCAACTGAAAACCAATAATCTCTCCCTGAGAGCTGTGAAGCATTTGTCTCACAGTGCTTATGTCTGCATGGAATTCTTCTGCAACTTTATTACTCTGAGATCACCTAGAAATGAGCTTCCTCCTCTTTGTTTTCCTTTTTCCTATAAGGAAAGAGTTGTGAGACTCTAATGCAAATCTTAGCATTTGTTTCCTTGCCTTTGCATTCTCTACATTGAACTGTACTTCCTTTTGAAAGGTAGAAATTTTAGGGAAAGCAAAAGTTTATGTCATCTGATGGAGCAGATGTCTCTCTTTCATTATTTGCAATTAATGTAGAGTAGGGGATGATGATACATCCAATTTAGGACTTGATTTACCTGGTCATCGCTTCTGATTGGCAAGATGTGCTAGTAAATATCATGCCCTGGGACAAAATTGTACTGGGTTTTAATTGGGAGGACATTGCCAACATTTAGCATTCTTCTATTCACCTTGTAGAATTTAGGTGCTTTCTAAAAAATGATATCCAAATTTTTTAAAAGGTATACTTTTACATCTTAAATTGAAGCCCATCAGAATTTCCTGGAAGGCTTTTTAAAAACAGATTCACAGCTCCCCGCTCCCCTGAGAATCAGATTTGGTGGAACTGGGAGGGGCCCCAGAATTAGCATTTCTAACAAACTCCCAGCTGAGGGTGGTATCATTGTTGCCATTCACAGATCACACTATTGTTAACACCACTTTGGAATACATGCATGTGTATGTAAACAGCACATTAGAATGTTTGAATTCCCTCTCCTCTGTTTAACTCTCTCTTTCCTCTCCCATTTAGTTGAATCTCTTCTTCTTTTCACTCTTTAATTCATGTGGATTTCCCTCATCATTTTCATAAATGCAGAATGTTTACCATTGAGCATACCTTTAAATCAAAAGACTTAATTTTAGTAAGGCAGAGACATATAGTGGCCAGCCTTACAGCTAACTGCAATGTGGCCTAAGTTACTTAAAACTGCATCTATCTTCTTTCATGTAGTTATTTACAGAGGTGGACAGCAGAAGGAATGTGCCTTGAGAGAGTTTCTTCTTTGTTGGTTTGTTTTTTAAACAATGTATTATCACCAGAGGATAGTGCTTGTCATTTCTTAGAATAGGGAGCCCTAGACTTGCACAACAGCATCCATTTCCCAAACCAGGTGTCCCATGTCTTCACTGCCTGACATTCTACAGTCCACCTCACAGTTTCCCTGCACACCCATGACTTTCAATCTCTATGGTTTCAAGGCCTGTTATCAATGTAACAGTGTCTGCTCTTGCATACGCATGGATGTGAGCTGTTGTGAGCTGTGATTTCTTAGATGGCAGCAGAAGCATGCTTCATTGGGATAAATTGACAAAAAAGATATCAATTCCTTAACTCAGTGGGGAGATGGGAGGACCGAAACAGGCTAGACTACAAGTACTTTAGGAAAGCACATAAAATAACCTGTTGGCTAAAGGCATTCATTCTGTGTAACCCCCCTTTTTAAATGATCATTTCAAAATAAATGGGAAAGGGAAATCCATATGAACTTTTAACAGTTGTTTCTTACCTACCTTTTCAATAGTGTTTTTCCAAAGTCTGGTCATATATTTGGGTAAAGAGTTGCTACCAAAGTCCTACCTATCGAATAGGTTTTGTGCTCATCTGCTTGCCTGCCATTATTTATTTATTTGGTGGATAACCAGGGGTCACAGAGAGCAATAAGGAAATTTAATGGACACACTGCTTCCAGGAATATACTAGCACATACATGCAAACAGACACACAGAAACACATACACACAAGACTGTAACTGAGTCAGTGATTTGAACTTGTTTCATCACCACTATGGAGATAGAATGACAGACTGCAAGAATAGCATTGCTCCTGTGCTTCATGTACCACCACGAGCATCCAAGTGGTGATTGGAAAAGCATGACATCACCACCGTCCTGAGAGTATCTTAGTCATTCATGTACTTTTCTGCCTAGAATGTTCTCAGGCCAAACTGAGTTAGATTTCATAAACTTTCTGAACTACTGATATTTAAATACAAATTTTCATATTTTTTATAACTTGTAAATATCCTTGTGCTGATTAATTTTCATCATCAAAATTGGTTCATTTTGATGAACCAAGTTTTCAGAGTGCCCCTAAAATCTCTTATTGATGTGGAAATGAAATGATGTTTGCCTGTCTCAGGTGATTTCATTATTGTTTTAGTTTGGGCACTTTAATATATTACCTATTTTGGAGGTATTTTTTATTTATGCTTTCATTATTTTCTTTTCTTTAAAAATTTTTGACCTCACTTTTTATGGACATTTATGCCAAATGTCTTACCTGTGGATGTGAACAAATGGACAGTGCAGCTGACATGCACACCATGTTACACAGCCTTCAGTTTCTAAAGGAAAACCAATTTCTGTATTCTCCCAAATTGAGCACTTTGCAGTTTTGATTTGGTGTAGCTAAGATTTGATTTAGTTCAGAAGGGGAACCAGCCATGTACTTCCAAATTTGGAGTTTTTTAAGTATATTTTAGGGAGAAAGACAGGAAGACAGTGAAATCCTATCTTTGTAGCTATAAATATTATATTATAAATATATATTGTTTTAGATATTACAGCTTGAGTTGTGTAACACCATAAAGGTGAGAAATATTAACCTAAATGGAGTTATTTTCTCATCATAGCATCAACGAGATCCTCGACTCAATGAAATTTTATTCCCATTTTATGATGTTAAAAGGGCAATGCAGATCATTGAGATGTATGAGCCTGATGAAGACTTGAAGAAAAAAGGTAATAAAAGTGAAAAAAAAGTTTTCTTTATTTAACAAAGGCAAGAATATATGCAACACATTATAGAGGTATTCCCTCAGGTTCTTTCTTAAATTGTATAATACTTGTATTACATAATATTTGCATGTAAAAATACCAAATACAATCTTGTTTGCAATCTTTGAAAATAATTTCATTTCATATAAAAATGGATGCCTTGTTTTTCTCCCTTTTGTTTTGCCAAGCTTAGGACATTAAATACATTATTTGAGAAGCCCTCTCACCCTTCATATGACCTCTATTATGTAAAGTAAATGTAATTGGTATGAAATTAAATAGTCAGGAATCAATTTACCAAATTGGTGGGGGTTTTGAACTTTTGTCCCCTTCAATAAACTTTACAAATAAGGTGTTGTCCATCCCAATATTTGACAAAGAAAAGACTTAGAGAAAATTTAAGATTGGTTCTATAGCAATGGGAAACACCTGCAAATAATGGGAGGGATGATGCTAATATAACTGGACAGGGAGTATTTGAGATACCTGAGCTAGTGCTTCCAACCTTATCTCAGTGGAGAGAAAGGAGGCTTAGGTTCAAATTCTGTCGGTCTCATGTGCCCATGAGTATCATAGCTACAGTTTCTTCTTCTTTAGAACAGGGATTCATTTTATTGTGTGTCTCAGTGAACATGTCCAAAAGGTTTATATATTCCCTGGACTCACATAGAACCTGTTTATATGCATGTCTGGTCTATCATGATGCATGACCTCATCCCAAGTCCAATTGAGTTTTCCCTTGGTTATAGTCTTATATTTATACTCTCTGCTAGAGTCTCAAATCCTGTATTCAGCAAGACTTCTTCATTACTTACCTCTCTTATTAATACTTTGAGAATTGTAATTTATTCTACCTTGCATGTGATTAAAGTGAAAAGGAGAGTGTGGCTCAATAGAAAACTGAGCACTTTGCAATATTTGATTTGATTTTGTGGCTCCCCTGTTACTGTGTGAAATTGAGCAAGGAACAATATTTCTGGACCTTGGTTTCCCTGCTTATAAGATGATGGCGTTCATGCAGTCATTTAACTAGTTTTTCTCCCCATACCTTCACTCTTTAAAGTTTATGAAGGGTTGACTTGGTACCAAGCACTGTGCCAGATCCTGGGAATTCAAAGCTGAATAAGGCAGTTGAGATCTTTTGAAGAAGAAAGAGCAATTTCTCAGCAGTATGATAGACGTTATAGTAGAGGTGTATCATTGATTCTTTCTAAAGTCCTTTCAGGTCCTAAACAGCTATGAGATTATCATTGATTGACAAGTCAGAAAAACAGTTTCACCACTTCACTGATGATGGAAACTATAAAATATGTCATTATCAAGTATGGATGACAATGTGGTACAAAAGGCATTCTTTTTTTTTTTTCAAAAGATATTCTTAAAAGTTTCTGTTGGGGACATTAATTGGTACAAACAGCCATCTTGATTAATATTTTGACAGTAGTACAATGAAAATATATCTCCCCTACAGCTCAGCCTTTCCACTTCCATGTATGGATCCTAGAGATTTTCTCTTATATTTCCCAGCTCTGACATTAGAGTGGCCCAATTTCAGTACCTGGACCTCTGCTCATTTACACTCACTCTTTCAAAGAGCTCAGCCACACCAATGGCTTTAAGTTTCTTCTACACACACAGGACTTTCTGTTTAAACTCCCCACTCCTGAGGTCTATAGACCTGTAGTAGAATTCTCTACTCGAATGTTACATGGGCATTTCAAATGGAAATATCCATCTCATTTTAGTTCTTCTCATCCACAGACCTGTTCCTTTCCAAGCCTAGAAACTGGTACTATTATTCACCCAGCTCTTCAAGCCAAAACTCTTGGAATCATCCTCAACTTGTTTTGTTCTTTCATTTCACTTCTAATTTATCAGCAGAATCTGCAACATCTGCATGCACAATAAATTCCAAATAAATAAGTTATCATCATCTACACATTTACCAGACTTTCCGAGCCTATGTTATCTCTCCTTAGACAATGCCAATTCACTTCTAACCGGTCTTCTCCTTTCTACCCAGTGCCCTATAATTTATGCTCCACTTAGTGGCCAGAGTAAATCTTTCCAAACCAGATCTCATCATGTTATTTCACTTTTCCAAATTCTTCAAAAGCTCCTCAGCACTTAGAATAAAATTCTAAAGTACTTAGTCCAACTGATGTAGCCTTTGTCTGCCTCTGCAATCTTATTTCCATCAACCTTTCCCTTTGTCATATACTCCTGGAAAGGTCCTTGCACTTACTGAACCTTCTGCCAGGTGTGCATGTTGTGGCTTGCTCCCTATGCATAAACATGACCTCCTCAGAATGGCTTTTTTTTTTTTTTGGCCATATATATACACAGCATCTTGGTCATCCTTGATCACTTTCATTTCCTGGTTTCTATTTCCTTCTAGCACTTTCTTGACATTATATTATACTTATATTTATTTGTTAATGTATTTGTTCTCGTGCACATACTATATGAGTTTTATGAAGGCAGGGCTTGTCTGTTTCTTGTTTCACTGCATTGATCCCAGTGTTTTGAAGGAGTCTTGCTCTCAGAATAAACATATATGCCCAGGAGGTGGAGGCACACTTTTATGGTAGAATTTTTAATTCTAATTAGAAATAAAGTAAATATTCGTCAACAGAATAATGAACAATAAATTGTGACATATTTACATATGGACTATTATACAGTGGTACCTCGAGATACGAGTGCCCTAACATACGAGATTTTTGAGATACGAGCCGTCGAGCGAGCGATTTTTGCTTTGAAATACGAGCAACATTTGAGATAGGAGTAATCGCGCGGATCGGCCAGCTGCACACGACCCACCAGTTTACTGCGACTCGAGCGTCTCATAGTTTCCCACGCCTCAAGGTTACAGAATGAATTAAACACTTATCTCGAGGTACCACTGGAAAAATCCTAAGAAAATGTAGAGTAAAAGTAGCAAGTTGAAAAAGCAAAAGGAGATATCTTTTATATAAATTTTTAAGTATTTAAAACTCCCTAATGTTTGGAAAAATGTATTTGTAGTAAAGTTGCAAAACCATTTTGGGAATGGTAAACACAAAACTAGGGTAGTAGATATATACATTGGAGTAGAAAGATGAAATTGAATGGAACTGAGGGTGGGCCACATAGGGCACCACAAAGTATTTCTTTAAAAAATATAGAGCAAATGAAATCAAATATTAAGATCTAACAAAGCTTCTCTGTAAGCTCAAAATCAGTTTGTAACTTTCAAATGCTTAAATAAAAACAAAAAGCTGAAGCTGTCAATAGTTGATAGGATAGGAGAAGGTGCAGAAATATTGATTACCAGGGGTCCTGTCCCCATGTCAGAAAGAAACAGAGGTCTTTGGGCCACATTTCAAAGACAATTGCAAACTCTTCTCATTAGTTCTATACTCTGCCTTTAGGTAAAATGGAAAACTGAATTGTTTAAATCCAGAGAGGCCACTAACCCCTTCTCCAGCCTGGTGAGAACAGCACTCCCTTATAGTTGGATGCCTTCCAGTTTTTTAGAGAGTCTCTTATTCATATTCTCATGTACCATTCCTGACAGTCCTAGAAAAAGGTGTTGCCACGACTTCCCCTATTTGACAGAAGAGAAAGCCAAGATGTGGGAGCATCATGAGTGAGTGGCAGAGATAGAAATAGACCAAGGTCCTCTTAGCCCCTGGTCACCAAAGTTCCTGGAGCTGAACTTGGGGGACTGTGTGCCCTCCCACCATGTACATGGAAGCAGGACACCACCTCTTTGTGCAATGCAATAGGTTGCATATAATGTACAACTGTGTTATTTTTTCAACTGAATCATGTGAGGAAGGTTTTACTCCTGTTTAAGCTGGTTCACTTTCTATGAGTAAAATGTGTCTGGCAAAGCCACACATCTGTAAGATATTCTTCTCTCCCCTAGGCCTTATATCCAGTGATGGATTTTGCAGATATCTGATGTCAGATGAAAACGCCCCCGTCTTCCTAGATCGTTTAGAACTTTACCAAGAAATGGAGCATCCTCTGGCTCACTACTTCATCAGTTCTTCCCACAACACCTATCTCACTGGCCGACAGTTCGGCGGGAAGTCTTCGGTAGAAATGTACAGACAAGTTCTCCTGGCTGGCTGCAGGTCAGAAACTCAAGACAGCTGAATTTGTATATGACACTCTTTTACTTTTCTCTGAAACAACAGAAGTAGTACTCAAAGTGAAATGGACATTGGTCCTTCTCTTAAATGGATTATGGTGGCTATTTAACTTTGGGAAAGGGAGGACAATATCTGTTCCACAAAGGTCTAGAGTCTTTCTGTGGGTCAAAAGATATTTTCTACTGTAAATTTATTCCCCCCAAAATACATATTTTAGGAAGTCATGCTGTTTCCACTTGATCACAGGCACTTGCAAATTTAACATTAATGTTAAAGTTCTAAAATTTCATACACTGAGAATAAAGATTATTGAAAATTATTTTTCTTTTACAGAAATTGGCAAAAAATTGGGGCTTAAAATGTGACAAAATGCTAAAAGTGAAAAATAAGAAATTATGATTTTTTATTGGTTATCAATAGCCAGTACCTTATTTTTTTAACTTGTTATTTTTTGTTTAGTATGGAAATATTTTTAACAGAAATTAACATAAGAATTTCAGTCTCTGAATACTTGAGTATGAAATTCTGAAATAATAAGAACATTTTCTCTTATGGTCAAAGCAACATCATCCCAAATAACAAAATTTAAACCTTATTCTTTAACATCATCTAAAATATAGCCCATATTAAAATTTCTCCAATTGTCCCCAAATTGTCTTTTATAGTAGATTTGTCAAAACTAGAATGTCATACAGAACCACATGGCAACCAGTTATTACTCTGAAGTGTCTGTCTTTTAATTTCAGACAATCCCTTTTTCTTAACACCAAACTGATAAGGAGAATAATGTAATTTTAACCTGCAAACTCCATGAAATAATCCTGTCAATTCACTCCATTTTCTACTTCTATAAGAAAACAACTTATTTTGGCATCTTTTAATTTTTACACCCACTATTTTATTAGTAGGGTCCAATATTATAATTTTACTGTGTTGCTAGATGTGTTGAACTTGACTGTTGGGATGGAAAAGGTGAAGACCAAGAACCAATAATAACTCATGGAAAAGCAATGTGTACAGATATCCTTTTTAAGGTAAGTTTTAAAATTGCATAGCTGTAGTCTTTTCTATTTTGTGTGGAAATAAGTAGTTTGGAAAAAAACACAACAAAATATTTGTTTTCTCAAGCATTTTACTTTCATATTCCTTTCTTCCAGTTTTGAGGAGAAACAAGAAAAATGTTTTTTTTTTTCCACTTAGTGTCTCTTTCATATTATGTTTTCTGCTTTCAAACGCAGACAGTGCTTAGAATGAGGTTTCTTTGGCAGAGTTTCCCTGGTTCTACTTACCTTAAAGTCTTTGATTTTATTTATTCTTTCTTTCTTTCTTTCTTTCTTTCTTTCTTTCTTTCTTTCTTTCTTTCTTTTTTTTTGCTTGCTTACTTTGCATTATTCCTGAAGAACATCAAAGTGGCATAAAAAGATAAATAGAATACAGAAAATAGAATGGATTATAAATAGTGTCTATAAGGATAAGAAAATAAAATAGTGAGGTCAGAGTTTATAAATGCTTGTCAGGAAGTTCTATAAAGTAAAACCACACTGCAAATTGGGCTCCAAACTTTCTAGATTCAATGGAAGGAAAACAACATGATAATTTACAGGATTCGTAAAGACAGAGCAGTAGGTCCAAAGAAGCAGTTATTTCCAGTCCTGACACCAGAGGGGAGATTCCCTCCCCATCTACCCCCCACCCCCACCCACAAGGATCTCATGGGGAAATCTGCAGTTTTACAAATAGGCATCTCAAAAAAAATGGCCTTTTGGTGACCTCTATGTATGATTTGAAGGTGGATTTGTTAGAGCAAGCATGTCAAACTCGCGGCCCATGGGATGCATGCAACCCACAACTAATATTTTTGTGGCCTAACCAATATAACGGTATGTAAGAAACACTAATATAAATTTTATAACTTAATTTTTACAATATCCTGTTATACATAATTATTAATAACGAACTACAATGTTCACTAATGACTGATTACTATAATCGTGTTGCATTCATTTACCTTACACGCCTTAAGCTCAGGCATACCATTTCTCTCCACTAATACCAGTAGCAAATATTTTAGCAGCCGATTGCCATGCCATTAGTCTTGTACTGACTTATTTGGTGTGTGCAACAGGAAATATGTCGCTTTTGGAGAACAAGAAAAATAGGTTTATTTGCATTACGCTTATTAATTTGTGCAGTTATTCAGTGTCTGGTAAGTTAATGTTCAAGAAAAAGTATTAATTTTTATTAAAATGTTCCATTATTTTATGTTAACAATTACTCATTTATTTTAGCACTTTGTATTCAGCATGTCTCCATCAAAATAAACCTATGTTTCTATGAAAATTGAAGCTTTTGTTTTTTTGAGGCCCGTATAAACTTAAACTTTGTTTATTTGGCCCATCTTAGTCTTTGAGTTTGACATGCTTGTCTTAGAGTGTTCCCCACTATGTTCCAATGATATCTTGCCAAAAGACAAGTAAAAAATGAAATTCTGTGGTTGGCCAATATGTCAGGTTCATGACTCTCTGCTATGTTCTTGTAACTCAGAATAGTGATTGCAGTATCTGGAGCAGTGGTCGTTAACCCTGCCTACATATGGAAAATTATCAGGGGCATTTTTAAAAACAAATGCCTAGGTTCTAACCCATAACACAACATACATATAATTTCTCTTAGCCAAGATGTTGGTGAGTTTTGAGCAACAATGAATTCAACAGTATTCCTTAGAAGTACCAAGAGCCTATTCAAGAGGGAAGCCATAGGTCTGCACAGACATGAAGGATTGATGACCCTTTAAGAAATAAAGACTCTAGAAAGGAAGCTTAGCTGAAAAGGCCCTACCCCCTCCTCTTGGAGTAGAGCAAAGGAGAATCCATGGATAGAGCCAGGATTTTCCTCAAGGTGTAATTCTTTGGCCAGCTGGACAATCAAGGTTGCAGACAGTTTATCTAGGAAGAATCCTTAAGCAAAAATAACTAAAGGACCAACTTGGCCACAAGGGTGCTCAATAAAATCCTCCAGAATTATCCAACCTAGGGCATTTTCATTTTAAATGGACTTCTCCAGATAACTATCTATAATAATAAAAATGTAATATGCTAATTAAACTGGACAACTGAATGACCTTCCAGACATCATTCTTGGATGTCCTTTCAGATGAAGCCACTGTGGCGGGGGCTTAGGTAGAAGTTGTTAGGGGTGATCAGGCAGGCAGGCAAGCAGTTAAGGGTGATCAGGCAAGCAGACAGAGTGGTTAGGAGTGATCAGGCAGGCAAGCAGTTAGGGGCAATCAGTCAGGTAAGCAGAGGGGTTATGGGTGATCAGGCAGGCAGGGTTAGGGTTAGGTGAGTAGTTAGGAGTGATCAGGCAGGCAGGCAGGCAAGCAAGTAATTAGGGGCAATCAGGCAGGCAAGCCGGGCAGCGGTTAGGAGCCAGTGGTCCTGGATTGCAAGAGAGTGCAGGCCGGGTGAGGGACACCCCCTCCACCCTCCAAATGAATTTCATGCACCAGGCCTCTGGTTATATATTTTCCCATTAACTAAATGATGGGACTTGCCCTGTGGTTAATGAAGTTGAGAATATTTACCAAATATGATGCTCTGCTTGTAGAAGCATTGGTTTGTAGCCATGCTTTCTGAAGCTAAGCAGAGAGTGAGGCAGCTGTTAGCAGAAATAATCATGGGGACATGCTCAGCTTTTTCAAAATAGTTTCAAGTGATGAAGTCCTCAGTTCAGAGAGGAGCATCCAGAGCACTTCCCTGTGTAACCTCATATGCTGCTTAACACCCCCTGCCCTCCCCTTCACTTCACCAGGCTAATACAGAACAAGGGATACTATAAATGTCATATCAGTTCACATGAGTCTTCATCAAATTAATGAAATGTAGCCACAGACTGATTCCCAGATGCACAGAAAGTCAATAAAGGCTTTTAGCAGTTCACAGGTTGTTACCGTCATATATCTCCTCAAGGCAAGAGTAGCAGAACAGTGGTCTGTTGTGAAAATCTGAAAACTGCTGTAACAAAAGCTCACCGCTGGACCAGGTGACCTCAGAACCTGTCTAGGCAAATTATTGACCCAGGAACTAGCCTGCCATGGAGGTGAACTGTCTTCTGTTAATAGCATCATAGTTTTGGAGAAGGAAAAGATTGTCGTGAAAAAGATTATCACTAACTCTTAACTTCATCTGGGTCTGTCTGTGGGAAATTCAACCTGTAGAGATAGAGGTAAATGGGTTCTCCAGACCTAAATTGCCAGAATTGACTTTCTGAAAAACTCAAATTAATAGTTTCTGATTGGTTACAGGTGCCTTAAGTATTTTTGCTCTTCTCTCTCATTAACACTCTTTTATTTTTAAAGGATGTTATTCAAGCCATCAAGGAAACAGCATTTGTCACATCTGAATATCCTGTAATTCTCTCCTTTGAAAATCACTGCAGGTATAATGATTCATCCTACTCCAAATCTCTAAGGGTTGTTTCCTAATCCCCATCTCCACTACAGCTCTACATCTTTTTACATCTTTTTAGTTTGTTTGGTCTTATGCAACACAATCCGTTTTGTGTTAAAAAAATATAAATAAAGAAGTTAAAACAAAAGAAAACCCCAATCTACTACTGTTTCTCACCTCTAAAAAAATAAACAAAACTAAGTCGTCTTAATATATTCTAGAGATGCTTTTTTAAAATATATATATATGTATAATTGATTTTTTAAAGAGAGGAAAGAAGAGGGATAGAGAGTTAGAAACATTGATGAGAGAGAGACATCAATCAGCCGCCTCCTGCACACCCCCTACTGGGGATGTGCCCACAACCAAGATACATGCCCTTGACCAGAACCAAACCTGGGACCTTTCAGTCCACAGGCCAATGCTCTATCCACTGAGCCAAATGGGTTTCAGCTAGAGATGCTTTCTCTAAACAAAAGGGCTGATATCAGAACACTGTGCCCAAAGTTGCATTAAATTGGAAGGCTTGTCAATATATTTGAAATCAGACTTCATGACTTTGAAAGACATTTTTTAAAATTCTATTTTCAGCTCTTAGTGCAGGGGCAGAATCTTCTCTCTCTTTTTTTTTTAAGATACTGGTTAAAGTTTGTGGTATGTAACAGTACCTCTTAATGAACATCAAGAGGACAGTCATGCATTTTGTAGAGTGGAAGTTTTTAATTGCCTAGGAATGAGTGTTTCTTCTTCTTGGACGGGTAATGGATATTTGAATTTATCAATGCCATTTCTTTCTTTCCAGCAAATATCAACAGTACAAGATGTCCAAATATTGCGAAGATCTATTTGGGGATCTCCTGTTGAAACAAGCACTTGAATCACATCCAGTATGTATTTTTAGCTAACCATATTTCTAACATGAATGAATTTGTTTTGAAATTCATTTCTAAGGGGTCAAGTAGTTCTGAAGGACTAATGCTAAAGATCTTCATTTTTATTTAAATTTGTTGGTACAGAAAACTTTCATTGTGCTTTAAAGAGATGTGTAGATAGAAATGTAAACTTTGGGTTCCATTTAATTCAGATCTTGGGGTCTTTTGGTTTCTGTGATCTCAGTCCTAAAATTTCATTAAGTGCCCACTGGCCAAAGGTCTAGAGACTCAGCAGTCATTCTCAACTCTAGATTTATGTTAGGACCACCTGGAAGAACTGTTAAAAATACCTTTGCCAGGGCCCCACTCACAGTTTCTGATTTAATTGAACCACGTCGGGCCTGAGCATTGTGTGTGTTTTTTTGTTTGTTTGTTTGTTTGTTTGTTTTAAAAAAAGCTCTTCAGGTGAATCAAATGTGCACCCAGGATTCAGCACCCATGGGAACCTGTTGCTATGGGAAGTTCACAGATTGAAGTCATAGCAGACTGAAGTTCAAGTTCTCAACTCCAAAATAAATACTTGGACAATGTTTTATGTACTTCTTTTGTTTTTATTTTTATACCTGCTAATTCCTTCATCAAACAAAGAATTGTTAACCTTTAGACCATCCATAGGTTTATGTTTCTATCTCCACATCTCTCTAAAGCACAATGAAAGCTTTATGTACCAACAAATTTAAATAAAAATGAAGATCTTTAGCAAAAGTCCTTCAGAATTACTTGACCCCTTTTGTGAACTCATTGTAATGTATACAGTTTTTTAATATAAACATCCCAGACAGTTCATCACACTTTTACAAATATCCATAACCCCCGTGGTTAAGATCCACTGTCACAGATCTTATGAGTAGCCAGACAACTAATGCACAAAGTATAAAATAATGCACAGTAGTAAAAGTTTGCTCCATTATTTTTTTCTTCTTCTTTTAATGTTTAAAGTATTACATATATCTTCTTTTTCTCCCATCGACCCCTCCCTGGCCACTCCTGCCCCCCAGGACAAGCCCCCACCATCCCAGTGTCTGTCCATTGATTATGGTAATATGCATGCAAACAAATCCTTTGGTTGGTCTCTTACCGTGCCCTCCCCACCAACCCTTCCCTACCTTCCCTCTAAGGTTTGACAGTATGTTTGATGTTTCTCTGTCTCTGGATCTATTTTTGTTCATCAGTTTATGTTGTTCATTATATCCCACATATGAGTGAGATCATGTGATATTTATCTTTCTCTGACTGACTTGTTTTGCTTAGCATATTGTTTTCCAGGTCCATCCATGCTGTTGCAAATGGTAAAAGTTCCTTCTTTTTCATAGCAGTGTAGTATGCCATTGTATAGATGTACCACAGTTTTTTATATACTCATCTGCTGATGGGCACTTAGCTGTTTCCGAATCTTAGCTAATGTAAATTGTGCTGCTATGAACATAAGGGTGCATATATCTTTTCTGATTGGTATTTCTGATTTCTTAGGATTCATAGAAGTGGGATTACTGGGTCAAATGCCCCACTCTTGACAAGTAGCTAATGGGCCCAGACATGGTAACATGAGGTAGCAGTAGAACATGACAGTGGCTGACATGAAGGAAAGTGCTTCATGTTATCTGTGAGAAAACACATCCAGTGGTTGAACAATGAGTTTTTTTTCAGAAGTGATCTATAAAAGCAGAAAAAAATATGCAGGAGACAAGGATATTGTATCCTTTGCACCCATTCCCTGATTATCTTCAGTTTACTCAATTCACAGCTGCAGGTGCCCTGTGCATGTCCATGAGCTGCATCCTACTTCTCTGTGTACTGGCTGCCTTTCAGCTGACTGCCAGACTTCAGGTTTTCTCGGAGGGAGAGCTCTGATTGCAGGAGCCTGCTCTACCCACAGGTGAAAGATTGGCCAGAAGTGCCAGAGAATTAACACCCCCACCCCATCCTCCCTTACTTTTCAGAAGGGATAACTTCAAGCACATGTTTCCCATGATCCCTTAAGGTTCCCCAGCAAGATCGCTGCCCAGTCGCCCAGAGTGATAACTTGTCTGATAAAACACTCTTGATTGGCTGTCTGTCTCCTTTTTATCACTTTCCTACTTCTCTTGGAGTGTCCTGGGGGAGCCTCCCAAATAAACTACTGGGGCATTAATCCTGGTCTCAAACTGATTAAAAGGGAACCCAAGCTAAGAAATATCTCACTTTTTTTTCACCTAGGCCCTCTGTTTATTTTATTTTTTGTTTGGGCTAAGGTGCTTGCTTTGGGGGAAGACCAGTGTGTTCTCTGTGGAGTGATATACACATTGCATCAAAGGTGTTATGAGAAGTATCTATATATATAAAAACCTAAGTGACTGGCCGATAGGATAACCACTCAGTAGCTATTATACTCACTGACCAGCAGGGGGAAGATGCTCAACATAGGAGCTGCTGAGCTGCAGTCATTTGGCAGCGGTGGTTCTCAGGTGATGCACTAAGAACTAGAGAGGAGGGAATATGATTTCAGATTGCGTCATCCGAGAACTGCCCTCTCACAATCTGGGATACCTCGGGGGATGTGGGAGAGCTGGTTTTGGCCTGATCCTCACAGGCCAGGCTAAGAGACCCATCAGTCAATGGATCTGTGCACTGGGACTCTAGTAAGTCATATAAATGAGATTAAGACTTGTTCTCTGAACCAAGAGATTGTGGGTACAATGGGGGTATAGGGCACATGACACAAATGTAACAACATAATTAAAAAGAAGGTGGCCTGTGATGTGTGGAATATTTCTTGGAGATATCCAGATTCAAGAGAGAGTGCTGTGGAGTGGACCAGTTTACCACAGGCTTCCCGAAAGCAGAATTTCAGCAAAGTTTTTCATTTGAGGAAACACAGACATGGGGATGCATAGTGCCTTACATATTAAGTAGTATAAAAATTAGTTTTGAAAATGAATAGATGCCTGAAGGGTAGATGGATAAGAGGGGTGGGTTAGTGAGTGGGTGAGTATATAAATGGATAGGGAAATGGATGAGTGAGTTCTATGGATTAGAGGTAATAGAAGAAAGGAAACTTCCTTTACAGACATAAATCCAAGCAAATGAAACCATAGTAGAGGTCAGATTTCAGTAATTAAGACCACGTCATTCTTGTTTCCCCTATGGAACCCACAAAACTATAGTCCCAAGTGTAGAGGTTGGGTCAGACTTAGCATACAGACTAACTGTGCACCCAACACTTGGAGGGATCAGGGGAGACCTTGTGGTTGGGAAAGCCAATTCTGACATAAGCGGCCACAATGATTCTTTGAACTTTACCAGATATTTAAAAAGCCGACGCCACCCCAGGTCAGACCCAGCTCCATGGTGAAGGTGGGGCAGCTCTGCATACCCTGGAGGCGGTGTGGATGTCAAGTTTGCCACATAGTCTGAGGCAAAGTTGGCTATGGTGGGCTAATTGGGATTGGAGAAGGAAATCATAAAACTGTGCTGACTGCCACCTAGTGGATATGGGTGGTATAACTCACAGGCCTCTACTTCTAGGCTGGGAATGAGAATGAAGAAGCACAACCTGTCACTAACTCAGCCTTTCCTGTTTTTCTGTAGCTTGAACCAGGCAGGCCCTTGCCATCCCCCAATGACCTCAAAAGAAAAATACTCATCAAAAATAAACGGCTGAAACCTGAGGTTGAACAAAGTAAGTCAAATACATGCATCTATAATGGGTACATACACACCTTGTATGTTTCAACAATTCAGCTATTTAGAATGCAATATGTTTTAAAACCATAGATTTGGAGAGAAGATGTAGTTGTGATGTTACATATTTTCATTTAAGTTGCCACATTTTCATTTAAGTTTAGTTTTTGCATCAGTTTGTTTCTGCAGTGGGAAAAGCATCCTATATAATAAAAGCCCAGCAACCATAACGGCGAATGATTACTTGACCTGTCGCTATGAGGTGCATTGACTACCTCTCGTCCCTCCCCCTTTTCTGACTGCCCCCCCTCTGCTAGCAGGCTCCGATCACAGCATGGTGAACAGAGAACCGAGTGGGTGGCAGTGGGGCAGGACTGGGGACTGGCGAGTGGGTGGAACATCCGACCTCTTGTTCCCTCTTCCTGGCCCACAGGATCTGATCTAAGCATGGCAAATGGGGAACCTCAGGGAACTGGATGGGTGGAGGTGGGGTGGGACTGAAGACTGACGGGTGGGCAGAAGATGGCCTTGATCACAGGCTAGGCCTAGGGACACTACCTGTGCAGAACTTCATACGCTGGGCCTCTAATATTCATATAACAGAATTTGGAGGGGTCCCAAGGAGAAAGGAGAAGAAAGTAGAAGAGGTATTTTCAAATTTATCAAAATATAAGGAACTAGTATTTTATCATTTAATAGGCTCTAAAGTCCTTTTGAAAAGTTTTTCTTGTACTTTGCTTGTGTTATTCATACCTAGGGATCCTAGGTAAATGTGAAAGTGTGAATGTACAGTATGTGTGTGTGTGTGGGTGTAGAGAGGTTAAGAGAGAAATGATTTTACATAGATATCTCCCCCTGTATTTTCCTAGAATATTGTCTTTCAACAAATCTCTTAGTTCAATAAATTAATAGCATCAAATATGGTATGATTGCATTGTGTTTTTTTCCCTAAGTAGTCTAAATTAAAATTTTAATTATATTAATTATAGTTTTCTTTTATTACAAAAGCAATGATACTATTGGAAAGTGAAGACAACAAAAAAGTATAAGAAACGAATAAAATAGCACTAAATTATATATTTTACACATAGAGATATGTACCATAGACACATACATACATTTTAACAAAATTAGGATCATGTAAAGTGTGCTCATTTCAAAAATTATTTTTAATTCAACCAAGTATATTTACATTTAGCAGAAGATAAGTCTACAAACTGACTTTAATTGTAATGCATGAAATACAATGTAAAATATATTATGGTATATACGATTCTTTCACCAGTTCCAAGTTGATGGATTTTTCATTACTATGAAAACAACAATGATAAACATGCCTGAATATTCATTTTGTACATTTGTGCAGTCTTCTCCTTGGAATCAATTTGTACAGTTGGAGTCAGTTGGTCAAAGCACAAACACATTTTATACTGTGATATATCTTGTTATACTGTCTTTCAGAAAAATTGTACCAATTTATACTCGCACTATAATATGCAAGACATCCTGTTTCTCAGCCCTATTCTTAATGCTGACTGTTGGCCATTTTTATAGTCTGGGTACTCAACACTAGAAAATAATGATACTTTAAGTTTTTACTCATATGTCTTTGAAAACTAGCTTCTTTGTCATCATTTATGATTTCTCCTTTTCCCATTTTTAAAATTATTTTGTCTCTATTTTACGGACTTACTAAGGGTTTTTATGTATTAGGGTAATAACCTTGGTTATAGCAGTGGCAAATACTCTTTCCTGGAGTTTGGTCATTCTTCAATGTGCATGTTTCTTTTCTGTCACTTCACCTGAATTGTCCTCCAATCATGGGTTTTTGTTATCAAGACTTTAAAGAAATCCTTCACAATGACTGAACCTCCCTCTCATGCCTCTGTAAAGTGGACAGTTCACCCATGTTCTTTATCATGTGTAGAGTGTGTGACTGTTGCATGTTCCTTAAGATCATCCATCAGGACTGGGTGAGACAGAGGCCTTGGGACCATAGCCCAGAGAAGCCTAGACAGTGCATTTATTTCCTCTTTATTTCCTTCTCAGTGTGAATCTTAAATCCCAGGCTCTATAAGTGATTTAACATCCATCACCTTCTCCTTCTAGAGCAGCTCGAAGCTTTGAAAAGCATGATGGAAGCTGGAGAATCCGCCGCTCCAGTTAACATCTTAGAGGATGATAATGAGGAAGAAATAGAAAGTGGTAAGTTGTGTGCTGTTGTTTGTTTTTTTCATTTACATGTCACAAAAGTACTTTTTAAATTAAAAATTGAATTTTAATCCTTAACGGGTGTATGTTCATGCAACAAACTTAATCTTTTGGTATTTTGGGGTATTTTCAAAATAGTATTATTTACAGATTTTAGTGACTTAGTCATCTCCCTTCCTATTGTGCAATTCACTCAGATGTTCAGCAGAAATTCACAGCCAGAGACTCCTTAAAGCCCTTACTATCAGAGGCAGGGATCAGAGTAAAAAGGATATTTGCAGTCCTTCCTATAAACAAACATATAAACTTGAGTGTTGTTAATGATGATAGTAGTTAGGCAAGTTAAAAGGGCAGGAATGTGAGCAAAGGCCCACAAATAAATGATTGGTTTGAAGGTACACCCACAAAATGAACTGGAAATTCAAAGCCAGTTTTAAGATTCAAATTCCTTTGAATAACCAGCTCACTGGATCTAGATAGGTAGATAATTTTAACAAAGGCAGCCTTGTGTAACATATTTGAATATTTTCTATTAGCTTCTGTTTTACTTTGGCCATATGGGAACAACCATAATGTTGTTTTAACGGATCTTTTGAGAGGTGTGGACTGTTTAGAAAATTATTTGTTTATTATGTAGCATGAGAACTGATTAACAAAATAATTTGGACTTGTACTGTGTATCTGTTGGTTAGACAGTGCCTTGGATTTAGAGAGTGGCTTTGGGCTAAAAAATTTAAAAATACTTATCCTATATAATAAAAGCTTAATATGCTAAGTGTCTGGTTGTCTAGTCACCCATTCAACCAATCAAAGCATAATATGCTAATGATATGCTAAGGCTGCAATCAAAGTGTAATATACTAATGATATGCTAAGGCTGCTCAACATTCACAGATGCTCCAACCAATAGGTTAGGTTGCTGTTGGGGTCCAGCCAATCAGGACTGAGTGAGATGGGTTGGACATGCTCTGGAGCCCTCTCACAGTCTCTCCCTAGCTGGCCAACCTCCTGAGTCCCTCCCCAGCTCCGATAGTGCACCGGTAGGGTCCCTTGGCCTGGCCTGCACCCTCTCGTAATCCAAGACCCCTCGGGGGATGTTGGAGAGCCAGTTTCAACCGGATCCTGCTCAGCACAGGAGCTGCTGCCCCCTGGTGGTCAGTGTGCTCCCACAAGGGGAGCATCACTCGACCAGAAGCGCTCACAGCTGGCAAGCACAGCAGCAGTGGCGGAAGCCTCTCCCACCTCCACAGCAGCGCTAAGGATGTCTGACTGATGGCTTAGGCCTGCTCCCCATAGATAAAAACTTGAAAGCTATAAGAATTAACTAATCTTATTCATACCCCTTCATAAGTAAAGTCTTCTCACTGTGGTCTATGTTGTATATGCAAACAGTGGGTTCAATTTCACTCCCAGAGAAAAATCAGCATGAGTTACTTTTATATGCTTCATATGGCAGAGGCAGTCTAGAAGGCCAAAGATATCTGATGTTATTTAATCAATGCCTGTTATGGTTACCTATTACTGTGTAACACATCACCCCAAAATTTAAAGGTTTAAAACAACACTATTATCTTCTCAGTTCTGTGGGTCATCTGGGCTCAGGTTGGTAGTTCTCCCTGAGGTTTCTCATGCAGTTGCCCGCAGGTGACATCTGCAACTGGAGTCATCAGAAGGTTCTGGAGTCATCAGAAGGTTTGATTGGGCCAGTTGACCAAGATGGTTCATTCATGTAGCTGGCAGCTGTGTCTGCCAGGAGCTCTGCTGGACCTTGCTGACCCAAGCACTCCCATGTGGCCTCTCCATGTAGTTTGGGCTTCTCACAGCATGATGGTCTTGTTTTTCTTCCAAGAAGCAGAAAACAGAAGCTGCTAAACTATTTAAGAGCTAACCTGGACCTGGGACATCATCACTTCCTCTCTATGTTATGCATCAAATCAGACTTAGCACCCACCCAGGTTCCAGGAGGTGGGTGTGTAGGAAGATCACATTGTAGAAGCACAGGTGGGAAGGCAGATGTTATAGTAGCTGACTTTGGAAAATAGTCTGCCATAATGCCTACTATATTATTTCACAATTTTTGCAAATAATAAACCTAAACAAGATTTAAGAATAAAATATTGAAAGAGCTATGTTCAAAAGTTCAGTAAAATACTTCTAAAATTTGAAAAGATGACTCTGAGGTTAACATAGTTTCTTAACTTACACTTCATAGATGGTACTCAAAAACATGAAGGCATTACTAGATACTATAATCCAGTAAAACAAACTGCTGAATAATGGAATAAACTAATGAGAAAAAAATAATAACTACCATTATTACACCAATATTTTGACATGATCCCATAGCTGGTAAGCAGTGGGACTAAGATTCAATTCTAGAATTGCCTTATCTCCTTTGTACCTTTCAATCCTGCCCTTCTAATATACAGGAATACAAGGAAAATTCAAATATGCAAAATGGTTGTAAAAAAATTTAAGGAGAAAGAATATAACTGATAAAAGTCAAATTTTTTGAACATACACATTAATCTAAAATGATGATGATCTTGATTCCACTCATCACCCTTAAGGGTACTTTCCCAACTTTTATGAATATGTTAATTATTCTTATAGACAAAAATATGCCTCTAGTGGCTTAATGTTATTTCAAAATATGCTTGAGATTTTGATTAAATTTTAACAGAAATAATCATGAGGGATAGTATAGATGTAAGAAATTTCGTAGCTGAGACGATAGAATAATTCATTTGAATTTCTCTTTAAAGGCATACAGGTTTCTGCTTTATCAGTTATATAATTGACTAGAGTCCTGGTGCATGAAATTTGTGCATGGGGGTGTGTGTCCCTCAGCCCAGCCTGCACCCTCTCCAATCTGGGACCCCTCGAGGGATGTCCAACTACCTATTTAGGCCCAATCCCACTGGCAGTTGGACATCCCTCTCACAATTCAGGACTGCTGGCTCCCAACAGCTCACCTGCCTGATTACCCTTAACCACTTCTGCCTGCCAGCTGATCACCCCCTAACCATTCCTCTGCCAGCTTGATCAACACCTAACTGCTCCCCTGCCAGCCTGATTGCCCCTAACTGCCCTCCTCTGCTGGCCCAGTCACCCCTAACTGCCCTCCCATGCAGGCCATCTTGTGGTGGCCATCTTTTGTCCACATGGGGGAAGCCATCTTTGACCACATGGGGGCTGCCATCTTGTCTGTTGGAATGATGGTCAATTTGCATATTACTCTTTTATTAACTAGGATTCTTACATTTCCTCAGTAATATAAAATCATAGTTCTGGTCTATCAGTTGGCTGTTATTACCCTGACCTCACAGTATGATCCTACTATACACAAATGACTAGAGTCTCTCATTTAAACATGGCCACTGCAGGCAAGAGAAAACCAAGTGAAGTTCAAGAGGGCAGGTTGCCTGGAGGCTGTAGAAAATAGAAAAGGCTCTCAGTCCAAGCATGTGCCCATTCATTAGCCGGATTTAGATTCAGAAGGACACATGACTCCCAGGACTATGAGACAAGCAGTGGGGAATATCAGAATTATACAGGTCTGTACATAAATATGTACACTCAAGAGATGATAACATTCACTCAAGAGATGATAACATTCACTCATACAACTCTTTTAAAGTAGTTATTAAATCTCTACCACTTGCATGAAACATACCCCTGAATTCAAGTAGTTTATATCTGGCTGGGCAAGTTCGACTAGAGATTCATGAAATGGAAATTTAATAGTGATGGTGGGATGTTTCAAAATCTTTGTTATGGACTTGGGTCAGGGAAACCCAGTGTCACATTAAGACCATTGTGCTAAGAATCTGGAGAAATCTAATCCACATCTTACTCTGTGGCTTCACAAGTCAAATCATACATCTAAATCTATTTCTTCTTCTGTAAAATGAAGATACTGGACCAAATTAAGACCTATTCCAGCTTTGCAAATTCTCTTTTTCCTGCTCAAAGTCTATATGACCTACTGTTGTTTTGTTTTGTTTTTGTTTTAATCATCTGCCTCAAGAATATCCCCTCACCAGAAGATCAGTTCCACAAGAGGAGGGTGTGTCTCTATGGCCTCACCTTCATTCCATGCCTGAAATAGCACCTTGCTTAAGCAGTCTCTCAAATTCCAAATCTAATATAATATCAGATAAAAGACACTACTATTTTATTTTGATTAAGAAAGAAAAATGCTTTCTATGAATTTTAAAATACCATCATTTGAAGGAAACATTGCAATGTCAGTTATATTAAAGTGTTGTAGGGGTGGGGAATGCATTTTTGAATCAATGAAATCATTTTACATTTACTCCTATTCTTGCCTTTCCCTTTGCACATTTTAAACATGCTTTTGAAAAATATCTCTAATTGTTATGGACCTGTTTACCTCCCTTGTGAGTCCATATTCAGAAATTATTTCACTGTTGTTTTATAATACAGATCCCTCAAGGATTCTGGCTAGGTTTTAGGCAAATTCTTTTCAGAGAATCCAGATCTCATACCAGCATGTGAGATACTCCTATGTCTTTAACCAGTTAATTACCAAGCACCCAAAACAGAAACCATCCCCACATGCCATGGTATTTTGAATTTTATTTAAAAATCAATTTGCAATGAGTATTATAAAAATAAATATATTACTCACAATTCGGGTGTTCTTGAATATTTTCAGTTGAAAATTTTCATGAAAAATGATTTTAAAATTGGTCGGGGCTGCCAATTAGGGAAACCATTTTTTTTATAGAGACGTGTGGTGTGTGGGGAAGGTCTACCACTTACATCTACTGTACAGAAGCTATGGCATACAATGGGTTAAAGGGAAATTCAAGTGAATTATTCTATCCTCTCAGCTACTTTCCTACATTTATACTATCCCTCGTGATTATTTCTGTTAAAATTTAATAATTTTTTTTTCTAATGAGTAATCCTTTTTCCATTAACGAACATGGGTGGATATCAGAGTTCTTGTCACTTTCCTGGACCATGGACTGAGTGCATCTGTGCCTCCTTTTACCACCTTGGCCAAGCTTCTGTGCTCCCACTTTATTTAGCCACACTTCTAGCTCCTCCCTTAGCATGAGTCTGAGAAATGACCTCAAAGCTTTTGAAACCTTAGCCAGATTTGACAAGTGGCCTACAGGAGCAAAACAATCCTTCCAAGTTCATCTATTACTTTTTTCTGTCACCTAATGACTTGTGGACATTTTTGTCTCTTTTTTCAAATTTATCAAATGTATTTTTCTTTCCTTTTATCTTCTTTTTTTTTCTTTAGCTCTCATGAAAGATCAAAATATAATTTTTATGAGTTACAGGTATTGCTGAGGTGTTGAGACTTTAACTTTTAGGGTTAATGTACAGGATGGAAATCATCATTCACTTAGGAATGCTTTATTAAGTATTAATCATGTCTAGTACCATGCTAGATGCAAGAGAACAAACAAATAACAAGATATACTCCTTGATAAGAGTTTAGTGAGAGTTTTATTTGAAAAAAATTTGCATATTTCAATGTTTCCATTTGCTTTTAGCTTTCTTCTCCTCTAAAAGGGCTTATGTTCCCCCTAAGATGACAGAGATTGTCTGATTGCTTGGTGGTAATTTGGCTTCATGGATATTTCTTTTATCTTTCATGCAGTTGACCAAGAGGAAGAAGCTCATCCTGAATACAAATTTGGAAGTGAACTTGATGACTTGGGTCACAAGGAAGTTATTGCAAATAGTGTCAAGAAGGTCAGCATTTTGGTGTCCCCTTTATTTCATAGTTCTTAAGAGGTAGCAGATATAAGTTATCCAGTTTTAGAAATGTAACCACCATAAGAAACTAAAGTAGCCTATAATTCCTCTTCTAAATTCAGTGGCCAGATTACTATTTGAACTCAAGATACACATAATATTAAGTTAGGAAAGACATTTAAATTACTCTTTAGTCATCCCTAGTTTTGACTGCTACCTAGTATCCTTTAAATACTTTCATTTATTGATTATTAACATTTTTTGAAATATATTTTATTGTTGTGTGTGTGTGTGTGTTTTTTTACAGAGAGGAAGAGAGAGGGATAGAGAGTCGGAAACATCGATGAGAGAGAGACATTGATCAGCCGCCTCCTGCACGTCCCCTACTGGGGATGTGCCCTCAACCAAGATACATGCCCTTTATCAATATACAGATACATGCCCTTTCAGTCCTCAGGCCAACGCTCTATCCACTGAGCCAAACCGGTTTTGACTGATTATTAATATTTTTTAAAATAAATCTTTTTTGTTCAGATTATTACATTTGTTCCTTTTCCCCCCACGATAGCTCCCCTCCACTGGTTCCCACCCCACCTTCTGCCCTTACCCCACCACTGTCCTCATTCATAGGTGTAAGATTTTTGTCCACTCTCTTCCCATACCCCCTTCACCCCTTTCCCCCTGAGAATTGTCAGTCCATTCCCTTTCTATGCCCATGATTCTATTATATTCACCAGTTTATTCTGTTCATCAGATTTTGTATTCACTTGATTTTTAGATTCACTTGTTGATAGATATGTATTTGTCATTCATAATTTTTATCTTTACTTTTTTCTTTCTCTTCTTACAGAATACCTTTCAGCATTTCATATAATACTGGTTTGGTGCTGATGAACTCCTCTAGCTTTTTCTTATCTGTGAAGCTGTTTATCTGACCTTCAATTCTGAATGATAGCTTTGCTGAGTAGAATAATCTTGGTTGTAGATTCTTGCTATTCATTACTTTGAATATCTCTTGCCACTCCCATCTGGCCTACATAGTTTCTGTTGAGAAATCAGCTGACAGTCGTATGGATGCTCACTTGTAGGTAATTAACTGTTTTTCTCTTGCTGTTTTTAATATCCTCTCTTTGTCTTTTGCTCTTGGCATTTTAATTATGATGTGTCTTTGTGTGATCCTCTTTGGATTCCTTTTGTTTGTGGTTCTCTGCCCTTCCTGGACTTGTAAGTTTATTTCTTTCATCAGGTGGGGGAAATTTTCAGTGATTATTTCTTCAAATAGAGTTTCAGTATCTTGTTCTCTCTCTTCTTCTGGCACCCCCATAATTCTATGTTGGTATGCTTGAAGTTGTCCCAGAGACTCCTTACACTATCTTCAAATTTTTTTATTCTTTTTGCTTTTTTGCTTTTCTGGTTGGGTGTTTTTTTGCTTCTTTGTATTTCAAATCTTTGACTTGATTCTTGCGATCCTCTAGTCTGCTGTTGGATCTCTGTATATTATTTTTTATTTCAGTCAGTGTATGCTTAATCTTTAGTTCATTCTTTTTCATATCCTCAAGGGTCTTGCTAAATTTATCGGCCTTTTCTAGAAAACTCTTGAAAAACATTATAACCGTGGTTTTGAATTCCATATCCAGTCATTTGCTTTCCTCCATTTCTTTCATTTGTGATCTGTTTTTTGTCTCCAGATTTTGGCTGCTTCCCTGAGTTGATAGAGTAGCTTTGTGTGCTAGGTGTCCTATAGAGCCCAGTGGCTCAGCCTCCCCAGTTATCTGAGGTTGACTCTCTTGGTGCACCCCTTTGTGGACTGTGTGTACAGCCTTGTTGTAGTGAAGCCTTGATTGTTGTTGGTATCACTGGAAGGAATTGACTTCCAGGCCAGTTGGATCACTGTGTCTATGCTAGGAGAACTTCTGTGCTGGAGACAACCCTTATGAGACAAGACTTGTAAAAGCCTCCATGCTCAGCTTGGATGGGGCAGTCTCAGGGTGGAGCAGACAGCAATGTCTTACCATCAACCCTGCCCCAAGAGGCCCCTGGATCCTAGTGTTCCACAGTAATCACTGAAAGCATCTCTGAGAGAAAGCCACTCTCAAGCTTCACACACTGCCAGACAGTCCAGTTTCTCCCTGAATGAGTCTGGGTCCCCAGAGTCTCACCTGGAACTGGAGTTCAATGCAGTCAGTAGCTTTTGTCTCCCTCCCAGTTGAGAAAGCCAGCCACATACTCAGTTTCCAGCCCTCTCCCCACACGCCTCCATACCTCTGTCTTCTGCAGTTCCTCTGAGTCTCAGTGTGCTTTTCTCTTTCCTGACAGTCCATTTTCTCCCCATATGAGTCTGGGTCCCCAGAGTCTCAACCGGAACTGGAGCTCAGAGCAGTCGGGAGCTTTGTCTCCTTCCCAATTGAGTAAGCCAGCCGTGTACTCAGTTGTCAGTTCTCTCCATGCACGTGCCTCCATATTTCTGCCTTCTGTAGCTTTTCTGAGTCTCAGTGTGCTTTTCTCTTTCCTTCTAGTTGTAGAATTTCCACTCAGCCAGCCTTCCTGTGGTTCTGTATGATGTTTGTTTTGTTTTTTAGTTATAGTTTTGAAATTATTGTGCAAGGCAGCAGTTTAGGTGTTTACCTATGCCATCATCTTTGTTTCTTCCATTTATTGCATTATTGTAGGTCAGCAATTTTCAACCTTTTCCATCTCATGGCACACAAAAACTAATTAAAATTCTGCAACACACCAAAAAAATATATATATATATATTTGAGCTGACAAAAAAAAAGTATAATTTTGATCAAGCAGATGGTTGATGTTGGGTTGACTATTGTCATTCTTTATTTGACAATCTAAAGGAAAGAGGGCCCCCAACTAAATAGTCAGGTATTGCAAGTTTTAAAAATTCCTGCAGCACACTGAATAGGAAGACAACAACAGCAGCATCTTAGTGGCAAAGGTGAACCTGTTGAAGTCATTAGGGAAATGATTCCTGATCATCTCAAGCAAGCCCTCATTACAAAAACCAGTTCTACTAGATAGCTAGCTCATCTCCCTAATAATGTAGAGTAAGCATAAAAATATTCTCATCTAGCCAACACCACTCAGCAAGAAAAATACTTTCTGTGTACCTACTATGGGCCAGGCATAGTATAGGCTATAACAACATAGAAGGGTAAAAACACACTTGGTTTCTGCCCTCATAGAGCTTATAGTCTGTAGGCATTTATAGGAAGGGAGTAGGAAATAGATGACAACAAGTAAACAGTCAAGTATATGATTATAATTTGTAAAAAGTACTATTATGAAACTAAAAGTGAGTGCTAAAATCAAGACTAATATGGAGGGAATAAGGAAACAAGCACTCAGAGGGTAAAGAGAAACCAGACATGCACATAAATAAAAAAATAACTTTATTTGCAGAGGGACCACAAGAGTAATGATAAAGACAGTGTAAACAGAGTGAATGAGTAAAACAAGATGAGATTGCACATGCAGGTGAGAACTAGATGATACAGGATTTGGGAGGCCACTGTGAGAAACTCAGATGTTAATTTAAGTGAAATGTGAAGGCAATGAAAATATTTAAAGAAGAGAACAATATACATAGTAGAAGATTTTTAAAACCACTATGATTACCATATGGATAAGAGCTTAGAAGGAAGCCATAGTGGATGTAGGAAGTACAGGTAGGCGAGGCTGTCATACAAGGCCAGACTTCTGAGGGCTTAACAAGAAAGTAAGTACAAAGGATTGAATGGTTCAAGATCTATTGAGGAAGCAAAAATGACTCATCTTGCTGATGGATTGAATGTGGGAAAGTGAGAGAAATGCGGGGGAGCAAGATAACTCTTTAGGATTTGTGTTTGAGGACTTGGGTAGACCTTGGGGAAGACTGGAAGAGAAAGAATTCAGGAGTTTCAAGTAAGACAGGCTGTTTGAGGCCTAGGTGATACTTAAGGTGCCTTCTAGGTGTTTACATAGCATTTCCATCTGACTCTGGGTTTATTTCCTAACTGTATGATCTTGGTAAGTTCCTAATCTCTCAGTGCCTTGGTTTCTTCATTTGAAAAATGAAGGCCATAATTGGCCCATTATGAAGAGTGAATGGGTTTAGTGTATGTAAAGAACATAGAATGGTACCTGGCACATTAAAACTTCTATAAAAGCCTATGGTGATCCTCACTGTTGTCATTATCATCATCACTAGCAACATTATCACTTGTATCTAGAACTAGAAGAGAAGTTGGGCTAGAAAGATAAATTTGCAATTCAGAAGATATTATTGAAACCATGGAAATAATTGAGAGGCTTCTGGAAAGAGAAATAAATGGAGGTCCTATTTAAAGGAGATTCAAAGAAGAGGGGCCAGTATAGAAGAGCAAAGTATAGCCAGAGAAGTGGGAGTGAACCCAGGCAATGAGAAGAAGGAAACCAAGAGAACAGTGTTGAGAGAAAAACAAAATGGTTGATCATATTTCCCAGTTTTATTGAGATAATAATGGACATAATACAAGGTGGGACAAAAGAAGTTTACAGTTCATATGGAAAATAATACAATAATATAAGAACAAACTCTGTTTTATGTACTCACAAGTGTAAGCCAACTTTTACCCCATCTTGTATTGTGTAAGTTTAAGGTGCACAGTAAGATTAGCGCATCCATCACCTCACATAATTACCTTTTTCATGCATGTGGTGAGAACATTTAATGTCTGTTCTGACAGCACTATTCTGTTACATTCAGTCCTTGGGATGTATTCATCATATAACTAGAAGTTTATATCCTTTGACCAACAAACTGCTCCCCAGCCTCCTAGCCCCTGGCAAAGTGATTGATTTTGATGATTCTGTTGAATAACAAGAGTATCCATTGGATTGGGAACAGTGGCAACCTGGAAAGGAGAAGTTTCAATGGTGTGGTGGGGGCCCTGGAGCAGGCATGAATAAATAGAAACTATACGTTTGAGTAGCTTTGATATAAAGAAGAGTAAGAAATAGACTGGCGGTTACATGTAGCCTGAGGTGTCTAGTGGGTATTATTTTTAAGATGAATGAACTGGAGTTTGAAAACTGCTGGAAATGTTACTAGTGAAGAGAAGGGGATTAAGTCTTATGGGAGAAAGGGGCTAACTGACTGTGGGATCATGGTGACTTGATAGTGTGATCTTTGTTTGGAGCAGAGATGCTTACTTATTGAAGACAGTGGGTAGAAATGCAAGTAGCTGATAAATACATGTGGTTGTAGAAAAACGGGAGAATATCTGTCTGCTGAGTAAAGCTGAAGGAACCCATACTAGAGGCCTGGTGCACAAAATCTGTGCACAGGGGAAACTGGGGTCCCTCAGCCCAGTCTGCACCCTCTTCAATCTGGGACCCCTTGAAGGATGTCCGACCTCCTGTTCAGGTGGGCCTAACCAGGCAGATAGACATCCCTTTCACAATCCAAAACTATTGGCTCCCTCTTGCCTACCTTTGCCTGATTGCCCCTAACCACTTCTGCCTGCCAATCTGATCACTTCCTAAACACTCCCCTGACAGCCTAATCAATGCCTAATTGCTCCCCGGCCAGTTTGATTGCCCCTAACTGCCCTCCTCTGCCAGTTTGGTTATTCCTAACTGCCCTCCTCTGCTGGCCTGGTCACCCCTAAGTGCCCTCCCCTGCAGGCCTATCCCCCCAACTACCTTGCCCTGAAGACCTGGTCACCCCCAGCTGCCCTCTTCTGCTGTCCTGGTCTCCCCCAACTGCCCTACCCTGCAGACCTGCCCCTTCCAACTACCCTCCCTTGCAGGCCTGGGTCCCCCCTGTAACTGTCCTCCCCTGCTGGCCTGATCTCCCCCAATTGCCCTTCTCTGCTGGTCCACTCACCCATAAATGCTGACCTGGTCACCACTAACTACCCACAACTATCATCCCCTGCAGGCCATTTTGTGGTGGCTATCTTGTGTCCACATGAGGACAGCCACTTTTGACCATATAGTGGCAACTGTCTTGTGTCTTGGAGTGACAGTCAATTTGCATGTTGCTCTTTTATTAGATAGTATCTTTTCTGATAGAGAATTTCAAGTGTTCTCAGACTATTGGATACCTACCAACACTCAGTGCTTACCTTTATGTTGCTTTACTACATAAAACCTTTATCAATATACAGACATAAGTGTTGAATTGCTGAAGAATGATAATTTGTGCTTAGTGCCCTTTACATATCAGGGGAAATGACTACACTGATTATTTTCCAAGCCCTACTACTAAATCACTAATTAAGTTACCATTAGGAAGGATCTAAATAGATGAAAACTGTTAGCAAAGGAGGGAGACAGCATTAAAATGAGTTTTTATGGTCTATGGAACAATATATTTTCAGTATCTGCTCTTGTCCATTGCTTTATGTCATTGATAAATTCCCATCATGACAAATAAATAGAATAACAAGTTTACCCATATTTTGTTTAAATATGGGCATACATATAGTGGGCAAATTTGGAATTTTGCTCTTTAGAGAAGTAAACAAATCATTTCCATTCTTTAATTTAGGTTTCTGATGATCTTGAACATGAAAACAACAAAAAGGTAAGAAAATAATTTCCTCACACATTTAGTTTTCATTACAAGACCACATATGTGGCCTCCTAATATTGAGCATGATGTTCTAAGTGTTATTGCTCTATCTTCCCCCTGCCCCATGGAATGTCCAGCTTACTGTTTATGGGTATAATATTTACATACTTGATGCATCTAATTTTAAGAGTCTTTAAAAGAAAGAAATAATCACAGTAGTGAAATGATTACATCCCAATAAAATCACAAAAGTAGGGCAGATGAATAAGATGATTTTCCAAAAAAATAAGTGTTTAGTGCATTTTCTTAGCTGGAATTAGAGATGTCATTCCTAGAAAAGGAGTACATGATCATTAATACATTGACTTTGAAAATAGAAATCTACACTAATAAAAGAGAAACTTGCAAATTGATCATCACTCCGCTACACCCACCAGCCAGTCAGGAGCGAGTATGCAAATTACCTCAACAAAAATGGTGGCAGTCATGGAGCTGGAGTGAGCAGGAGGCTTGGCTTGCCCCAGGTGATGGAGGAAGCCAAGCTTCCCACCTGCCCTGGCTGGCCCTGGCTTCTGCTCAGGGCTACAAAGTTTCAATTATAGAAGATAAATAAATCCCAGATACCTGCTTTCAGCCAACCCTGGCCTCTGTGCAAGGAGGCACTGAAAAAAAAAAAAGAAAAGAAAGGAAGGAAGGAAGAAAGAAAGGAGGGGCTGGCAGCTTGGGTCACTGGGGGTGTGACCAGCCTATAAACAGCCATCAGCCCCTCACCCAGGCTGACCACATACCCAGTGGAGACCCCTACCCTGAAGGGGGTGTAGTCAGCCTGAAAATAGGCCTCAGTCTCTCACCCAGGCTGGCCACACTCCCATAGCCCAATCCCTGTAAACAGGCAGTTGAACATCACTCAAGGGGTCCCAGATTGGAGATGGTGCAGGCTTAACTGAGGGACACCACCCCCACTCCCCAATGCATGAATTTCATGCACCAGGCCTCTAGTGACCTAATAATTGGTCAGCAAGTACATACTGTAGTGAAATAGAAAAGTAATCTTCATTCTGACTACACTGGCCTTCTGACAGATTGTTAATTTCATATTGCACATATTCTGTGAGTTCATTTGACATATTAGATATTGACTTTATTGTAAGGAAAGGGAGGTTCCATCTTTAGTTTCTTTTACCTTCTTCAGAGTTCCTCCTGATATCAAAGCAATCTTATTCAGTACATGTATATGGTTTATTATAATAGTGAGACATTGCAGTCATGGGCAGAAATTTGTCTTGTAATTTGATTCCCACACTTCAGAACTTTAGACAATACTGTTTTGCTATCTATGGGTTATCATATTTGAATTAAATATTAAATTTGGACTAATTGTGGATAAGTCTGATCCTAATCCTCTCCCAGGATTTTGTGAAATTCTCTTCTACTAGAATTTCCTAAGGTATTGGGGTAAACAAAGGACAGGTTGGTCTTTGGTCACTGCTTTTTATGAAATAAGTAGCTGTGACTGAGTTATTTTAATCCTCAAGCCTCAGTCTTCTCAGGTGGTCAGTGGGTAGGACTCTTAATTTCTCCCACATGTGATTAATGTATAGTGCATGCAGGAATTCAGCCCAGTGTCCAACACAGGATATTGGTATTACTTATTATTAAACACACAAGAAAAAATCAGACTGGCCTCTGCCCTATTTGGGGGTTGGCACATATGAAAAAAAAATGATTAAAATATACCAATAAGTTATATTATTTGATTTTTATCTGGGGCTTTTATTTGTGAAATCAGTTTGGTGATTTAGAATGTCAAGTCATCAGATTAGACCAATTTTTTTAACTAAAGAGTTGATTCATGTGCCTAAGCAGTTTATCTACCTGTAGCAATCTTTGCAAGAAATTTAGCTTTTCAAAATTCTAACAAAATGTTGCTCACTTTTGAAAGCATTGTTTTTTTGTTGTTTTTTTTTCCTTTTGATTTACCAAGAAATAAACTAAAATATTTTTCTCTATGCAAAATAATACAGTTTCAGTATTTCAATATGACAGCATCCTATGTAGTAGGTTATTAGATTATATTAAAAATAAGCTTTTTAAAAAACAAAACTATAAACTACTATATATGTTGCTTTAGAGCAGTGTTAAGCAAAGGAGAGAGCAGCCACCTTTGACCAGAGGAAGTTGGAAGGTAGTTAGAAATGCAAATTTTTGGGCCTCAACCTAGATTCATTTCATCAGAAACTCTGAGGGTGTGGACCAAGCATGTCTGTGTTTTTAAAAGCCCTCCAGGTGATTCTGCTGAACAGTGAGATTGGAGAGTCTTTGTTTTGACTTTGTGCCTCCATTCATGAAAATAAGAATAATTAATATCTGCTATGTATATTTTACAGTATTGCTGTGAATCTCAATATAGTTTCTTGAATATTTTAAAGTCCTTCGAAAATCTAAAAAATGTCCTAAAAATGTAAGATAATCCTTCTGGATTATTTCGGACTACAATGTATATTAACATGCCTTATTTAAATGAGTCATGCAGCCCACCAGCTACAAATTTCACATGTTTGCTTTAGTGTAAATGAGCCAGAAGAGAGTCTTTATTTTCAGTGTGTGTGTGCGTGTGTATGTGAATTATCATTAGTGAGGAAGTCTGTAGCATACCCCTGTGAGTCCTGAAGTCACCAACATGTATGTTCCCTTCACTGTGCTTATAGGGCCTGGTTACTGTAGAAGATGAGCAGGCATGGATGGCATCTTATAAATATGTAGGTGCTACCACTAATATCCACCCATATTTATCCACAATGATCAACTATGCACAGCCGGTAAAGTTTCAAGGTTTCCATGTGGCTGAAGGTAACACCAAAGGTTATATGCTACTGCCTTTTTTTTGTTGCTTCGCTGTTGTTACACAGATGAGCTGTGCTCTGACTTGTTGCCATTTCCTTTTCTGGGTATGAGGCCTGTTCCATTTCACCTTATTTGTATTTCACAGACTACATGCCCTTGGTATGTGCTGACATTTGTGATATCATTCTCTACTTCAGCCACAAGGTGGCTCTGCGGGACTGGACTTGTTAACACTCAAAGAGCATATTCTCTTGCATTAAATACACTTCATAAGACCTCTTTTCATCAAATACTCATCTCCAAAAATTTTTCCTAATTATTTCTGGGCTAAAGAAGCCACCACTACCATCATCATCATCATCATCATCTAATATACATATTTCATGGGTGACTGTGTATAGCAATTGTGTATATACAATTTGTTTAATGATTTCACATTTAATTCATCACACTTTTTTTTTTCTAAGTCAGCTGTCTATCCATAGGATAGTAATGAAAGTAGGAGCTACTGATATGATAATGGAATGTCTGCCAGCAAAGTCTTATGATTCAGGGTATAATTTTATTTATTGTTTGTCTTTCCTTTTTTGAGGGTTTCTGAGTGCATCTTTGCTTTTCTTTACAGAACGCAACATTCATTATAACATGTCTTCTTTTAACGAATCAGTCGGTCTAGGCTACTTGAAGACACATGCAATTGAATTTGTGAAGTATCCTTATGGAATGAGTGGTTGGTGCACCTTTGTTTTGACAGGAATCTCTAAAGTAGATAAGTGGCAAATGCATAACTGTGGTTGTAGAGCTAATAAAACAGTATGTGTGAAAGACCACAGTGGCTATGAAAAGCTGCCCAGCTCTGAATTGTTTTCTTAATCCACAAAGCAAACTGGTTTTTCTCCAAAGCATCATTTATAAATGTGAAATTTGCTCTCTGTTTGTTTGTTATTATTGGTCTAGACCTTGGTTGTTTTAGTTCTTTGTTGTTTATTTATTGCTGCTAGAATATGCTTTTTTTCTGTTCTCCTTAATAAGTTACACAGTTATAACAAAAGGCAAATGAGTCGCATTTACCCCAAAGGAGGCCGAGTGGACTCCAGTAATTACATGCCTCAGATTTTCTGGAACGCTGGCTGCCAGATGGTTTCACTGAACTACCAAACCCCAGGTAGGAGCTGATGTCCAGTGACCTCGAATTCCAGGAGAACCCTCTCCAACAGTTGCCATCTCTTGGCTGTGGGCATTTTTTAAAGGAAGCAGACATATGGCAAAACAATGTGTTGAATTTATGTAATAGTGAGAAATTAAAAACTCAAAATAGAGCAACAAAACAATAACAGAAGATAAAATATTTTGATTTAAATGGAATTTCTTTTTGTAACTGTAATGATTACTCTGCTAAACATTTTCCCTTGTTCTAAAATATTTCTAATTTTTCTCTTGGATCAAATTTATCTTCATCTCCAGAAACAGAATTAAATGTGAAGAATTTAAGTATCTTTGTACAGTAACAGACTCATTTTTCCATTGGAAAGTTCCTTCCTACTGTTTACAAACTCAGCAGTTATCAATAACACAGTGGCACCTCACCATAAAAGTGCAGGATGTTATGGGGTAGACTGCTAACATAGTATGTAGTTAGCTGTATGTTCTTAGAGGTATAATGCATAACATTCCTCCAATGTGTACTCAAAGGTAGGTTTCAAATATGTGATTTTACCTCTCCTGGAAAGAGAGGAGAGAACTTCTGTAAATTCATAAACACATTTTAATGTTCTTTGAGGTTTGCTTATGAGCCTAGGATCATAATTTTAAGGTTAGAAATAGAAAAATAATGGGCTTTAGGTGCTTACCTAAAACAAATGAAAAATATGTCACAAAACCTATTCACTTTTTTATGCTTAATTCCACAGCATGGTCCTTAATATTGGTAAAACAAAACTAAACAATGCTTTCTTATTCAGTTCTTTGCTATAGGAGGGTGCTTCCCATGTTTCCCAATGTGGGGCATGTTCATTCTCTAATCTGCCTGCAACACTTTGAGAATATCTCTTCACTGTGTTTTCTATTATCTGGTGTTGGACTGATTGACAGTCCTTTGGCTTCCATCCATTTGGCATGAATGTAACCTGACACTATTTCCCACGAATTGATAGAATCTCCTCAGTAACCAGAAGTTGAAGTCCAATTTCTATGCAGCGTGCCCATCAGTCCTTGCTATACTAAACCATGACCATGTGCCAGGACAATCCGAGAGTATTTCTAGCAGACACAGAATAATCTTACTTCCTAAAAACAATGTTATGTTCTCACTTTTCAGAGGGTCCGTTGTATGGATGAAATGATCCTAAGGCAGTTTATTCAGTAGGTCAGCTTATGTTTTCTGGTTAAATTTAACCACAACATTTTGAAGAAGGAAAATTTTCATCAGTTGACCCATTTCTTTTGCTGTTTGAAAAGAAAGAATGAAGATTGTGTCTGTTTGCAAGAGAAAAACCATAAACCATGCCCTGCCTGTGTAGACCTAGCTAGAATAATTACCCTGAAATCACTGATTTTTACATGATAGGTACCTAGTTTATTTTTAATAGAGTTTTATATTTATATGCTATCTACTGGGTATTTCTAGGAAAACCTTCCTCTAGGTCATAAGATACATCCTCTCCAACTATATCATGTTGGATATCTGTACTCTCAATTCTACCTGAATTCATATAGTGAATCCAAATTTTAAAGCAATGCTAGCATGATCTTTATGAAAATACATTATACATTTAATTTAAATGAAACACAAGGTCATTTCAACATAGGCATGAGAGTTATGTGTTTATACAGACACAGTAGTACCTTGTGGTATTAAAAAAACCTTTCAGCCTAGGATCAGGATCTGATTCCCACTGTTGAAAATCATCCCATCAAATTCTTCTTTGTCTGGGAAGATGAAATGCTAAATTATTTTTGTCTCTTGACAGATTTAGCGATGCAATTGAATCAGGGAAAATTTGAGTATAATGGATCATGCGGGTGAGTAATGTGATTTAAACTGTTGTCACCGTGTTCTGGCTCTCCATACCAAAGCCATAATGAAACCATGTCATTTTTAATTAAGGACTGCTGAACTTAAGCTGGGTTTGAGGGATGGGATGGAAACAAATGAAATCCCTGGATAGATTACATTTGCAAATATACTTTCTTCATCTCCAGTTTTACAGGTGTGTGTTTTTTTGTTTGTTTTTGTTTTTGCTTTTTTTATTTAACCACAAGTTAGGCATTTTGTCATACACACTTTAGAGTTTAACTTTTTCACTTTAAATTTCATAGTAGAAATTGTTATAGTTAGGACAGTGATCTCTGCTCATTTGGACATTAACTGGACATTAAAAGTGTGTATTTCACCCTAGACGATTTGGCTCAGTGGATAGAGTGTTGGCCTATAGACCTAACAGTCCCAGGTTTGATTCTGGTCAAGGGCATATGCCTGAGTTGCGGGCTTGATCCCCAGTAGGGGGGATATAGGAAGCAGCCAATCAATGATTCTCATCATTGATGTTTCTATTTCTACCTTTCCCTTCCTCTCTGAAATCAATAAAAAATATTTTTTAAAAAAGATGTGTATTTTACCTAGGACAAATATAGGAATAAATTGAATTTAATATAGGATGACATGATGGATCGAAAGTTGCAATTAATTCAGTTAGGAGAAAAGCTTTATCTTCTCTTCATTTGTTTGCATATCTTATAAATAGCATTCTAAAATCAAAGAATCAAGTTATAAAATAGGAAATGTTAATTCCACTAAAATGGTGAAAGATTAAATGAAAATGTAAAGTTAAAATTCTACACAGATGAAAAAACACTGTGTGGGAGAAGACGGCAGCGTAAGGTATACACCTATACGTGCTGCCTCTCACAACCACACCAAAACTACAACTAAAAGACAACAGGACTATCCCCGAGAACCATGGGAAAGCTGGCAGAGTGGGAGTTCTACAACTAGAAGGAAAGAAAAAAGTGCATTGAGACCTGGTAGGATGTCAGAGGCTCTGAAACGCAGAGGTACAGAGACACATGTGAATCCGGCTGGCGTGCACTGTTTTTTTTTTTTTTTCCATTGGGAGGGAACTGCTCTGAACTCCAGTTTCCAGTGAGATTCTATGGACCCAGACTCATATAGAGAGGAACTGGACTGTCTGCCACCAGGTCGGAAAGGAAGGGTGGCTCTCTCACAAAGGTGTGCACAAGAATCATTGTTTACTGTGCTGGGGCATGAAATGCCCAGATGCAGAGAAGGCCACGCCCTAGCCTAGTGATTCCCTGAGACCCCGCCCAACCCAATTTACAAACCCACCCAACTGTGTGGTGGCTTTTTCATATAACTGGCCTGCCCTCTAGCAACTTAACCTAACAAATTACAACTAGGTCAGACAACTCCAAAACTTCCAAACTCTGAGCAAAGAGGAGAAATCTGCAGATTTCCCTGTAGCTCCTGCTGGGTGATCCCAGATACTAGCTGACTTGCACCTTTTTGAAGATTCAGGAACCAGTGTACTTAGAGGTCAGTGTGAGACAACAACAGATTTCAACTCCTTACATCCATAAGTGACACAATACAATCAAGAGACAGACTTGGTGAGAACCAAAGCCCCACTGAAGCAAGTCCTGCCCCATAGGGGTGTCTCCAGCACAGCAGTTCTTCCATTAATAGACACAGCTAATCCTCACAGTCATTTGGCCTGGAGGTTAATTCCTCCCAGTGTACCAATAGCAATAAAGGCTTAACTACAACAAGACTGTATTCCCAGCTCACAAAGGGTTGCACCAAAAGTGTCCACCTCAGGTGATTGGAGAGGTGGAGCTACTGGGCCATAGAGAACAACTAGGACACAAAGCCACTCCATCAACACAGGGAAGCAAATGGAATGGAGGAAATTAAAGGAATTAAAGGAATGGCAGAAAGCAAATGACTGGACATAGAGTTCAAAACCACATTTATAAGGTTACTCAAGAACCTTCTACAAACAGCCAAGAAACTTAGTGAGACCTCTGAGAAACTTAGTGAGACCTTCAAGGATCTTAATAAGAATGCTAAAAAAAAACAGTAAAGGACCAGTCAGAAATTAAGCATACACTGTCTGAAATAAAGAATAATATACAGAAATCCAACAGCAGACTAGAGGACCCCAAGAATCAAAACAAAGACCTGAAAGATGAGGAAGCAAAAAACACCCAACCAGAAAAAGAAAAAGAAAAAGAGAGTCCAAAAATGTGAAGATAGTGTAAGGAGCCTCTAGGACAACTTCAAACATACCAACATCAGAATTATGGGGGTGCCAGAAGAAGAGAGACAGCAAGATACTGAAAACCTATTTGAAGAAATAACGACTGAAAACTTTCCCTACCTGGTGAAAGAAATGGACTTATAAGTTGAGGAAGCACACAGAACCCCAAACAAAAGGAATCCAAAGAGGACCACACCAAGACACATCATAATTAAAATGCCAAGGGCAAAAGACAAAGAGAGAATCTCGAAAGCAGCAAGAGAAAAACAGTTAGTTACCTACAAAGGAGCACCCATATGACTGTCAGCTGATTTTTCAACAAAAACTATGCAGGCCAGAAGGGAGTAGCAGGCAATATTCGAGGTGATTAATAGCAAGAACCTACAACCAAGAGTGCTCTACCCAGCAAAGCTATCATTGAGAATTGAAGATCAGATAAAGAGCTTCACAGATAAGAAAAAGCTAAAGGAGTTCATCACCACCAAACCAAAATTATATGAAATGCTAAAGGATATTCTTTAAGAAGATGATGAAGAAAAAGGTAAAGATAAAAATTATGAACAACAAAGTGATAACAAATACATACCTATCAACAAGTGAATAAAAAATCTGATGAACAGAATAAACTGGTGAATATAATAGAATCAGGGGCATAGAAAGGGAATGGATTGATAATTCTGGGAGGGAAGGAGTTTGAGAGATGCAGAAAGAGATTGAACAAAAATCTTACACCTATGGATGAAGATGTGACAGGGGGTAAGGGCAGGGGGAATCAGGTGGAGGGGAGCTATGGGGAGAAAAAAAGAGGAACATCTGTAATAAACTGAACAATAAAGATATATTTAAAAAAATAACATTGTGTGGCCATTTTTTTCCTCCATGCATCTCTCCCCAAGCAGCACTACAGTCAAATAACCCCAAACTGCTGCCCAGGGACCTCTAAACTAACCCAGTGGAGTATCATCCTGTCCTGTAACCATCTCTCAGAAACCTTTTGGCTTCTCTAGTTGAATATCTAATTGTTATCACAAAAAACAACCAGTCAAGATGAAATGTTTCAGCAGCTGTAGGTTCAGCATGCACACTGCCACCTCTTCTTCCTGCCATGTAGTTCTCAGCCCCGGTACCTCCACAGGATGCACAGCCCCATTGCCTGAATCACCCTCCACTTTGGCCTGTGTCCGTGTCCGCCATGCAGACTGGTGCCAAATGCATTTCCTGTGTCAGAAAACGTCAGGCAGGACCAGCTACATTATTTTCCTGAACTAATGCAAAATGAAAACAAAGGGCTCCTTGTTCACAAATTATTAGGAACTCATTTACTAGTTCCAATAGTTCTTAGTAGATTCCTTTGGTAGATTCTATACCCAAGATCTTGTCATCTGTGAAAAGACATAGTTTTACTGTTTTCCAATCTGAATATCTTTTATTTCATATTATCACCTAGTTACCTTGGCTAGAAATAGAGAAAACTTGCATCTTTATTTTCACCCACCTGTAACTGAAATTTCCAATTTTCTTTGATTATTAATATAGGCAGCAACTCACTGTAATATCAGTGGCACCTGTGACTCTTGCCAATTTAAATCACAGCTATTTTCTAATATTACTATTGTTACAGATCTTCAAATTATTTTTATGCCTAGCAGCACTTTGAAGTTATGGTAATTATCACACTTTGTATTACATCTCATAATTTAACACATTAGTTAAAACACAATAAAGTAGACTATCACATATTTTCTATGTTTTGATAGCTCTAGCTATTTAATTGGTTTTAAGCCTGAGAAAATGGTAGCAGCAGGAAGTCCTAGATGTTCCTGGTCCTAGAATCTTGAGAACATTCTTTCTTCTTTGCTCCTCTAGGATTATCCAGAGTTATTCTCTGCAATCCTTAGGAATGTTCTCTAGATATGCCTTAAAGCGTAGCTCCTAAGTTATAGATAGGGGAAAAGAAGGATTTAGTGTCTTGAGGAGTTAGTGTTTTAAAGTTTGTAAATGCATCTGATAAAATAAATTCCTTCTGTGCTGTGTCCCTTTAGGTACCTTCTCAAACCCGATTTCATGAGACGGCCCGATCGAACATTTGATCCTTTCTCTGAAACTCCTGTTGATGGGGTGATAGCAGCTACTTGCTCAGTGCAGGTAAGGCCCCTGCTCTTTACAGAATAGTATAAATGTGTGGTAGGTGGTCCTGGAAAATTCTTAAGTCACATTTGAAATGTTTTATGTCAATGGTCAAGATCCATGTGTTGCTCTCAAATTTGACTTCAAATCCCCCCTTTATTTCTTAAGAGATATATTTTTTCCACTAATAAAAGTATTAGCTATGTTTAGTGAAATTTGAGAGATTAAAAAAGTACCTAATAGAGGATATGGAGCAACAGAAACTCTAATTCGTTGTTGGTGGAAATGCAAAATGGAATCCACCACTTTGGAAGGCAGTTTGGTGATTTCTTACACAACTAAACATACTTTTATCATGCGATCCAGCAATCATGCTCCTTGGTAGTTACTCAATGAACTGAAAAACATGTCTATACAAAAACCTACACAGGGATGTTTGTAGCAGCTTTATTCATAATTGCCAAAATTTGGAAGCAACCAAGATATCCTTCAGTATGTGAATAAAAAAAAAATAAACTGTAGTAGATCCAGAAGATGGGATATTAGTCAGTGCTAAAATGAAATGAGTTATCAGGTCATGAAAATACATGGAGGGAGAATCCAAGATGGCGGCATAGGTAAACACCTACACTGCTCCCTTGCACAACAATTTCAAAATTACAACTAAAAGACAGAACGGACATCATCCAGAACCACAGGAAAGCTGGCTGAGTGGAAATTCTACAACTAGAAAGAAAGAGAGGGGCTCACAGAGACCCAGAGGAAGCTGCAAAAAACTGAGGAATGGAGACATGCACGTCGACAGAGCCAGTACTGGAGAACCTGCCTGGCTTTCTCTAGAGGGAGGGAGACGGAGACTCTCAACCGCATTGAACCCCTTATCCTATGACAGTAAACCCCAGATCCAGCTGAAACTTAACGGGGGAAGTTTGGACTGTGAAAAGGGAGAAGTGGATGGAAATTTAGGGGAATCACAAAAGTTCAGAGGGCTGGTGACGCACAGGGCACTGCGCACAAAGGACAGACTGCTGATTGTGTCACTGGCTTTCACAAGAGGGTGGGAGACAAAGCATCCCAACTGCATTATTTCTAACTCAACTAAACCCCAGATTCAGGCGAAGTCCTGGGGACCCAGACTCATATGGTCCTGGAGCACAGAGGAGCAACAGTCTAGAGGCACTGTGAGGGCGCTGGTGCAGGGGCGTGTGGGCACAGGGACTGCATCAGCGATTACCCAGTCATGTGAGACTCAGGGGCTGTGGAGGGCGGGACCTTAAGCCCTGAGACTCCACCCATCCCAAGCTCAACAGAGAGGTTTTTGCAGTTTTGCAAGTCTGGTATCATAAGGCTGAATCCAACACAGAAGTTCTCCCAGCACAGTGAAAATGCCAAGACAAAGGAAGGGATCACAAACAAAAGAAATGGAGGAAAACAAACGACTGGATATAGAGTTCAAAACCACAATTATAAGGTTTTTCAAGAATATCCTAGAAAAGTTGGATAAAGTTAGCGAGACCCAAGAGGAGATGAAAAAGAACCAACTAGAGATGGAAAAGAACCAACTAGAAATTAAACATACAATGACTGAAATAAAAAAAATATTATACAGAGACCTAACAGCAGACTAGAGGAAGGCAAAAATCAAGTCAAAAATTTGAAATATAAAGAATCAGAAAACACTCAACTGGAAAAGCAAGAAGAGAAAAGAATCCAAAAATGTGAAGATAATGTAAGGAGCCTGTGGGACAGCTTCAAACGTACCAACATCAGAATTGTGGGGTGCCAGAGGAAGAGAGAGAGCAAGATATTGAAACCTATTTAAAGAAATAATGACTGAAAACTTCCCACATCTGGTAAAAGAAATAGACTTACAAGTCCAGGAAGGACACAGAACCCCATATAAAAGGAATCCAAAGAGGACTACACCAAGACACATCATAATTAAAATATCAAGGGCAAAAGACAAAGAGAGAATATTAGAAGCAGCAAGAGAAAAATAGTTAATTACCTACAAGGGAGCACCCATACGACTTTCAGCTGATTTCTCAACAGAAACAATGCAGGCCAGATGGGAGTGGCAAGAAATACTCAACATGATGAATAGCAAGAACCTACAAACAAGAATACTCTATCCAGCAAAACTATCATTCAGAATCAGCTTCACAGATAAGAAAAAGCTAAAGGAGTTCATCAACTCCAAACCAGTATTACATGAAATGCTAAAAGGTACTATTTTAGAAGAGGAAGAAGAAAAAGGTAAAAGATAAAAAATTATGAACAACAAACATGTATCTATCAACAAGTGAATCTAAAAATTAAGTGAATTAAAAATTTGATCAACAGAATAAACTGATGAATATAATAGAATCAGGAGCACAGAAAGCGAGTGGACTGATAATTCTCTGGGGAAAGAGGTGAGAGGTGTACAGGGAGAGACTGGACAAAAAATCTTACACCTATGGTTGAGGTCAACGGGAGGTAGGTAAGGGTAGAGGGAAGGATGGGAGCCGGGTGGAGGGGACTATGGAGGGGGAAAAAAGAGAAACAAATGTAATAATCTGAATAATAAAGATTTAATTTAAAAAGTAGAAAAGAAAATAATGGAGGAAACAAACACACATTACTAATTGAAGAAGCCAATCTGAAAAGGCTGCATACTGTATGATTTCAACTATATGATGTCCTTAAAAAAAGCAAAATGATGGTTGCCATGTGTTGTGTGGTGGGGGAAGAGGAATAGGCAGAGCACAGAGGATTTTAAGGCCATGAAACTATTCTACATGTTACTGCAATAGATCAAATTTGTTACATTCGATCAAATCCATAGAATATACAACATCAGGAGTGAAAGTACAATGTAAACTTAACTTTAGGTCATAATAGTGTGTCAGTATTTATTGATACAACAAATGTACCAATCTGATGAGAGATATTCATAAAGCAGGAGGTTGCGTGTGTCAGGACAGGAGATACATGCAAACTCTCTACTTTCTGCTCAATTTTACTAAATTAAACATAAAATTGCTCTAAAAAATAAAGTTTATTAATGGAAATAATATCCACTATATTAATCCATTTCTACAAATTTCTAAAAGAAATACAAACTAAGGTATAATGATAAAAAGTAAATCAGTAGTTTCCAGGGGACAGAGCTGGAGTAAGGGATTGCTAAGGAACCTTGAGGGGTGATGGAAATGTTTGTTGTCTTCATTGTGACAATAGTTTCCCAGATGTGCTCAGATGTCAAAACTGATTTCATGGTGCATTTTAAATATGTAGTTGATTGTATGTCAATTATACCTCAAAAAACAGTTTCAAAATTATTACATAGTGGATAATATGGAAAAAATGATAAATGGCTATAGTCATTTAGAAAGTAAATGAAAAATCATCTTTCCATAGCTTTACAATAATAAACAGAATTTAATGCTGGTCTTTACAAATATATAACACGTAACTGACTGGTGTCAATATCAATAAAGAATAACAGTCATTGCTTTTCTTCCCGTGTGTGTCTTTTCAAGACTTTTAAAAGAATTCAGTAAAAGTACGGTATGGCAGCATTTTGTAGCTATGAAGTGATCATAAGGTATTTTGAACCCACCACTTCCTTTCATAGGTGTGGATACTTAGGTGAGATTAAGATACTTGGACTCTATTTATTTGTATTATGTGATTTGTATATATATTTCCCTTGTTCTTTTTCTAGGCAATTCTCCAGGGTAGTACCTCTGCCTAGAATAGTTTTTTTTTTTTTTGTGTGTGTGTGTGTGTGTGTGTTTTGTTTTTTTGTTTTTTTTGCATAGAGTAGTTGCTTAATAATGTTTTAGTTTAATAAGGAGGGAAGCCATTTTTTTCCATAGATAATTGAAATTTCTAAAGATGAACAGAGATTTTATTACTTCCTAATTCTTTGCTTGTGATGATTACACAGACTTTACTCCTCTCTCTTGTCCTATTGCTATAGGTCATATCAGGTCAGTTCTTATCAGATAAGAAAATTGGCACATATGTAGAAGTGGATATGTATGGGTTGCCCACTGACACTATACGTAAGGAATTCCGAACTCGCATGGTGATGAACAATGGACTCAATCCAGTTTACAATGAAGAATCTTTTGTATTTCGTAAGGTAGGACATTTTCAATGTGCCAGACTCACTTTGCTCCCTTGGGAACCATGTTTTCATGCATAGACACTGCATGATAGAAGAACAATTATTCAACCCAAAATGGTTATTTTTCCCCCTTCTTCTCATGGGTAAGTGCTGTAGCTGTCATATGATTATTGTTTCTGTTTGTCCCTGACCTTCTTTCGGCTCTTCTCTGTTTCTTGGAGGAGTCTATCTCCTATGGGGCAATGCCTAGGCCCCTGGTGTGCAATCTGCTTAGAATGTATCCTTGCTTGTGGACACCATTGTACATGGAAGAGTTCTTCCCTGCCCTAGCAGCAGCTGGCAACTTACACTGCTCCATTAGCCAAGAGGGCAAGTACTGTTTCACTATAATTAAGGCCAATAAATGTCTTCAAATGGGGCAGTTGGTATTGTCCTGTGTCTCCATAAAGTGTGATACCTATTTCCACCTGCAGGTCTCTGTTTCAAGTGCTACTTTTTGTATTTTGGGTGTTCTCTTCAATACTATAATTTGATCTTAAGAGCAACCTATTCTGTCTTATGATTCAGTTTTTAACATTGTAATTATTTTTCACTTTGTTTCTCTTTTGTCAATTGAAAACATATTGAAAAATTCATTCATTAGCTTTGTTGTCTTTAAGAATATCAGTTTATCTTGTTTTTTCTGTTATCCTGACCAAAATGGTTTCTTGCTTCTTCTCTAAGCACAGGTTTTCCAGGTATCTGCTCCATTTGTGTGTCATGCAGCACAGATAATTGGGTTCTTGTCTTAATGGACCATCTTATTTGCAGAAAGCTGTTTAGGGGAGATTGATGTAGGACAATGAAACAGGTTACTTGGGGATTTAGGTCCTTCCCATGATGTGAATACATTGTCATGCAAATCCCACATTGTTATCTGGTCTACTGCTGTCAGAGTGAAAGATAAATTGCATACACATCTGTGATCTTTCTCTCTTCCCTAGTTTTTCCAATTTGTTATAGCCGGGTCTGTTGTCCTTTGGGCCAGTGTTCTTTGTCATAATAAATAATCCTGATACATAGTTCTAGAAATTCAGAACTTTCACTGCAGAGGCTTTTTGTGTTCATGAGTAAAGAGATACCAAACTTAGTTTTTATATGTGATACTAGAACCCTGGTGCACAGATTCATGCACCAGTGGGGTCCCACAGCCTGGCTTGCAGGGAGCAGGCTGAAACCAGCTCTCCGTCATCCCCTGAGGGATTGGATTGTGAGAGGTTGCAGGCCAGGCCAAGGGACCCCATTGGTGCATGAGTCTGTGCACCAGGCCTCTAGTAGGCATATAAGATCTTTGGTTAATCTCTTCCCACCTCCCTTCCCTTGTCTCTGAGATTCATCAGCCTATTCCATGTTTCCATGCTTGTGGTTTCCACTCCTGCATTGAGCATATGCTCCCTGGTGGTCAGTGCATGTCATAGCTACCAGCCAGTCAGCCAGTCAGCCAGTTGCTTAGGCTTTTATATACATAGATTACTGGCCCCAGAAACAAATGCTAATTCTGTATACTGAAGTTAAATTGTCTATTATTGTTATTAAGCACTTTAATTATTTCCTTTTCTGTTGTTATTGTTTTTGTTCTTTGCAATAATCTCACAGGTAATAAACTTCCATTCATCACCTGAGGAACAATAGAGTGACTGAAGTTGGCTGAATTTTAGCTTTTTGCCTTTTCATATTATTAAAGTTGGAATTAAATTATCACCCCTAGGCAGAAATAGTCAATCAATATATCATCTAACTTTAGACATTGTATTCAAATCAGTCCAGATATCCTGGATTGCTCTTAGCTAATTGAAAGACACTTCTGATAAACAGCCTAACAGTTGTGGCTCAGTTGTTGGGCATCAACCGATAAACCAGGAGTTCACGATTCAATTTCTGGTCAGGGCATATGTCCAGGTTGTGGGCTTGACCCCCAGTAGGGAGCATGCAAAAGGCTGCTGATGAATGACTCTCTGTAATCGTTAATGTTTCCATCTCACTCTCCCTCTTCCTTCCTCTCTGAAATCAATAAAAAAATATATATATTTAAAAAAACATTGGACTTTCTTTGTGATTTTGTATCTGAATAGGGTTTCTGTTCTCTGAGCTCAGGTTTTATGTCCATTTATTCAGTTTGGGAATGGCAAGAGTAGGTGTCTTGGTTCTATGTTAATGTTTCTAGCTGTCCCATCTTACTTTACTTAATATCCCAAAATATGTTAAAAATTGAGGAATGCAATAAAAAAGGGAGAATTCAAATTTATATATAAGTTATATTTTATACATAAAGCTTTCCTTGAGAGACACTTCCTACATTTTTAAGAACATGCAGAATTAGATATCAGAAGCAGCCCAGGTAGTAGACCACCAGATTAGATGTCAAGAGTCCTGACTGCCTATCCCAGTTGTCACTGACTACCTCTGAGATAAAGGAAAGTCACTTATTTATCAGGGTCTCCTTTTGCTCATCCATTTCATGGTTGGAATTGGGAAAGATGACAAGGATTGGGCTATTTTTAAAAATATGGCAACCCCAGGGTTCATACTAAGAAGTGAAAGGGCAAGGTTAGATTCTTTTTAAGGTTCTTTCTTACTTTTAAATGAATCTTTCACATCCATTCAATCTGAAATTTTCAATGAGATGATTTCCGGAAGTCTGTCCCATTGCCTTTCTCAATGGGTTGGGTACTGTGGCTTATACAGCATTTTCTAGGAATGCAGATTTATCATTTTCAACCCTAAAGGGGCCTTGAAGAGCAATGTGGATGTGACCTTCATCCCTAGAATCGTGGTTCTTAGGAGCTGCTTTCCTAAACTCAGTGAAAAGTATCATTCTTTGTTTGCAGGTAATCCTCCCTGACCTGGCAGTCTTGAGGATAGCAGTATATGATGACAACAACAGGCTCATCGGCCAGAGGATTCTCCCACTGGATGGCCTTCAAGCTGGTTATCGACACATTTCCCTTCGAAATGAGGGAAATAAACCATTATCACTGCCCACAATTTTCTGCAATATTGTGCTTAAGACATATGTGCCTGATGGATTTGGAGGTAAGTTAAACATTTGGGTTCAGAATATGATATCTATATATCTATATATTTTTATCCATATATGAATATATCTATATCTATAATAATGAAAGTGTAATATGTTAATTAGACCAGAGGAAGCCCAGGTCCTGAGTGCCTGCTGGTGGCTGGAGGGATACATGGGTCCGGGTGCCAGAGGGAAGCCAGTGCCAGCATCCGGGAAGAAGGCCTTCTCTTGGCATGAATTTCATGCATCAGGCCCCTAGTATCCATAGAGGCCCCAAATTATAAGATTTGGGTAGTTACAAGATTATGTGGCCCCCAAATTAAAAGGCTATAAAATATTTCATGAATGGCTTAAGAAAAATCTGTTCCTTCAGGGCTGCCAACCCTGGTAGCCTCAAAGAAACCAAGGAAAACTAGAAACCCCAGGGTTTATACTAAGAAGTGAAAGGGCAAGGTTAGATTCTTTTTAAGGTTCTTTCTTATTTTTAAATATAATTTCATGTTGTTTATAAGTTTGTTAAATATGTTTGTGAAGGATATACTTTACACCATCATTCAAAGGGGGTTGGGGGAGACATAATATTGAAACATTGATATTGACTGGTATCACATAATATTGAAACATTGATATAGACTGGTATCACAGTCGATACCATTACTTCAATATTATGTCTCCCCCCAGCCCCTTTTGAATGATAGTGTAAAGTATATCCTTCACAAACATATTTGACAAACTGATAAACAACATGAAATTATTCTGGGAGTTTCTTCCAAATCCACAAGGGAGTTCAATTTCCAAAAAAAATCTTAGTCCTCATTCCATGGAAGAACACCTTTGTTTTTCCCGAGGTGATCAATGGGAGGAATCTGAAACTGGACCAATTCACAGGATTTTGTTTAAATATAAATATATTGACATTTTATAAACTTCAACTAAGCCAAGAACATTAAATGAAAACAAAGATTTTCAGTATTCTTATAGTCTGTTCAACCAAATGGACACAGTACAGCAGAGCAATTGCATCAAATTAATCCATAGTTCAAATGCTGACTCCACTACTGGTCAGGTGACTTTGGGACAGTGACAGAACCTCTAAAACCTCTCATTTCCCCATCTCTAAAGCAAACATACTAATACTACTTGCCTCATGGCATCATTATGCAATTGCCAGAGCCAGGCTCAAAAATGTGTGCATGCCTGTTCATGTGGCTGTAATTACAACTGTAATTTTTATACTGGAACACATCAGAGTTTGATTTGGGGAACTGGGGGCTATTTTGGTGTTTGATTGTAGTAATGCATGCTGCTCTGGAGGGCAGATTTTTTGCAACTAGTCCTCAACTTCAAAAACCTGGTTGCTGCTGGTTCAAAAAGCCATAAGGATTCTTCAGTCCCAAAATCCAGAGAAAAGACTTATTCCTTCTGCCTTCCCCTGTGTTTTATTTTTTAAAAAAATTAAAAGAAGCCAATTAGAAGTGATAGCATATAGTAAAAGGCGTGAGAGACATAAAAGAAGCTGGGAGAGAGTGCTGTGGGCCAGGTAAGTGGATTAGAAAGGTATTATAACTAACCAGAAAATGGACTATGTAAGCAGACTCTTAAAAATAATGTAGTTTATCTTGCCTGGTGTGACTCAGTTGGGCATTATCCATGCACTGAAAGGTCGCTGGTTCGATTCTGGTCCAGGCACATGCCCAGATTGTGGGTTAGACCCCTAGTCAGGGTACACGCAAGAGGCAACCGATCTCTCTCCCTGCCCCCCGCCTCCCCTCACCCTACCGCCTCTTCCTCTCTCTCTCTCTCCGAAAATCAATAAAAGCATGTTTTTAAACATAGCAACAATGTAGTATTTAAATATTGCTGAAATGGAAGTATTTCTGGTATGTGAAGTTTAAAAATAAAAAAATAGGTGGAGAAAACTATAAATCCATATTAAGTTATGAAAAAAATAAGGATACAAAAAATGGGTAATGGTAGTTATTTACTGAGTATAGAATTGGCAGGAGAAAAAGTTTTTACTTTTCATGTTATATATTTAAATATTTAAAATATATCATCTTTATTTTATTATTAAAATATATTTTCTGTTATAAAAGGGAAAAGAAAAATTATCTTATGAATGTAATTAGGAAAGGGATTCTGCTAGGGGAAAATTGAGAAACATAATTTTTAAAATTTTGTAAATTATGCACTGTTTTAAGATAACAAGAATAATCATTCCTTCTATGGTATTAGCAAATTAGGCAAAATTATATGAAATTCTATTTGAAAGTACTTAGAACTCTTCAAATGATGTTATATAAAAGATGGATTATTACTGTATTGTTGAAACAACTCTGGAGAAATATTTCAGTTTATCTACCATGGGAAAAATTGGCTTTAAATATGCATTAGTGTTCTCTATCTAAAAATCAGCTTAGTGCCAGTAGCATCTACTATCCTTCAAGTACTTTTGACATTCATCATTTCACTGAATTTTCACCATATCCTGCAGGGTGAGTAGTATAAGTTTTAATTTACAGATTAAGAAACAAAATCTTAGGACATTAATTGATTTGCTCAGGGTCACACAAGTACATAGTTAGGAACCTAAGGCAATGTACTGCCTGCTGTATTTGGGGAGAACCAAAGGGAAAATTACATGGCTTTACTTACTTCTTGTTTTCAGCAATTAGCTCTGCCTTACGAACTTGTCTTATGTCCTAGGACAGTGGTTAGCAAACTCATTAGTCAACAGAGCCAAATATCAACAGTACAACAATTGAATTTCTTTTGAAAATCAATTTTTTTTAAAACTTAAACTTCTTCTAACACCACTCCTTACAAATAGACTCGCCCAGGCCATGGAATTTTGTGGAAGAACCATACTCAAGGGGCCAAAGAGGCGCATGTAGCTTGTGAGCTGCAGTTTGACCCATGGTCCTAGGAGAAGGAACTTAAAGGGCACAGTGTGAGTCCAGGATTCTGAATATTGTGTTAGCTGCATTTTCTTGGATGTTTTTAGTAAAACAGAATTAACATCTCAGTATTCTATTTATTCCCCAGATATTGTGGATGCTTTATCAGATCCAAAGAAGTTTCTTTCAATTACAGAAAAAAGAGCAGATCAAATGAGAGCTATGGGCATTGAAACCGTAAGTAGCAATAGTCAATTAAAGAGAGCCAAGTGGGCAAGTTTAGTTGTCCAACAGTGATTAAAAGAGGAAGATAAAGTGATAAATTACTATAACAACTTCAAAGAAGGTTTTTGAAATGGAATTTATCAGTTCACCAAAATCATTTCAAGGGTCAATGAGAGGGTAGCAGCCTAACAAATAAAGAGTAATATGCAAATTGACCATGCTTCTGCTATACCCACAAGCCACACCCACCAGCCAATCAGAGCAAGTACGCAAATTAACCCAACCAAGATGGCTACAGCCACAGAGAGAGCAGGAGGGAGGCTTGGGTTGCCTCTGGCGATGGAGGAAGCCAAGCTTTTGCACATCCTGCCCAACTGCCCCAGGCTTCTGCTTAAGGCAACAAAGTTTCAATGATGTGTGAGCAGAAGGCTTGGCTCTGCTCCAGGCTACAAAGTTTCAATTGTAGAAGATAAATAAATCCCAGATACCAAGCCTCTGCTTGGGTTGGGGGAGGGGGGGTCTGGCTGGCATGAAAACCACCACAGGCTCCTCACCCAGGCCACCCCATGCCCCAAGGGAACACCCACCCTGATCCGGGACACCCTTCAGGGCAAACCAGCTGGCCCCTACCCATTTATCAGGCCTCTATCCTATCTAATAAAAGAATAATATGCAGATTGACCATCACTCCAACTCACAACATGACTGCCTACATGTGGTCAAAGATCCTGCCCCCATGTGGACACAAGATAGCTACCACAAGATGCCCAGCAGGGGAAGGCAGTTGGCAGGAACCAGGCCTGCAAGGAAGGGCAGCTGGGGGTGATCAAGCCTGCAGGGGAGGGCCATTAGGGGTGACCAGGAGGGAAGTTGGGGGTGACCAGGCCTGCAGGGAAGGGCAGTTGGGGGGATCCAGGCCTGCAGGGGAGGGCAGTTAAGGGCAAACAGGCTGTCAGGGAGCAGGTAGGCATCAATCAGGCTGGCAGGAGAGTGGTTAGGGGGAGATCAGGCTGATAGGCAGAAGCAGTTAGGGGCAATTGGGAAGGCAAGCAGGTGAGCAGTTGGGAGCCAGCAGTCCTGGATTGTGAGAGGGATGTCCGACTGCCTGTTTAGGCCTCTAGTATTTAATAAAATGTGACCACCATCTTAAAATCCCATTTCTTCAACATGACTTCACTCACATCTGGGGACCCTTTCCCCATTAGAAACAAAATTGGAAAAAAAAATCTATTGTTTAAAACATAAGATGCTTTGCCCTGGTGATGTGGCTCAGTGATTATGGGTTGACCCATGAACCATGAATTCCCAGTCAGGACACATCCCCCCGTTGCAGGTTCTATCCCTAGTAGGGGGTGTGCAGGAGGCAGTTGATCAGTTTATTTTCTCTCATCATTTATGTTTCTATCTCTCTCTTCCTCTCACTTCTCTGAAATCAATAAATACAAACACACACACACACACACACACACACACACACACACACACACGATGCTTTTGTGATACATTGAAATATCAACCAACCCAACTCAGTAAATTAATGAAAGTGACAAGGATTATTTTGTTATTTCTTAACAATCTTATATCCAACCTTTTCCCATGTCTGTGTACAGATGTGTTGTTTGTCACTTTGTTTTTAAGGCTCCCTTTATCACACTCAGTTTAGAGTGGAAGCGACCGTCTCTCCAAAGTAACAAAAGTGAAGGTATACCCTGCTTGTAAAGGAATTGGGTCTTCCTTCCTCGGCTTCTTCATTTGTGTCAAGCCTGAGGAAACCACATAATGTTTCCTCCTGCCAGGCAAAGACCCATTTATGAGACAGTTTCAGGGGAGAAGTTAAGTGGTACAGACTAGATTCAGTAAAATAGAGAATGTGCAAGGCAGTTGAACTTGAGCTGGCATTCACTTGGGATAATATAAACATTTTTGTTCCAGAGTGACATAGCTGATGTGCCCAGTGACACTTCTAAGAATGACAAGAAAGGAAAGGCCAACACTGCCAAAACAAATGTGACCCCACAGAGCAGCTCTGAGCTCAGACCAACCACCACAGCTGCCCTGGGGTCTGGCATGGAAGCCAAGAAAGGTAAAGGAATTTTTGTTTGGGCTCTTTATCTATTCTGGAAATTTTAGACTCTTTTTAAAAAGTATTTTATGATGGTATTTAGAATTGTTAATTTTATCAATTTTTATTGCACCATAAAACTGAAGAGCAGAATGTTTTCTTGTGGATTGGGCAAACTACTTAATTTCTCTGATTGTTTAATAGAGTCAACATTTGTGTTTTGTGTGCTAGATCCCCTGCACTTTAGTTACACTGAGTACAATATCCATGGTTATAGAAGATGTTTAATTCAGTGTCCTTTTAGGGAAGCACTTTCACATGGTAAATCTCCCAACCACTTCCCCACTCTCTTCTGGATACCCCACAATAGACACTTACCTGGACAGACAGTAGGTTCATGAACCAACAGAATCATGATTGTTCAGACACTTCATAATTTCAAAAACTTCAAAAAAATAAAATGAATTCCTTGTTGACAATTTCTTCTCACCTGGAGACATTTAGTATTCATAACTATTTATTTTTAAAATCATCAGGTGGGCATCTAAAGGCCAATTCTTTGTGCTTAACTGTGGATGAAACAAAAGATCATAAGCGGTGTCATCCAAAAAGAACTATGTAACCCATGTGCTAAAATTCAGCTGGTATATGGAAAAACAATTGGCTGGTTGACTTCCATTCTTAGTGGCCAGGCATCCCTTCTGATTGGATGATGCCCATTCAATGCTGTTAATTAAATACTTTAAATATCTTCCTTGATCATGAATCATTAACTTAATCAGTCTTCTTACTTTAATTAGAATTTCTCTTTTTCCTAATGATTTTTACTCATTACCTATATTTCCCAGTTATATGGGAATTTGCTGTCCTTGATATAAGGATATCAAATTGCTTGTACACTTAATTCACATAGTGCTGCAGTTTAAAGGCTTTCCTGAACCAAACAACATAGTAATTTAGCAGGAAACTAACTGTGCATTGAATTTTATAAAACAAATTAGAAAATGACACTGCACAAAAGTAGCCCAAATTGTATGTTGCCTGCAGCTCTTTTCCTGTTCCTCCCTGGAAAAAAACCTGGAGCGTAATGATAAGACCTTGGGCACTCTGTACAGCACTGGTCTTTATTACCATTAGCCACTCTGCTAGAGATAGACTTGGAAAATGGGAACGTTTTGTTTAATGAAAGCTCTTATATCACACCCAAAGTAAACAGACATTTTGTAATTATAGTGAATTAAATGGCCTGAAAAACAGTGCAGTGGAACCAGCTTACAGAGGACAGAATTAAGCCTAGCTCTAGAAGGGAACATGCTTACTTTTGGAACTTCCTCAACCTGATTCTCAGAAAGGCTGCATTTGAGGGAGCCAAGTGGCTTTCACTTTCAGTCTATCTCCTTGACAATTGTCCTAAGAGAGAGGACAACTGATTCATTTTGGCCTTTTATTCAGGAGACTTGGAGGCCAACTCTAAGTGAAATTACTAGGTTTTACAAGAAATAACTCCACACCTTCAGAAACCTCAGATAAGATAGGGCAGACTTCTGCACAGGCTGTAGTCAATGATAGCTGAACCCTGAGAAATAGGAGGGGAGAGGAAATCCCTTCCAGCAAGGGTCCCACAGAATATTTACATATTAGATCCCAAGTGAGCTAGACCTTGTAACCTAACTCTGACACAAATATGAATAGATGGTGGAGAAGCCAAAAGAAGGAAGCCTAGAAAGAAGCAACATAGGAAGCAACCTGGATGTGTAGGAAAAGGGGACAGAGGAATGGATAGGTACTGGTGAGTACTTCAACTTCCCTGGTCTGGAAAGGATTCTGGGACCACCCTGAAAAGGCAATTGGGAATGACAAGCAAAGGAGTATTTTAAGAAGATGATTATAGTCTTGGCAGAAGAAGTCATTCAAAGGGGGAGATAGATGCTAAGGGCCAGTTAAGAATTATGGTGTGCATGCTGCTATTATAACATTATTCACATTATATATTTATATTATAATTATATTATATTTATATAACATGATCACAACCAGAGAAAGGGGTGATTGCAGGCAAGACAACACCTCCCCTTCATCAGTGATTCCCAGGAACCATTCCCAGCAGTGATCTAGCAGAATCTTTTCTTAGCAAGTAAATGACTGATCAATGAATGACTCATCGATTGTCAAGGAGCGTCTGGATTAAGCTGGAAGTAGTTAGGGAGAAAGAAGGAAAGAAAGAAAAAATAGATATAAGTTGGTACTTATTGGGCCTTAGGGAGGATGAGATTCAGTGAGAACTCAAGAGACTTTAAGCACAGGTCACAGATAAATGGTGCCACTGAGAGAATTAGAGAGGTCAAGAGGAACTGCTTTTGGTAAGTTGATTGGATGTCATTGAGTTCAAGTTGTTGATGATACACCTGTGCAGAAACATGGATATCAGAGTAATGGCAGGACAAGATGAGGGAGAGAGAGACAGAGAGAGGTGGAGGGAGAGGGAGATGGGGACTGAGAGAGAGAGGGAGAGGGAGAGGGAGGACACAAGAATGCTTGCAAATGAATGGGAAAAAAACAGAGATCGATGTTATAGGAAGATTGAGTTTTGAAAAGGTATTGTAGATTGTCCAGGAAACTGAAGACTGCAAAATTAATGTTGAATAAGGCATGTTTGATGGTGAAGGTGGAAACCAGGTTAGAAAAAATTCAACAATTAAGGTATGAAATGATTGTCATGGAGGACAGTAGCATGCTGATAGGAACCAATGAAAAGAAAGAGAAAGAAAAGGAGGGTATATATTGAAACAAAGCTTGAGAAAGAGCTGAAGCAAGAGATAAGGAGATATTCTGCTTTATAAGAAGGGAACAGAGATGTTCTATCTGAGCCAAGAAGGATGAGTGAAAAGGACTTTCAGGGTGGAAAGGAAGAACTCTGACAGAAGCTATGTCAGTTAGCATGTGCTGTACAATAAGTGACTTCAAGTTCTCATGGCTAAAAACAACCACCATTTACTGAGGTTGTGTTTCATTGGATTGGTTGGTCTGAGCTGATTTGGCTCATCTCTGTGTGTCTTGCTCATGCATCTGTGGTTGGCTGGTGGCTTCAACTAAAGCAGAGATTCTCAACCTTTGGGTCGTGACCACTGGCAAGGTCACCTAAGACCATCAGAAAACACAAATATTTACATTACAATTCATAAAAGTAACAAAATTACAGTTATGAAGTAGCAACAAAAATAATTTTATGGTTGGGGTCACCACAACATGAAAAACTGTATTAAAGGGTTGCGGCATTAGAAAGGTTGAGAACCCCTGGAAAGGCTAGATATGGGATGGCCTCTCACATGTCTATCAGCTGGCAAGTTGTCTCATATCATCCAGTAGCCTAAACAAGCTTGTCATAGGGTGCTCCCAGAGTGTCAAGAGCAGTTATTTTCTAGCTTTTGCTAGAGCGCTATTGGTTAAGTCACAGGTTAACCCATATTCACGGGATAGAGAAATAGACTTCACCTCTTGATGAGAGGGGAAAATTGTGGCCATTTTTGCAATGTAGCAGAGATTGATCCCATCTGATCTAAGAAGTTGGATAAGTGGCCCTCTGCTGAGAAAGATGAAGGCAGAACTGAAGAACAATATTATAGAAACATTTTGGAATAGCCACTGACTGGAATAGAACAATCCACAAAAAAATGAGATCTGCCACAGAGCACACAGGCCCCAGATGAGGATAGGTGGCATGAATTAAGCCAGTGTAGCTTAATCTCACTACTTTTTCAGTAGTGCCCACAGGATTAGCAATAGAGGTGAGTAAAGAAGTTTAGAGAAACCCAAGCTTGAGATTGTCATAACCTGTATGGTGTGGTACCAAAGAGATTGGAGAGTCTAAGGGATAGGAGCTGCATCCTCAAAAGTTCTATCAGACATGCTGCCTTAGATGGAACTGTGCATATACGTATTCCCATTCTGCAGAATGTGTTACGTCCCAACAATCACTTATAGGAACTAAGATTTTTATAGGTTATTTGTATCGTTCTAAAAAAAATGAAAAACCTGGTGATAGAGGTTTGTGTTTTCATAGGTTCCAGTTAATTAAGGTTTAGTTGAATTAAAAAAATTGTTTCATCATATTGGGTCAAACTCTGAAAACTTATTAGACCTCAATTCTGTATCTTCATTTTATAGCGAAGAAAAGAGACCAAAGATGGGACAGTTATAGCCTTCCAAGATTCAGTCCTCTGTCCTCTGCTTCCTCTCACTATCCACAATAAAGCAGAGAATTAGTTTGAGACCTCAGAGTTGAGAGATAGGAGAGCAACCTCATATTCCCTTGACACCCATATCATAAAATGTTACAGATCACAGACCGATTTTTCTTAGCCATGATTCTCCTTTTCCAGTCTTACCACCCTCACACTGGATGTGCAAATCTTATTAAAATGAATAAAACTAAAATCAAGAGCCTAGAACGTGATGCCTGTCTTTCTTGAATATCTCACTCAGAGACCTTGGGATTTCAAATCAATTATGCACAGGAAGCCAAATAGAACATGTTGGGAGATTCTTCTGCAACTTTGGTTGCTATGATGACCTGACCTAGCATTACTCAGATAGTAGAATGACTTAGTATATTATTCCAGGTCCTCCAGACAGCATCCTGGTATACAATTGATTTCATTATTTCCTGGATTTTAAAAGCTTTCCTGTATTCAATAGCATTTTGCTTACATGCTAAAATTAAATATTTTTAAAAAAGAAGCTGAAATAAATATTTTGGTCTTTGATGATAATGAAGGTGGGATAGAGTTGAGAAGTAATTGACTGATATGGTATGCCTTGAAATGCAAAGATAAACATAACTGTAATAGATGCCATTGGGCCTGGTCAGATTTCCTGCATGGGGCTGACACCTCTTCCTCTCCGCTGCTGGAAGTATTGGCTGATAACAGATCACAGCTGCATGTTTCTCCCTGGAGAGTTGTCCTCAGACTGTGGGAGTTTTGCCTGGAAATGTCTGGAAGGTTTTGTAAGTGCTCTGAAGGCCTCTTCTGATGAAAATGGATTTGCAAAAGCCAAGTTTCCTTACCTGAAGGGAGAAGAAGCCATTTATGCTCAGAATCTCCCTGTAGATCAAACTGGAAACAACTCCTGGCTTCTTCCTCTGTCCTGTCCTGCTTCTCTCTAGGGCTTCTCCCAGGAGCCTTTCCACAATAAATCATGCTCACTTAAATCCCAGTCCCAGGCTCTGCTCCTGGAAACCTGACCTAAGATGATAAGCATTTCAGTTGTGTCAAGTTAATTGTTTGGTAATAATAAATTCAAATGTTTATATTCGTAACATTACGTGTAAAGCTGTTTCAAAACTTTTAGATAAGATTTTAAAACTGAAATTTCTATTATCTGTTATTCTCTCTGACTTTTAATATACAGTGTCTAATCTTTTTTTTTTTAAGGTATTGAACTTATCCCTCAAGTGAGGATAGAAGATTTAAAGCAGATGAAGGTAAAATTGCTTGGGCATTTCAAGGACTCTTACATTATGCATATTGGTGAAACCAATATACCTTTGTTTCTCACCAAGTGTAATTATTGTGGCTATAAAAACCTACTTTGGACCCTCTTTATTTCTGTCACAGGCTTACTTGAAGCATTTAAAGAAACAGCAGAAAGAACTAAATTCTTTAAAGAAGAAGCATGCAAAGGTACAGTTTGTGTGTATATACATATTTTGGATTATGTTCATTTTATAGCAAAGAAAAGAGACCAAAGATAGGGCAGGTCTAGCCTTCCAAGATTCAGTCCTCTGTCCTCTGCTACCTCTCACTATCCACAATAAAGCTGTTTGCCTGTTTGGGTTTTTTCTGTTAGCTCTCTAATAAAACCCTAAAGCTACTTTTCTGTGTTATGTAACAATGAATTCTTCACAGTCAGGAACACTGCTTAGAAACTACCACCAGCCAACTGGACAGCAATATGTGCATTTTAACTGGTCAGAAATAAAATTAAAACATAGAATCCCTTTGGGATCTGTTGTCACTGATTTGGAACCTATCTTTCTGACAGTTATTTCAAAGGCATCACAGAGCTTCACTCATTTAAAAATAGTTTCATAAAATGACTTTATCAAAACTAGCAGACCATAACCTAACTACTGAAGACCAGTTCACAATCTTAGCTCAAGGTACCAAAATTTCCTGGGTCACTGGCAAGTAGTTTGCAGAAACAAGAGCATGGAGGGAGATGCTGACATGCTCTCAACTTCTCACCAACAGCCCTAGAGAGGGAGCTCTTCTTATGTTCCCCCTATTATGTAAATTCTACGAGGTGGCCTACTTCTGAAAGATAGTTATTTTTCCTTTCTACCCATACAAAGAGGTTTTTTGATAATGATAGAAATTATAAGAGCAAGTTGCAAGTTGAAGAGAACAGCAAGAATTGGCTTGAGTAATTCTCACCTGAGTTGAAAAACTTCATAGCACCTTCCGGCTCTCCAATCTCTGCCCACAGAGAAAGGCAGAAATAGGAATACTTCCTTTCCTGGTAGAGCCCATCACAGCTGTTGTCGTTGGGAGTATAATTTCCGCCTTTTCCAATAAAGGTACCGAGAGCAAGAGAAACTTAATTTCTTAAAAAGACCTCTGAAATCTTTTAAACTAGCCCGGCATCCCCACTTCTTTAGACTGTGACCCAAACCTCAAACCAAGACAATTCACACAAAACTGGACTTGAGTGATGATTCTATGAATCGCTCCAGATATTAAGATGCGAAGAACATGGTGTGGAACTCTGTCATTTCTTTAGGAGTGTGTGCTCTTTAGAGAAATTCATCCTAAGGTTGGCTTAGTAATAGCCTTTGTATTATTGAACTGATGCCTTAATATATTTGCTGATATGTTGTCAAAGGCAGTTTGCTCCTAAATTTCATGAATAGTTTTATGCAGTGGAATTCTTTTAATTGCCCATAAGGGAAACTTGCTACCGGTTTTTATTAAGTTTGGAACTATTGGAGACAAAGCTATTTAAAGTAGTGATTTTAGCTTTATTGGTCTTTGACAACAACTTAGAATATGGGAAGGAAACAGAAAAGGAGACAAGAGACAATACAACTTTAATAGCCTTAATTATTAGGAATGGAGTTAGTGCCCATATGGCAAAGCATCATTTTGCAGATTTTTCTCTTCATTTCAATTGGATCTTTGTTTTTGAGGCAGGCATTTCAATGGCTTTTGGGCTATTTGGAAACAAAGTGTTTGGTGTCATCCTCATTGATTATTTCTTTGAGGCATGACCAGAAAATATACTGTGACTGATAATAATCATAACAGCAATAATGGCAGCTAGAATTGCTCAGTATTTTCCAAATGCTATGCTCAGCACTTTACATATATTATCTATTTATTACTCTCTACCCTATAAGGTAAATTTCTATTTAAGTCCCCATTTTATACATCAGGAAATTAAGGATTATAGAGATTAAGCAATTGAACTAATGTGCCAGAGTTAGGTAGGAACAGAGCCAGTATTTGAACCCAAATCATATGAGTCTAGAACTGAATTATTCTGTAAAATATTAGATGCTTTAATAGATAAATAACTTCCCCTCATTGAAACAAATGGAGTGGCACACATGGGATGGGAACATTTTCAGTTTGGACAATGTCAATATACTGGCTACTAAAGAAGGATGCTCCTTAATTCTTTAGAACTTGGCTTACATAATAGTGAGCAGAGTTGTCTGCTGATTCCTTGTCTAAACCTTTAAGTTGGAGAGAATCCAAGATGGCGGCATAGGTAAACATCTACACTGCTGCCTCGCACAACAATTTCAAAATTAAAAGACAGAACGGACATCATCCAGAACCACAGGAAAGCTGGATGAGTGGAAGTTCTACAACTAGAAGGAAAGAGAGGGGCTCACAGAGACCTAGAGGAGTGAAAAAAGCTGAGGTACGGAGATGCGCACCTGGAGAGAGTGGGTGCCAGAGTACCTGGCTGGCTTTCTCTGGCAGGAGGGAGATGGAGACTTTCAAGGGCATTAAACCCCTTATCCTACAACACTAAACCCCAGATCCAGCTGAAACTCAACGGGGGGAGTTTGGACTGTGAAAAGGGAGAAGTGCACAGAAATTTAGGGGAGTCGCAAAAGATCAGAAGTCTGGTGACGCGCACAGCACTGCGCGCAGAGGATCGACTGCTGATTGTGCACCTGGCTTTCACGAGTGGGTGGGAAACAGACACTGCCACTTCTAACTTCACTAAACTCCAGTTTCAGGTGAAACCCTGGGGACCCAGACTCATATAGTCCTGGAGCGCAGGGGAGCCGGAGGGGCAGCAGTGTAGAGGCACTGCAAGACCGTGCACGAGCGCACAGGGACCACTCAATTACCCAGTCACATGAGACTCAGGAGCCGTGGAGGGTGGGGCCAACTGGAAGGCAAGGCAGTCCCTTCAGCCCTGAGACTCCACCCATCCCAAGCTCAACAGAGAGGCTTTTGCAGTTTTACAAGTCTGGTATCATAAGGCTGAATCCAACACAGAAGTTCTCCTGGCATAGTGAAAATGACGAGACAAGGGAAGGGATCACAAACAAAAGAAATGGAGGAAAAGAAACAACTGGATATAGAGTACAAAACCACGATTATAAGGTTTTTCAAGAATATCCTAGAAAAGTTGGATGAAGTTAGCGAGACCCAAGAGGAGATGAAAAAGAACCAACTAGAGATGGAAAAGAACCAACTAGAAATTAAACATACAATGACTGAAATAAAAAAAATATTATATAGAGACCTAACAGCAGACTAGAGGAAGGCAAGAATCAAGTCAAAAATTTGAAATATAAAGAATCAGAAAACACTCAACTGGAAAAACAAGAAGAGAAAAGAATCCAAAAATGTGAAGGAGCCTGTGGGACAGCTTCAAACGTACCAACATCAGAATTGTGGGGTGCCAGAGGAAGAGAGAGAGCAAGATACTGAAACCTATTTAAAGAAATAATGACTGAAAACTTCCCACATCTGGTAAAACAAATAGACTTACAAGTCCAGGAAGCACACAAAACCCCATATAAAAGGAATCCAAAGAGGACTACACCAAGACACATCATAATTAAAATACCAAGGGCAAAAGACAAAGAAAGAATATTAAAAGCAGCAAGAGAAAAACAGTTAATTACCTACAAGGGAACACCCATACGACTGTCAGCTGATTTCTCAACAGATACGATGTAGGCCAGATGGGAGTGGCAAGAAATACTCAACATGATGAACAGCAAGAACCTACAACCAAGAATACTCTATCCAGCAAAGCTATCATTCAGAATTGAAGGGCAGATAAAGAGCTTCACAGATAAGAAAAAGCTAAAGGAGTTCATCAACTCCAAACTAGTATTATATGAAATGCTGAAAGGTACTCTTTTAGAAGAGGAAGAAGAAAAAGGTAAAAGACAAAAAATTATGAACAACAAATACGTATCTATCAACAAGTGAATCTAAAAATTAAGGGAATTAAAAATGTAATCAACAGAATAAACTGGTGAATATAATAGAATCAGGAGCACAGAAAGGGTGTGGCCTGATAATTCTCAGGGGGAAAGGGAAGAGGGGTGTACAGGGAGAGACTGGACAAAAATCATACACCTATGGATGAGGTCAATGGGAGGGAGGTAAGGGTAGAGGGAAGGGTAGGAGCCAGGTGGAAGGGAGCTATGGAGGGGGAAAAAGAGAAACAAATGTAATAATCTGAATAATAAAGATTTAATTTAAAAAAATAAATAAATAAACCTTTAAGTTGACACTGACTCAGACCTATTTTCTTAGTCAGAAAAATGGCAAAGATGATGTCTTAGCATAGGCTGCTGTAATAAGCTACCACTTTTTATAGAAAACTACTACTACCACAGGTGGCTCAGACTACCAACATTTATTTCTCACAGTCCTGGAGGCTGGAAGTCCAATATCAAGGTGCAGCAGATTCAGTAGCTGCTGAGAGTCCCCTTTCTGTTTTTAGATGATCTCCTGTTGGATCCTCACGTGGTAAAGAGGGCTGTCTTCTCACTCCTGTCTTTTTTATAAGGGCAGTAATCCTATTCATGAGGGCTCTAAGCTCATGGCCTAATCACCCCCTATCTCCAAATTCTGTCACATTGAGGTTCAAGGATTCAACATCTGGATTTGAGGGGAGAACATAAATATTTAGTCATAACAGTTGAAAAATCAGTTTTCTGTGAAATAATCTAGAGGTGGCTTTAGTGGCCCTTTTTCTCCACCTGAGCTGTCATTGCACTTCATTCCTTTCATTTTCTTCACTCAGTTAGTAGGAAATACTCATATGATTTGATAACCAGTAAACCCTAGGTGGATAAGAAATCCAAGTTGCTTTATTTTATTTATTTAATTTATTTTTGCAGAAGACTACCTTAAGCTTCTGGAAGTTCCATATTAATATAAAAGCAAAGCCTAAAGGAAGATTTTAAGTGCCTAAATCCCAACTAAGTGGATTTTTTTCAACAATATAGTATGCATTTTTTGGAGAAAGACTTTAAAGTAACAGAGCTAAATTGCCACAGTAAAATGAGCATAATTTCTTGTTTTTAGAATGCTTTTCAGAACCATTTTAGAGCAGGGGAATGAACTTCCTGGGCTGTTTTTCATATCTGTGTGTACTGCAGAAATTCAAGTTACAAGTGTATGGTTATCAGTTTATGAATGAATTCCTTCTCCCATATTAAATTAAGAGAGTCCCCCTCTTTCTCTGCTTGCTTTGGCAGTGTAATTTATGAACTCTAAATTCTGTAACTTTTTATAGAAAACTACTACTACCAACAACATTAACATTTATTTAATGCCACTTTTGTGTCACACATTTTACATACATTCTCAAATCCTTGTATTATCCCATAATACTATCTGCATTTTAGACATGAATAAAATGAAATCCAGAGAGGTGAGTCCTTTGTCCAGAGTAATACAATTAGTCAATGTTGTTAAAACTAAAGTGCTTTTTATCTACCTGAATTGTCCATGCGGCTTTGCAAATAATTATTTTTAAATAATTAGACTTTCCTGTCTATAGTGGACTTCTGGTAATTTTTCAGTCTGAAATACTTTCTAACATTTTCTACCATATCATCTGAAGCAACTTCTAAGATAAAAGATATATGTGAATATTGACTTAAAACAACAACCATTAATTTAGCTCACAATTTTGTGGGTCAGCAGTTTGGGATGGATCAGCAGTACCTGGGTTCACTCATGCATCAGCCATTACTACCAGTTTGGCTGGTGGTGGGCCATTTGGGACTGAGGGCTGGCTGACTTAGGAAGACCTCTGCTGAGCTCCTTCCTCAATGCTCTCGGTGGTCTCTTACCTTCTAGCAGGGAGTCCAGGCTTGTGCACTGGGTCAAAGGTCCTTAGAGTTCAACCAGAAACAGACAAGGTTTCTTGAGACTGCAACTCAGAACTGGCACACCAGGAAATCCACCTCATTCTCCTGGCTAATGCAAGTCATAGGTTGGCCCAGATTCAAAGAATTTGACTCCGTCTCTTGACAGTTAAGAGTCACAGGTCACATTTCAAAGAGGGATGGATACAGAGGGGAATAAATGTGGCCCTTTTGGCAGTTTATTTGAGCCACACCAACTGGGCATTAATATATTTACTTTTAATCTTAACAACCCTATGAAGTAGGTATCACTGTCCCAGTTAAAAGATGAACAGACTGAGAGAGTAGGTGACTTGTGCCAGAATTTGAGACTAAAGAACCCAAGTCCTTAACCCAATGCCATGTTGCAGGAAACCCTAACTGAAATGTGTATATAACATAGCAGTGCACACACACTGATAATATTGATGGATTTAATTGCTGTTTTGTCAACAAATTAAGCAAGACACCATTGCATGTAACTCCTTGATCCTCCCCCCCTCCCCCCCGCAAATCCACAGCAAGATAACATCCCCTTGAACTACCTGGCTTGTCACCTTTGCCAATACCTGTACTGAGAATTTGCCCCCATCCAGCACCATTCTCTCCATGTCTTCTTCCAAAAATATTTATCCACCCAACAAGAATGCAGGGACCTTATGTACCAATGCATTTCTGAAAAATATATGTATGAACAAATGGTAGATCAAGTCTTCAATTGATTTACTAACAAGGCTGGGAAATTAAGGAAATCTTGGTAAAGTTAAAAATCCTTTCCACCTTTTTTTTTGGTTTGTTTTACATGTATACATATCTCCCCATTGCCCCCCCTCCCTCCCAGGCATACCCCAACCCCCCAGTGTCTATGTTCATTGGTTATGCTTATCTGCATGCATACAAGTCCTTTGATTGGTCTCTTATCTACCTTTTATTTTATAAAAACTTTTAGAGATGTTCATAAATTAGTTTTGCTTTAAGTCAAGCCTACCTTAGGAAGAAAATTATATATTTAATTAAGTTCACTCATTTAAAAAAATAAGCAAAAGGAAATATGACTGTGAGAATGGTTATAAAACCTGAACAACATCTATCCATTTCAGTCTTAAATGCCATTTGATATATCTAGGTTTCTCAAGAGTAAGACTAGTATATAATACCAAATATCATTTTAGAGTTGGATTTTACCTATTGTACTGATTTCCTCGAAGTTTGGGGGGCTGAGCAACTAAGGAAAACTGATTTTAGATAAGTCACTGGCTGTGGGAAAATTATGAGGAGGAAAGAATGTTTATAGAGCAATACTTATTTTAAAAGCATTGCAAACTCAATTTCGGTGATTGAATGAAGCAGATGGAAAATAGGTTAAATATCTGAAAGGCTGAAGACCAGCGTTTCTGGACACTGCCATTCTCCAGAACGCTGGTGAAAAGAGATTTGAAATCAGCTGACAGTCACAAGGCCCAGCTGGCATGGCTCAGTGGCTGAGCATTGACCTATGAACCAGGAGGTCACTATTTAATTCCTGGTCATGGCAAATGCCCGGGTTGCGGGCTCAATCCCCAGTGTGGAGTGTGCAGGAGGCAACCAATCAATGATTCTCTCTCATCATTGATGTTTCTATCTCTCTCTCTCCCTCTCCCTTTCTCTCTGAAATAAATTACATATATATATTTTAAAAACACACACACAAAAAAACAAACAACTACGTTGCTAATTCTCATGTGTAATGATTTTAAGACTTTCCCAAATGTGCCTTGTGTTTAGAAATCATATCAAATTATGAAGTTATGTTTAGCATGTAAATGAGAAGAAATATGACTCCTCAAATATTGTAATAACTTTGTATGGTGACACATGGTTACTAGACTTAGTAGTAATTTTATAAAATATGTAAATGTCAAACCACTCTATTGTAAATCCAAAACTAACATGTTATTATATGTTAACTATACTTTAATGAATAATTTTTTAAAGAAAAAAGATATATAACAACTAAATTTGGGTATTTGAGGACCAATGTGGGACAATAGACTATCTCAGATAGCAGAATGAAGATGAATAGGTGGGAATTCTGTAGAGACATAAATGTGCAGAAGAAAGGACTTTGGGATAGTCTGTGCTGCCCAGTGGTGGTCAGGGCTGTCTTTTGAGATAGGTGTGTTCATTTGACTGAGGCTAGAGACATCCTTATTGGGGATATGCCTGTACAAAAGACTGCTAATATGCTGCAAGGGACTTTGGAAGTTCTTCCATTTCCAAGACTCAATCACTCCTTAATTTCCAAACAAATACTCTGAGAAAGCTGGTGAAAATGATGCCAGCAACACATGGGGGTACAGTGTATCAGTGGCACTGAGTCCAACTAGTAACTGACAATCCTTCTTGTTTAGGAGCATAGCACCATGCAGAAGCTACACTGCACGCAAGTTGACAAAATTGTGGCACAGTATGACAAAGAGAAGTCGACCCATGAGAAAATCCTAGAGAAGGCAATGAAGAAGAAGGGGTAATAATGTTTATTTCCTTCAGCCTTTGCCTTTTTACATTTTGTCTTTTTCTTAATTTAGCTGCCTATTTAGGCCAAGGAGGAACTTAGTCCTAACTATTCCCATCATTAAATATTATTCCTGGCTCAACCAGTGTGGCTCAGTGGTTGAGCGTCAACCTATGAACCAGGAGGTCACAGTTTGGTACCCTTTCAGGCCACATGCCCGGGTTGTGGACTCAATCCCCAGTAGGGGGCATACAAGAGGCAGCTGATCAATTATTCTCATCATTGATGTTTCTATATCTCTCTCCTGCTTCCTCTGATATCAATAAAAATATATTTTTAAAAATTATTCTTGGAAAATAAGAAACTTGTACAGCTTCAAGGAATAATTAAAGGAGGAAAGAGGAGCTTTGTTCAAGTTCTATAGCTGTTGGTTAATGACAGAATAATTGTGTCTCTCATGTGCTTCCCACTCAAGTATCTTGGAGGTAAATGGGTGGAAAAGGAAGGAAAAGCTAAAACTGAGAAGATTTGAAACTACAGAAGTAGCCCTAACTGTTTTGTCTCAGTGGATAGAGCATCGGCCTGAGGACTCAAGGTCCCAAGTTCGATTCTGGTCAAGGGCATGTACCTTGGTTGCAGGCCCATCCCCAGTAGAGGGGGTATGCAGGAGACAGCTAATTGATGTTTCTAACTCTCCCTCTCCCTTCCTCTTTGTAAAAAATCAATAAAAAATATTTTAGTAAAAAAAAAAACTACAGACATAATTTTGCATAGCCAGAAAATAATAAGGTTGATGCAAAATGCAGTTTTTGATTTTTAAGATTTCAAGAATGTTTAGCTTGTGCCACAGAGAAAACTTGAATGAAACTGATCATTGCATTTACTGTGAAAGATTTTGTCTCCAGAATTAATCCAGGGGAATGTTTATCTAATGCTGCAAGCTTACTGAATAACAGACAAGAGGAGAAACATACTGAGTGCCAGCCTTTGAAAAGTAATAGATTAGATGAGATACCTAGCATTTTTAGAATAATGCTTCTTCCAGAGACACACTCAGTGAATAATACAATGCCACATTCTGACTTAGGCCTCAGAGCATCTGTACTGAAGACAGAAAGTCAAAACATGTTCTGGTTTCAGCAATGATATGGATATTTCAAAAGGAAAAAAATAATCACTAAAATAAATGTTTGCTGGACAATTTCCTGGTATATATTTTCTAATCACAATAGAATAAGAAGCACAAATCACCTTACTATGCCAAGAAATGCTATTTTCTCCCTTATTGGCATGTGTCAAAGACAAAAATTTGGCTTTACAACCGAAATGGAAGAATTAACAATTCACTTCAAGGCTGAGGGCCTATTTCCCAGTTTTTATCTCAAATAATATTTTATTGAATAAATGAAAAAAATAGCTCAAAGAAAAGCAGGAACCAAAAGGGAAACTCTGACCACAGACCCTTAACAATGACATAATTGTTAGGTCTGAAGTATCTCTTTGTGTACTGGTTGAATTGAGTAATCACGATATAGAATTGTGTAAGGTATGCATCTATTACGAGAAAAATTGATGTTGCCCAATGAGCCATGGCATCCCATATCTGATAAACAAACTGGCTTCATCAGAAAGCTTTGTAGCAAAGGCCCATGGGAATCGGAAAATATCTAATGACTGGCATGCATTTGTGATTTTCCATTTTCAGGGGAAGTAATTGTCTTGAAATGAAAAAAGAAACAGAAATTAAAATTCAGACATTGACATCAGATCACAAATCTAAGGTAAGAAAATGCCTATTTTTACAGCAGCAACTTGCAGGAGATACTTTGTGATTTTTTCCCAAGGTATATAGCATAAATCAGAAATGACATTATCCTGGGAGTAGAAAAGGTCCAGGCCCCAGACTTACTGGGTAGGAGAAAAGTCATTTCAACCTCTTTTCCTTCATCTGTAGAAATATGCTAACAATGTTTGTTTCCTGCCTCAGAGGCATCAAGCTAAACATTGAATGAATACACTCAAAGGAAATACTATATAAAATATAGAATATGCTTCTCTATGGAAGTAACAATAAACATACGACAGAAAACCATTTGACTAAGGGGTTGAGTAACTCTGATACTACATCCTATCTTGCTGTGGAAGTTTGTGATAAAAAAAAAAAGTAAGCCTAATTATACATATTTCCTCAAAGACACAAGAAAATATGATTTTGGGAGACCTTAATTAAATTTGTGGACATTTGGAGAAGTGAATGCTAAGTTCCAGTCAAGAACATAAATAATTAATCCAGTGATAATAGTTAATAAAAAAAAAAAACTTCTTAGAGAAAGCTCCCAACTACAGCCAACATCCATGTCTGCATGTAGTTCTGTCATCCAGCCCAGTGGCTCTGATGTACACATGCTAACCACATGGGTGGAGCTGAAGTTCTCTCTGTTGCTATATATTCTGTGTCTGTTCTGCCATGAAGTCTATAGTAGCAGTAAACTGTGTGTCTTTGAGAGTTATTCCCCATTCTTTCTTGTTCTCCTTAACGGGAATGCTTGAGAATCAGTGCTTGTACAACATGCCACGATTTGTAGATGCTTTCCATAAATAGGAAAGTAGAAACCTTGGCCACTACCAGTTAGCTTTTGCTGCCATACTGAACTGGATGGTTTTTCTACTGATTTCGGCTCATGTGTCTACAGTGAGCTGAATTGGTCGCCTTTCTCAGAGACCTGCTGGTGAGCTGGCTGCTGCTTCCTTTTTCCTACATGACCTCTCACCTTCAACAGGGAGCACAGGCTCAGTCACAGGGCAGTTCGGGATTCCAGATAGAGCACTTTTCAAGCATCTGCTTGTATCACATTTGCTACTGGCTCAGGATTAAAGCATGTGACAAGGTCAGCCAGATTCAAGTAGGTGGGTAAATGGACTCTGGCTCTTGATGAGAGGAGCTGTAAAACACATTGCAAGAAGCATTGATGCAGGGTTGACACAGTAAGTCATGATCCAGAAATAAGGGAACCCACCCCTTCATTTTAGACCTGTGGCCTTGTAGAGTGAACCTGGAAAAGCATGAGGTGATGAAGAGGATTCTGACAAGATTGTTAAAGCAGCATAGGCAAAGTTAGGCAGTGAAATAATGGGTCATCTTTAAATAGTTAGAGCCAAAATGATTGATTTTTTAAAATAAGCAATGATGTCCTAATTCCCATTGACTGGTACTTTTTTGCAGGTCATAAGTGTCCACTGATTCACCAGGTGGGGGGGATCTAAAATGCATGAATTCTATTGTGCTTGCTGTTCATACCTGAAATCTGAGAATTCCAGGTGGCTCCATCCCCTCTTTCTACATAGGTCAAAGAGATTGTGGCGCAGCACACAAAGGAGTGGTCAGAAATGATCAACACCCACAGTGCTGAGGAACAGGAAATCCGGGACCTGCACCTCAGCCAGCAGTGTGAGCTGCTGAGGAAGCTCCTGATCAACGCCCATGAACAGCAAACCCAGCAGCTGAAACTGTCCCACGACAGGTAGGAGAGCTAGCCATCTCCAAAGTACGCTCCTACTTTTTAAAGAACATGAATTTTGCATTGTGTGAGTTGAGGTAGTAGGCAAAATCAACTTGACTTGTACTTTGGAGCTTTCATGTATGACATATCATAGGACTGATATGAGCAAGAGGAACTCTAAGAAATGGCCTCTGCCATCCAAGGGCTTACATGTGTTAAAATATTAACACTCACATGAGAATCTAAGTCAAATGGCAAATAGTGTGTGGTCCACAGAGGACAGTGTGACAGGACAAAGAGCATCCAGCCCAGAAGAACACTGCTGCCTCCAAAGTGGCCTTTGGAAGTGATATGGAGTCTCTGAGGAAAAGAATAAACAGAAGGAGGTAAAGATCAACCAGCAAAGCCCCTAGAGCAGTGGTTCTCAACCTTCCTAAGGCCACAACGCTTGCATACAGTTCCTCATGTGGTGGTGACCCCCAACCATGAAATTTTGCTACTGTTATGCACTGTGATGTAAATATCTGCATTTTCCGATGATCTTAGGCTACCCCTGTGAAAGGGTCGTTCGACCCCCAAAGGGGTCGTGGCCCACAGGTTGAGAACCACTGCCCTAGAGAGACTGATACTGATCTCTCTGTAGCTAACAGTGGACTGATCATTCCATGGCTGTGGTGGAGAGTCCCTCCTGTTGCATTATTAGAACTTCTGAGTTTTAGAAAGATAGTCCTAATCACAAAACAGCAAAGAAGAATCAGTTTATTTTGGTCTCTCCATGCTTCAGCAAATTGACTATTGCATGTAAACTACCTGCAAATGATAAACTAAACTTCTTCACATATGCACATATATACATAGAACATTTTGTCAGTTACTTCCTTTTTAAAAAAAATATATATATATATATATTGTTGATTTTTTTACAGAGAGGAAAAGAGAGCACTAGAGAGTTAGAAACATTGATGAGAGAGAAACATCAACCAAGGTACATGCCCTTGATCATATTCGAATCTGGGACCCTCCAGTCCACAGGCCGACGCTCTATCCACTGAGCCAAACCAGTCAGGGCTATGCCAGTTACTTCTTATGATCACAGCTCTGTTGCAGCATGCTTGCTTCTCCCTCAAGTGTCCACTCCATGCCACAGTTAGGGCCTGTTGATATACATGAAAGAGGGGGAAAGAGAAGCATTATACAAACAAATCAAACAAGAAACTTTAAAAATACTAAATATATAAATTATATGAAATTTCCCACCTTATTTTGGAGGGGTAGATATGTTCATAAGAGCATGAGGTATTTTTGCCATAGTTTCCAATCCTCATTTGAAACAACTAAATACGGCTTGAGGGTTAATGTTCTGTACCCTTTCCATTTTACAATACAGGTGACCTTTGTCCAACATGGTTTGAATTGCATGAGTCATTTATACCTGTTGTTTGTGGGTTTTTTTTCAATAAATACATACAGTACTATAAATGTATTTTCTTTTAGTTCTGATTTTCTTAATAACATTTTCTTTTCTCTAGCTTACTTGATTATAAGAATACAGTATAAAATACAATTAGCATTCAAAATATATGTTAACCAACTGTTTATATTATGAGCAAGGTTTTCTATCTATTGGTAGTTAAATTTGGGGGAGTCAAAAGTTATATGTGGATAGTACAGGGGGCGGAACCCTTAATTCCATGTTGTTCAGAGATCAACTATACTCTATCTCATTGTATAGGATTAGAAGTTATCTTTTCTTTTTTCCCTTGCAAATCCTCTCAATTCAGTATACAAAAAGGACTATTCATCGGTCTGCCTTGGGCCATTGCAGCAATACCAGGTTTTAGGTGTCTACCCTATTTAAAGACACTTCATTGAATATGGAACTCTTTTCTAATATTCTTTGTAATTAAATAAAGATTTTTGTAGTTTACTAAAAAATAATTTGTACCCCACAACAATAAGAACCATTTAAAACGAAAAAAAAAAGCAACTAATTCTTGCATTACTTAAGAAGTCATTTGAAGAGACCATCCCTAGTTACTAATTTACTTTAAAAATTAAATATGTGATAGGGCCATTTTTCAAAGCAACAACAGTATTGAAGCTTGTTCTCAAGTACCCTGTGTGTTTCTTTTTCATCATCACAGCTATTGTTCTTGGTTAATTAATCCTAACTACTGATAAGTGTTGAATGAATGAATAAAGATATGGTTGGTTTGCAAAGAGACATTTTCTGGGGCCTAGGAGTTTGTAGTTCTACTGCCTCTGTAGCCCTAAGTTCTGCAATTGAAGAACCTGTTACAGGTTGTCCTTCCTTTTTAAAAAAAATTAAATTATTTCAGGTAACATTAGTTAATAACATTATATAGATTATAACTTGACATCCGTATATTCTATTGTGTGCTCCCCATAAAGTCTAGTTCCCCTCAGTTACCATATATTTGACTCCTTTTCCCAATTCACCCTCCACCCATCCCCCTTCCCTCTGATAATCACCATGCTATTATCTGTATCTATGAGTTTATTTTTACTTATTTTGTTATTTTCTTTGTTTTTTTTTGTTTTATAATCTACATATGAATGAAATCACACGGTTTTTGTCCTTTTCTTCTGACTTCCTTCTTTTAGCATAATACTCTCAAGATCCATCCATGTGGTTGCTAATATCAATATTTCATTTCTAATGGCTGATTAATATATCAATTGATGATAGATAGATAGATAGATAGATAGATAGATAGATAGATAGATCACATCTTTTTTTTTTCATTCATCCTTTCATGAACACTTTGGTTGTATACCATGCCTTTTGCTGAGCAAACACTACTCAGATAACCTGACTTCCTGGTGATAAGTGTCCAGATAGTGCTTCAAGGAGATGTGCATGTTTTAGAAAAAGAATCTTTGCTAAGGATATTTATTTTATATTCTAAATTACATGCCTTTAATGTATATATAAATAGTATGAAGATATGAGTCTTTGTCCTGCATACATGTGCATTTGCACACACAGTGGCCATTCCCCTGTAAACGTCCTGTTTACTACTTCCTGTGCTTGTTTGAAACCATTTGATCTCCTTTCATTCTTACACGTTGTCAGAAAACAGGAAGGTCCCTTGTGAGGGTGGGGACATTCACTCTCTCCCACAGGCCATCTGATCCCCCAAAATGTGGGGCAAAGCTGGAAAATTCTTGTATTTCATGGACATAGTATCTCTTCTTCTCAGCCCATCACTGTTACTTCACCACGAGGTGTCCCAGGGTCCTCAGGGAGAAGTGTGCTCACAAATTAGAGCTCCTTCACCCCTTTTCATGGGATATAAAATAACTCTAAGAGCTCAATAATGAAGGAAAAAAGTGAACCTAGTCCTGGTTACATGTAGAATATTTTTGTTTGTTTTTAAGTTTTTCTATTCTAATTAAAGTCCTATAAACAGAAAACATACCATTTTAACCATTCTTAGGTGTGTAGCATTAAGTACATTCACATGGTTGTGCCACCGTCCACTTCCAGAACTTTTTCATCTTCTCCACTGAACCTCTGTAGCCATTAAACACTAACTTTCATTCTCTCATTCCCTATTTGTTTATTCTTAATACATAGGGAAAGCAAAGAAATGAGAGCACACCAGGCTAAGATTTCTATGGAAAATAGCAAAGCCATCAGCCAAGATAAATCTATCAAGAACAAAGCAGAACGGGAAAGGTAAGTGAGAATGCTGTTGGGAATATAGCATAGGCTTAACATTTATGTGTGAATGTGCACACATGCACATCTGAGATATTAAAACTACCCTTGTGAGTTTTGGCTAAGACTTCCACTATTATAACTGCTATGAAGATTCATTACTACCCTGTTTCCCCGAAAGTAAGACATCCCCCGAAAATAAGACCTACTTCCAGTTTTGCCTCTCAGTGTAAAATAAGGCATTCCCCCGAAAATAAGACCTCTCCAATAATAAGGCTTCCCCCGAACATAAGGTCTCCCTGGAATATAAGGCCCTCGAAGCTACCATAAGGCATCTGACTCCTGATTTAAAGAGTCCTCGCACTGCCTGAACAGCTCCAGCTGCGCTGCGGCCAATCAGTGAGCTGGTTTGTGATGACAACTACTACCATACTGTATATAACTAATAAATTTCCTTTTTTTGTTGTTGTTTTGTTCAATAATACATGTGTACTGTATTCTTCATCATGGAAAAACAAGATATCCCCTGAAAATAAGACCTGGCACATCTTTGGGAGCAAAAATAAGTATAATACAGAACAGTCATCCTCTAATTGTTTTCTACCACCAGTAAATAAGTTTACATTCAATATATGTGTGCTCATTTATAACACATGACAAAATATCCTTCCCATATCAGTGAGCCCTCCTGCTAGCATCTTACCTGCTCAGGTACAAACCCAATCTAGGTGGATCAGTTCTGAATAGCAGCATGTAGGGGGACTGTCGTATTCCCTTGATTTACTCACACTGTCATTGGCAACAAGGATCATCTCAAAAAAGCCCCCTAAGTCCTTGTCTTGGGTTTGGTTTTCTAGAAACAGAGACCAAGACAGGAATCTGGATGCCTGTGATATACAGAGGAAGGGGTCTTCAGAAAGGGGAGTTGGGGGAAGCAGGAAGGGTCCAAGAATGGGGCTGAGCAGAGATATGCTCTCCACTAGGATACCTCTTTAGCCCGATCCCAAGCTCTAGAGTCATTTTGTAACATGGTTTTATCTGTTTGAGCCAAGAATGTCTGGCCTTTGTATTGCTGTGTTAAGACATTAGTGCAACATACTTCACTTTATTTTGCTTCACAGATGTTGCATGTTTTAAAAATTGAAGGCAAAGCCCTCCACCAAAAAAAGATTATGACTTGCTCTATTGTGATACTCACTTTATTGCTGTGGTCTGGAACCAAACCTACAATTTGTAGTGTGCCTGCAGCCATGTTACCCAAAGAGGGAATTAATAGCACTTAAATCCCAGTTCTTAAATTATCTTACATTCTGAGTTACTGGTAACCTAATTAGCAAAGTTTTTTTTATTTAATATTCTAATTCTGACTTAATATACTTATTTATTATAACTTTGTATCTAGGTGGTTCTAAAACACCTTAAAATGGCTGTTTTTTGCTAGAACAACTTTTCTATACCAACTGGTTACCTTTCACATGCCTTCCTTAGCTCTCTGATTATGAATTTGTGATTTTAATTTTTAGTAGCTTAATAAAGTGGCTATATATTAAAATTTAAAAATGTATAGTCAGAGAGCTAAGAAAGACATCTAGAAGCTGAAACCACTTTTATTCTTGGGCTAAAGGACACATTTCAACAGAAATTATGCAATATTTATAACTGAATGGCAATGGAAGCACAATTTATTAATGGGCAAAAGAAAGCTAATGTGCACAGAAAAAAAAACAATCACAAAAATGAACTTTAAACCATATATCCAATAAGGTGTTATTATCTAAAATATATAAGGTACTCATGCAACTCAATAGCAAAATAATAATAATTCAATTAAAAATGGACAGAGGACCTAAGATAATTTTTCCAAAGAAGACACACAAATGATCAACAGGTACATGAAAAGGTGCTCAGTATCACTAATCATCAGGGAGATGCAAATGAAAAACACAATGAAATATCACCTCACACCTATTAGAATGGCTGTCACCAATAAATCAAGTAAGCCGAAACTGGTTTGGCTCAGTGGATAGAGCATCGGTCTGCGGACTGAAAAGTCCCAGGTTCGATTCCGGTCAAGGGCATGTATCCTGGTTGCGGGCACATCCTCAGTAGGGGGTGTGCAGGAGGCAGCTGATCAATGTTTCTGCCTCATCGATGTTTCTAACTCCCTCTCCCTCTCCCTTCCTTTTTGTAAAAAATCAATCAAATGTATTTTTAAAAAATCAAAAATAGAACAATGATCCAGCAATCCCACTTCTGAATATATATACAAAGGAAATTAAATCACTAGCTGGAAGAAGATATTTGCACCTTTATGTTCTTTATAGTCTTATTCTCTTATATATATACGTATATATACGAGAGGCCCAGTGCACAATAAAATGGTGCAGATAGGGACCTAGGCCTAGCCTTCTGCGATCAGGGCCATCTTCTGCCCATTTGCCAGTCCTCAGGCCAAATACCGCCTCCACTGCCAGGCTATCAGGCCGTTGGGATCACCAGCATCTCTGGCTGCTCTGGGGCTCCAGCCTGCAGGAAAGTGGCGCCGAAGATTTCACTCCCATGTTCATGTGCTGGGCTGGCTACTTATGGAATGCACTGCCTGCTCAGAATTGCTCACATGGGCACTGCTGCTGCCACTGCTACTGGGGCTTGAGATGCTGATGGAGGCTGCAGGGGCATGCCCATGATCTACCCGCCCCGGTGTGAGCAGCCCAAGCAGGCAGCGAGTTCCATCAGTGACTGGCCCAGCGCATGTACATGGAGGTGAAGTTGCCAGCTCCCACTCTCCTGCAGGCCTGAGCCCCCAAGCAGCTGGGGATGAGCAGGTGATCCCAACAGCCTGACAGCCAGCCCAGTCCTCCCACCACCCACCCTGATTCCCCCATTCACCATTGATGATCTATCAGAGTCTGCAGGGGCGCAGAGGAGAAGGACCAAGAAGTGATCAATGCCACCTCATGGTGACTGCTCCTTTGGTCATTCTCATCATTAGGGACACTGGCTTTTTATATATATAGATTCAAAAAAAAATATTTACACACTTTAATAGCTGATAGCTCAATTGATGTTTCTTTTCAGATTTAACCCATTGTAATTATTATTCAAAGTGCATATACATTTTTTGGGACACTGTGTGTGTGTGTGTGTGTGTGTGTGTGTGTGTGTGTGTGTGTGTGTGATTTAGCCATTAAAAAGAAATGGAAATCCTGCAAATTTACAACAGCATGAGTAGATCTTGAGAATATAATGTTAAGTGAAATAAGGCAGATAGAGAAAGACAAATACTCTATGATCTCACATACATGTGGAATCTAAAAAATGCCAGACTCATGGAAATGGTAGCATGATGTTTTCCAGGGGCTGAGGAGTGGAGGAAGTGGAGAGATGTAGGTTAAAAGAGTAAAAGCTTCCAATTATAACATTAATATGTTTTGGGGACCTATGTCTAACATGGTGACTATAGTTAACAGTATTGAATCATATACTTGAAAGTTGCTAAGGGAGTAGGTCTTAAATGTTTTCACCACAAAAAAGAAGATGGCAAAATTAATATTTAGAGTAAAAATTATAGCCTACATGTATGTATGTATGTGTGTGTATATATATATACATATATGTATATATATAATCTTAAAAATGAGAATTATTGATCTAGACACTCAAATAAAGAGGATATAAAATTATAAAAACAGTGAACCCAAAGAACTCTGATGGGAAGAAATAATAAATTAAAAAGCAAAAAGTATTGAAATAAAGATTAAAAGACAATAGATAATATCAGCAAAACAAAAGCTTGTTATTTGAGGGGGAAAAAAATCAATAAATCAGTATAAGCCTCCAGCAAGAGGAATAGAGTGAAAGCACAAATTAGTAACATTAGAATAAAAAGGGTAAATAACTGCAGATATAAGCAATGGTTTTGAAAACCAATGCTACTATAAATAATACTGCCAATGAATTTGAAAACAGATGAAATGGACAAATGCCTAGAAAAAAATAAAACCATCTAAACTGACTAGAGAAGAAGAAAACCTGAAGAGACCTCTAATTATTACAGAATTCAGTCCATTATAGGCAAACATGACAGAACATTAATATTGACTAATCTGAGTAATGGATATGCATTTTCTTTTTATATTTTTCTCTGTTCATTTCATGTTTCAAAATTTCACAATAAAAATCATGAAAAGAAAGTGATAATTCTACCCAGATAATTAAATGGAATATAACTTTCTTATTTAATCCTAGTTGATAACATACCAACTGTTATTTGTACCTATTACTTTTAGGCGAGTCAGGGAGTTAAACAGCAGCAACACTAAAAAGTTTCTGGAAGAAAGAAAGAGAGTAAGTATTTTATAATTTTCTTGGCATTCTTCCCTAAAAAACTATAAATACTAACTCATGCTTAAATGTCAGGCTTATAGTTAATTTGCTTAATTTTATTTTTCTGTACATTAAACATTCTAGCTTCTCTGTACCCTGAAAGCTAAAATGATCATTCTCTAAAATCATTAAGGTAATTATTTGGAACCACTTTATATAGAAAATAAAATATTATTTTCTCGGATTTTAGCAGGAGAGATTTCCCCAGTAACAATTATGGATCTAAACTTTCAGACTATTTTTTAAAAAATTATAATCTATCTCACTTTAATTGTAAACTTGTACATCATTTCTCATTCATAAGTTTTAAGATTACAATGCAAAGTTTATCAGAATTGTGTTTGGTTTTTTGTTTTTTTTGCAGCTCGCAATGAAACAGTCCAAAGAAATGGATCAGTTGAAAAAAGTCCAGCTTGAACACCTAGAATTCCTAGAGAAACAGAATGAGCAGGTATTTCACCTAAAAAGTATACAAAGACCTAAGCAGCCAGCCAGCTTTGGAAGGCACTAGACCACATGGCCTGCAGGGACCACTCTGCTAATGCCCGTGTCTGTTAGTGGTGTGGAAAGGTAGCTAGAAAAATTCAGTGCCTCTTACTCTATTTTCCTGGTCCCATCTGACTAGTGCAGAAAGCATTTTTTTTTTGAAGCAGAAGAGGAACTTGATGGTGAAAAAAAAAAAGAATCAAAACTCATCATTTGAATAGTGTATGGGGGTTCTCAGAATGACAGTACTGAGAGGAGGAAAAAGGAGAGGTTACAAATTGTTTCTATATTTTCATTTATATGTTTAACATTTGCAACCTAGAGGCAAGTAATGTTATGTGTAAAAGCAAATGACAGAAACCACCTATTGTCAACCTCCACCTAAAAATGCAGTTTGAAAACCTTCCTAGGGCTTACAAGGGGAACCTAAAGGCATGAGCCATCACAACTCTGAAAACCACTTGATCTGAGTGGGTACCATAATCTTGGTGCTTCTTTCCACCAAGGGAAAACACTAAATGGAGACGCACACATAAATAAAAAGTTATGCAAAATCCAACTCTTCAATTAGACCATCAGGCATATGCCCAATATCTAGAGACATGTATGTGTAAGCATGGTACACATGGGATCCATCTCAAACAAGCCCCAGCCCATCAGCCATTCACAGTTGCATTTCAATTTGATAGAAATACCTCTAGCTTATAATGCAAAGGACCCTCAATAGCAGTTTAAATTTGTCTAAGTTCAAACTTTACTCTTTAGGTGTAACTAGTTTGGAAGTTATTATTTATAGATAATTCCCTTCTTCTAGAAACTTGAAAGATGAAATTACTCTCACTATCTTGCTCTTTCCTGATTCCTCCCATCAGTAAAGCAATCCTAGTTCAAGTCTATTTTTTTCAGAGCTAATGACTCCCATTGAAGAACCCTTAAGTAGGATTACGCTAAAAAATATACCTTTGAGAAAGTAAAACAAAGCCATAAAATCTGGTTTATTGCCATTGGATAACAAATAAATACATCATCTTGTTTCAGATTCTTTACTTTTGGGGGACAGATGGTTTATTCGTGACCATACTTCTGAGTTATGTTTCACATTTCCTTTTCAGCAAAATGCTTCTTTTCATGAACAGTCCACAGATCCCCAAAGGGGACAATCAATATTTATTGTCCCAGGAGTCCAAGTCACTTGACCAACTCATAGATACATCAAGTTCTGGTACAAATTACCTAGTTTATCTTTTTGCTCTTAAAGCACTTCTCAGGAAATGTTCCCTGGGGAAATGAGACGATGAATAAAAGTAAAGCCACTATTTCCAAAACATTAGAATCTACTTTAGTGATCGGGTCTGGGTGGGATAAGGATGCCTTAGAAAAAGGCACAATGAAGGTAAGGCACGGTTATGTTTCAGTTAACTAAATTAAGAAACGACTTAGAAATGATTATGTTGCTTAGCAACAAGTTTGACTAAAGACTGTAAATGTGCTAAAAATTACTCATCACTGTAATAATGGTGTTTTTCAGAGCTAGGGAATACAATTACCTAGTGTTTTTTAGTTTCAGTGCTAACTAAAGTACATTTTTAAAAACCACTTTGAGTTTTTATTATCCTAAGACATGGATAATTCTAACCATACCAGAGTTCTAGCATTAAATTATTGGATTAGTAGTAACTGTGTTGATTGGATCATACTGGGAGGATAGTGGTTTTTTGATCCAAAAATCCATATAATGCCTTTTAATATGTCATAAGTAATGTCTAACTGATACTTTGATTCACTGAAGCTTAGGGAAATGTAGAACATGAGGAGGCTTGAGGTTTGATGGAGATTTAATTAAATTCAGTGAAAAGAAATTCAAGATATATCGATGCATCTGACAGATGTGGAATTTGGACTTAAATTTCTGTGTTAAACTTTGCTATACAAATATGACCTATAACAAAGTCTATATATATATATATATATATATATATATATATATATATATATATATTTTAACCTCAATTCAGTTTGTCAGTATGTTACAACACTCTCACAGACACAATGGGGAAGGTACAAACAGTGACTTCGTTTTTTCCTCTCATAAAACAAGGTCTGGAACCATGTAGGACAGATGCCTCAGTAATCAATTAATCATTTTATTGGCAGAAAACAGTTCCTGTCTCCAGATAAGTTTGTCCCCACAAACTTTCCTAATAATCTCCCAAACCATTGTTAAACCCCAAGACTTTCTGTCTCTAAGCCAAAGACAAATTCATTTTAACATTCTCCTATAGTATCTCCCTATCAGGTTTCTTACTGCTTCCTTGTGACCCTGCTCCTTTAAATTCTCCCATTCCCCCAAAGAGAAGCATGGAGTGGATCTGTTTAGTTAGGTAGATCCATGTGGAGGAAACTGGAAGAAACAATCAAGTTTTAGTATATTTTGGTCCTGCCTGATTCTAGATCCTAACTCATATGTCCTTTTTAAAGCCACCTAAAGACCTTGCCTACTTGGTCAGCCAGTCGTTCATCCTAGATAATAAAGAGGTAATATGCAAACTGTCCCTCATGCCCTCACAGGATGGCTGCCTAGCCAAGACTGGTTTGGCTCGGTGGATAGAGCGTCGGCTTGCAGACTGAAAGGTCCCAGGTTCAATTCCGGTTGGGGGGATGTACCTTGCTTGTGGGCACATCTCCACTGTAGGGTGTGCAGGAGGCGGCTGATCGATGTCTCTCTCTCTCATTGATGTTTCTGACTTTCTATGTCTCTCCCTTCCTCTCTGTAAAAAATTAATAAAATATATATTTAAAAAAAAGATGGCTGCCTACAACAAGGCTGGCAGGGACATTAGTGAGGGACATCCAAATGAGTGAACAGGCAGCCTACATGGGGTGACCAGGCCAACAGGGGGGTTAGTGAGGGACGGCCAAACAACTGAACAGCAGGCTACATGAGGTGACCAGACTGGTGGTGGTGGGCAGGGGGGCAGTTAGAGATGACCAGCCCAGTGGGAGAGCTATGCAGTTGGGCAGTTGGGGGTAATTAGGCTGGTGGGGGGTACAGTGAGAGGTGACTAGGCCATCAGAGTGGACAGTTGGGAGCAACCAGGCTGGCAGGGAGGGGGCAGTTGGGAGCAACCTGGCCAGTAGGAGGAGTCAGCCAGGGGTAATCAGGCCAGCACGTAGAGGCATTGAGGGGCAATCAGGAGGGGGGGGGGCCAAGGGGGGCCGGGAGGGTAGTTACCGGCAACCAGGCAGACAGGCAGGTGAGTGATTAGGAGCCAATAGTCCAGGTTTGTGAAAGAAATGTCTGAGTGCTAGTTTAGGCCCAATCAATCCCTAGGATCAGGCCTAAACTGGAAATTGAACATTCCCCAAGGGGTCCTGGATTGGAGATGGTGCAGGTTGGGCTGATGGGACCCCTCCCCCGTGCACAAATTTTGTGCACCAGCCCTCTAGTTTACTAATAAAACTCCATAGTTTTGTTTAAGTTTCCCCATAGACCTCCCAACCACACAGCACCACATCCCCATCTTGACATGTACCCTTTCAAACACTAACAGCTTCATTCCTTTCATACCCAAATTTTAAGAGTTGTTTTTTATCATCATTCCTATCATTTTATAGGGAGAGGTGAGGAATCTCACTGGAGGGAAAGTTCCCTACTCACTACTACAGAGGAGAGGCACAGTCCAGGCTAATAGGCATTGGTTGTTTTTTCTTGTTTTTTGTATTTTATGTTGAGATCAACTCGGGGAAAGGTATCACTGATGGTTGTATACATGTTTTATTCTTAGCCTTTTGCTTTTCTGTATATGGTTTTTGCATTCATTTCTCAAGTTCACTTCAATATTCATTTATTTTATTTGTTTTGTATGTATGACTCAATTTTGACATTATTATTTTTGTACAAACAGCTTTTGAAATCCTGTCATGCAGTGTCCCAAACTCAAGGTAGGACTGAAATTCTGATCAGCGAGACGTTGCTTTCCTTCTCAACTACATCAGCATTCTCGGGGTAGTTTCCCTTTACGATTTGCATCGTGGAATCCTGGTCATAAACAAATTATTATTTCAAGGGTTTGGATATAAAACCTTGATTCTTTCATGCTTGGATTTTTAACATTATACTCAAACTGAAATGCCCCCAAATCTTTAAAGAACTATTTATGATGGAGTTTTAACAGCATTTCCTATCGCAGACTGGGAAACTAGAGTCATGGTAATGAAGACATACCAGGCAGCAAGAACCATTATCATTTGACCAATCACAACTAAACCTGGTCATGGACTCAGATGTTTCACAAACACTACTATGACTGGAGTTAATTTTTAAAGCACCCCACTAAAAGTTCAGCAATGGTTTTAATGACAGAGAGCTATGGTCTGTGTGCAGGAGCATTATATAATAGCATTCTGCAGTGACTCTTGTCATGCTTTCTGCTAGATCCAGTCTGTCAAAGACCTTAATCACCCATCATAATTAAGGTGGCTATATCATTGATTGTTTGAACCAGGATAGTTTTGAGAGTAAAAGAAGGGTGCTGTTTATAATTTCCAGCACTATAGACATAAGTTGGAATTGTCCCATGCAAATGGGACTAAATGGTCACCCAGCTCATATGAGAATTTTGCTCTTGGAATAATTTTTTAATGCCAATGGTTCTTCCTTCTCAACTGTGTTTGATTTTTCTTTAAATGCTAAAGGGGGAGAAGTATAGGGAATCCTTTATTACTACTTACAAAATACAAAATATATTTAATTTTTAGTACTGATAATGTTTCACTATCATCTTTTATGAATACCGTTTGTCATAGTTTCATGTTTGTATATTTTTCTCCATTTCTTCATTTCTCTATTAGAGTATTATTATACCTTAGACATAAAAAATATTTGGACAGAGGAAACATCCATCCTAAATGTAAGCAGAAAGATATAATTTTTTGGTGCTGTTATAGTCATCCTCACCAAAATGAAATTTTCATTTAAATATAAAAATAAGAATAAAAAAATTGCTGTATGGTTCATGGGTTAAACTAATTTTATAGAGGACTTTGGGACATTTACATACTCAGAATATTATCTATAGAGTTGACTAGACCTCCTACTGACCTTTTATTTGTAATATCTAAGTAGACATCAATAGTAACATCAAAAAATTCAAATATCCTCCTCTGAGTTATATCTTTATATATCCATGATTCCATTCTTAAAAGTCTTTTATTTCAAAGTGGTGTGTCACTAAAAGAGAAGAGGGGAACTTTAATCCTCCAAAAGATACATGGTTGGGCAAAAGTATCCAGATGGAAAGTACAAGTTGAAATGAACCAATTGTTTTTCCTTGTATTGCCAATCAATTACTTGTCACCAGAACCTTGCCCCCATCTGACTTCTTTCTACCTCTCAAATCAGCTGGTTGTCTTAGTGATAATCTTTATTCATGAGATTGAGCTCACCATAGCCTACTTCCTGGGGTAACTTGTAAAAAATTAATTATCCCAGAGAAATGAGAGTTGTAGGGATAGATTTTTGGCCAATAGAATTCCAGACTCTACATATTCCTGGAACATTCTATTTGCAGGATATTCCAGCCAAACCAATATCCTCCCACTTAAACTTCTCCATCAGTTAAATTCCAAGGGAAGAGCTTTTAATTAAATTTCAGGATATTTGTGAATAAATCATGCATAAGCAGTACTTATTCTAAAAATGATCAAATAATCTATGCACATCAAGGCAACATGTCAATCTGTAGAAACTAAATCAAACACACATTTGGATGTAACATAGTCTAAATATCAGCCTCTTTTCAAATGGTTTTCCTGAAACTGTGTACACCAATTCTTCTCAAGCTTTAATGAACATAAAAATATCATGGGGATCTTATTAACACATTGCAAACAAATCACAAGAATTATCTCTTCATATTACACAGTATTTTTACAAAGTATCACACTTTTAAAAGATACAGGCTTGTAAGAACATGTAATAAATAACTTCAGATGCAATGGGTATTTAATTTTAAAGCGTGCCTTTAACATTTATATAAAATGTTTTTTTTACTCGTTCAATATAAACTTATGTGGCCACTGGGTAAAGCTAGCAATAAAACTACTGGCCCACAATGTATTAAGATGCAGATTCTGATTCAGTAGATCTGGGATAGAATCCATGATTCGGCCTTCCTCGGGTAATTTCAGGTGATGCTGATGCTGATGGTACATAGACCACTCAGCATCAGATTTACAGAAGAGAGGCCAGGGATGGTCTATGTTTTCAGGAGACAATTGCCACATGTAAAGCTATGTTTCTGATGTTACAGGCGAAGGAGATGCAGCAGATGGTGAAATTGGAAGCCGAGATGGACCGCAGACCAGCAACAGTAGTATGAAACTCCAGAACACAAACTGAGAGAGCAAAACCCACAACATCAAAAGCTCACCCCCAAACAGCTAAACGCAAAATCCATAGAAGAAAGTTGTCTTTTGTGTTTGTCCCCTTTATGTATAGACAAGCTGTTACCTGAAACCACTGACTTATATACTTCTAGTTCACATATTGAATTTCCTTTGTCAACTAAATGTAGCTACAAACCCACCAAAATTACCATTCCAATAAGGCAGAGTTTAACCATTGACAATACAACTTAAACATGTTCGCTATATAAATACCATCACAAGTAAGTGAGCGTGGTGTTAACATCTCTGCTTCGTGATGCATTGGGACATGTTTGAGCTGCAGCAAAAATAGTGCATTAGCAATTTAACTGCAACTGCATGCACTAGAGAGAAAAACAAAACTCTGTCAACAAATTCATCAGCAGAAGTGGTGATCGGCTAGACAAATAATTTGGCAGAATTTTTCTACATCTAAGTTACCTCATCAGTAAGTGCCATATCTCTACCATGCCATAAGAAGCTAATTTCCTGTGAACATTGTGGAAATTATTAGAAAAATAGAGCAGTGTACCTGTGCCAAAGCTCATCAGTGCTCAAAGGAAAACTCTGTTAGGCACATCTAAGAAAGTTTACACCTGACATTGCTTTCTAGGAATTGCTTCAGCTGATTCCAGCTCTTATAATTCACTATTCCACCTTCAAGATTGTGAAGTGGTATTGGCAAATGTTTGTAAATGTGATCATGTATAAAGTATTTATACTCCTAATTTACACTGTTATAGAGCAGATCATCTAAGCATTGCCACATGACAAGATTAGTGAACAGGACTATTAGAACTATGTTTGCATGATACACAAGCACTAATTAAGACTTATCCGTACAGACACAGATAACCTACCGCCAAATCAATACTGGTTAAATAAATGTATGGCACAGAATATAATTTGACTCTCAAGACTTTTAGCATAACAAAAAAGTCTATATATATGTGTATATGAATTATGTGGGCATTCTTGATACTTTAACTTCTAGTTTCAGAAAAAAATACATAACTAATTTAATTTTACACAAAAATATTTATGCAGATTTTCAGAATTTCATATCAGGAAATAACCTTTTTATGTCTGTTAAAATATCCAAACAATTTGCTACAGTGTTTATCTGCATGGTCTTTCAGCCCGTTGTAGTGGTATTGCAGACAGCGCATGGAAAGTATTTCACTGGGAAATGACCCTGCTGGCTGCTAAAGCTGAAAGGAGCACAAGGAAAGCCGGTAGTCTTGAACTAATCAGATTACTGATTCTGGGACACCCACACACCAACTGAATTGTTGTATATGCTTGTACAAATTGATTCTGTGTTCCTCTGACAAAGCAGAGAAAAGTATGTTATCATCAATAATGAAATTAAATTTCCAACTTCTCTAATAAAAAGTTAAAACACCTAATCACCTGTCAAAGTATTTGCTCCCAAGGATGCTTTCCAGTCAACTTTTTGTCTTTTTCTTAAGTAATAGAGATCATCACTTCAACGCTTTCAAAAGGGGCTTATTCATGCCCCCGAAACATTTTTCCTCTCAAATGATGCAAAATAGGCTAATTTGGTTGAATCCCAAGTGTAAAAATACTTGTTTTTCTTTAGCTCATATTGACAGTTTAAATTGGCTTCTGTGGTTCCATCCAGATATTCTCTGTAAGAAATGGAGTTAGACTACATATCTCTCAGCACTAGCATCCCATGAAAATTTATGGTTATTAAAATAGCACCACAGTTACATTGACAATTTTTTTTTAATCCTCACTGGAGGTTATTTTTTCCATTGACATTTATAGAGACTGGGAGGAGGAGAAGGGGTGGTGAGAGGGAAGGAGAGAAAGAGAGAAACACTGATGTGAGAGAGACACATCAGTTGGTTGCCTCCCAAACAGGGCTAGAGCCTGCAAACCAGGTACGTGTGCCCTTGACCATGAAATGAACCCGAAGTTCTTCAGTGCTTGGGTTGATGCTCTAACCACCGACTCGCACTGGCCAGGGCATGGATTGCCAATCTTCAAAGATTCCAAATGTCTCCTCTTTAGATCCAATGGCTTCTTCCTGAAGCTCAGATGAGCTCATGGATCTGTGGAGCACCTCGTAGAATCTGTCACTCTATGCTTCTGAGAGATACTCCTTATTTTCCTATTTTTCTGATTATTTTCTCTCTGGCTTTTCATCCTCCTGTACTACCATAAATACTTCATTTTCAGTGTTCTATTCAGAGCCAGTTTTTTTCTTTACCCCATATTACATTTAGTATTTAGACATCTTACTGCCCCCAAAAGAAGCCATTGTAATAGGATTAAATGTACAACACATAGTTGTATTTTATTTTTTATTGCAAGTTTATATTGTACACAAATCCTGCATTCTCCTTTTTTAAGAAGGAAAAATATCTTGCCAATTAAAAATAACCCAGTCTCTTCCAGCTTAAAGGACACTTTATTTCAGGGGCATATTCAATTACTTCAAAGTCAAATCCCCTGTTAGAGTTACCTTCCCATTCTGGAGGTCTTACTTCTTCCTCTCTGATGTTTAGAGTTACACAAATGGCCTGCATGCACATTTTATGTGACTGATCAAAAGTAGAGACTCTTTACCTATCCTTTCTTTTTATTTTAATAATCTATAACCTTGGGAGGAATTTTATATCTGCTCCACCTCATTTGCTCCCACACCTCATCTGTTGATAAAACCTATGAATTCTACCATTTCTTAGAAGCTCCTCTCTCTCATTCTCAACACCCAGAATTTTTAGTAACTTCTTGTTGAATTGCTTGTCCTTAGAATCACTTCTACACATGGATTAATCTCCCCAAATGACAGCTCTGATCATATTACCATTGTGCTCATACGTCTGAAGTCTTATCCACTACCTGTTGAGATTACTGATATTGGCATACAAGGCTTTTTTAAAATATATTTTTTATTGATTTCAGAAAGGAAGAAAGAGAAACATCAGTGATGATAGAGAACCATTGATCACTATCTCCTGCAAGATCCCCACAGGGGTTTAATATTGCAACTTGGGCTTGTGCCCTGATGGAATTGAATGAAGACCTCATCAGTTTACCCCCAACCTGCCTACTAACTTAGATAGTCTGAACATATCACTCTTCTGTGTTCACACACAGAGAGCACACATCTTTTCTAGACGTATCACATGATGATATTCTATCAATTCTTAAAAGCAACCTCCAAAACTTCCACCTCCACAACTTCACTCATTTCCCCAAGCAAGATATAATCTGCCCTTTTGAATTTATCCACTTGTACTGTAAAAGCTATTTAAGCATATGACTTTTCCACCAGCCCAGACTAATTTCTTTTCAGGCTTTGTTCACTTGCTTTGCAAAGAACAGATAGGAAATAATTATCAGGTAATTCTTTAAATTATTTTCTGTGAGGCAGAATGAAGGATTTCTCATTGTGATGGCCTTTTAGGTAGGCAATTTCTGAAAACCTGAATGAAAGGCTTAAATAAACTTTCTTGTGGTTTCTCAATTTCAAGAAAAACAAATCTCTATTCTTACTTTTAGCATCCTTTCAAAGTAGTCTGATTATCCTCGTGGCCAAAAGGCACTGAATAATGTGTACCATCAACATTATTTTCGATCATGAAGAGTGATGAGGGAATATCCTATATTATTTTAGTGTTGAGGTGATCTTATGGATGCCTCATCCCAACCCCTCAATAACGTCTCCATCACTTCTGTAAATCTATCAGAAGACCACGTGTTTCTGTTTTTCATCTCTACTTGACATTTAACAGAATCCCAAGCACAAACTTTAATAATTTCATCTTTAATGTCATAGTAACTTCTGTGTAGTGCCTCTGGGATGAATTTTTATGAGCCACCATCTTTAATATTTCATAAAAACTGTTCTGCTTCATAGGTTAGAATAATGAAAAAATATTAAGGGAAGAAGCCAGGGGATGGTTAAAAATAGTAGCATCATTGCTTTTATGTTAAAGGAAAAAAATAGGTGGCTGCATCTATCTTTTTAAATACTACTTATACTTATTCACTTTACTTTCTTGGAAATTTGGGATAAGGAATAACCCAAATTTTCATCCTGGAAATTTTTGAGGAACTCCCCCCTTCTTAAAGTTTTCACAAGATTAAATTTGGAAAAAATTATCCAAAGGAGGCCAGTTTAATATTATATACCTAATCACTCACACCATGACCCAATAGCTTTAGGGAAATCAGAATGGTCCTAAAACATAGTACACACACACACACACACACACACACACACACCCCTCCTAGCACCTTCCCTTAGTGAAATTTTACATGTTTATAACATTTTAAAAATTGATCTTTTTATCCCCATGTTACAAGCAAGTTGAGAAAGAACCTCATCACCATTATACAGAGATGACTAAAGGATAGGACCCATTTATGCTCCAGTTTCCAAATTTCTCTTCTCCACAAAAACACCACCCTGTAACAGAGACCATCATATTTTATACCTAAAAACCATGATCACAATACCACTTGACATTTTACAATTACAATGAACAGAGCACTGTCACAGACACAATGTCATTTAATTATCATGGCAACCTGTTCGTGCGGGTTTCAATCATTTCTTCTTCGAATAAGGAAGTGATTGAGTGAGTCCCACAGCACATAGCACAATAAAGAACAAATAATTAGCTTTTTGCTTTTGGTGCTATTATTAATTAATTTGTGCATACCACTCCATGAGGTGTGTTGGGGAAAATGCAAAGGGATATTATTCCTGTCCTAGAAGGATTTATTTGTCAATGATACATTGGAATTAGTAAATTCAACACTTTCCTGACATTAATTAGATTTTATTTAATTAATAAAATCTAAACAGAACTTTGCTTTCAAAAGTCTAGCCTAGGAATTAGCATATTATGGCCCACTGGCCAAATCCAACCTGCTACCTGTTTTTATATAGCCCAAGAGGTGAGAACAGTTTCACATTTCTAAGCAGTTGGGGGGAAATGAAAGAAAGCTTTATTGAGTCATAAAATTTAAATTACAGTGTCTATAAAGATGTACTAGGACATGACCACACCCAAACAATTACATATGGCTGCTTTCATGGAACAACAGCAGGGTTAAACCAGGCAGAGGCTGCCCAACCCACAAAATCTGAAGTATTTACCATCTTGCCCTTTGTAGAGGAAGTTTGCTGGCTCTGAATTTTACCCACTGAGTAAACAGAAGGGAAGAGAATGAATAGGCCCCAAGTCGAGGAGCCAGGCAGTAAAAACCCATTACTCCCTCTTTGGGAGATAAGTAATAAAGGGCCTTTCAGGACACACGCTTTGAGGGGCTCCAGCAGCAGCAGAACCTCTGATGAGAAGACTACCTAACTGTTACAGCCTTTCCAAGAGTAAGGTGCTGCCTTGGAGTCCAGCCCATGCTTCTAGGACAGGAACAGCTGCAGGGACCTCTGTGACTGGGGGTGGGAGGCTCCTCATTCCCCAGGGCCTCACAGTGGTATTGAATTGTCTGAAAGCTGGGGAAGAAGTGATGCTGCACATCTCAATGTGTGTCCTCCAAAGAGCAGACTAGTGCTTTATTTGGGAGGTGACTACTGGAAACAGAGAGGGATTTGGAGGGTAGACCAATAAAGGTGTACTTATGAGGGATGTTACTGCTATGGACAACTGGGGCTTGATCCTGCTGGGGACCTGGGGGACAGTGTAGCTCTCACCTCTGAATTGTCCCTGCGTGAGATCAAAGGTGTATTTTTTGTTTATTTTTGTTAATCCTCACATAGGAGTATTTTTCTATTGATTTCTGGAGAGAATGAAAGGGATGGGGAGAGACTCAGAGAGAAACATTAATGTGAGAGAGACACATTGATTTGTTGCCTCCCATACAAGCCCTCACCAGGGTTTGGGGTCGAAATTGCAACCGAGGTACATGTCCTTGACTTGGAATCAAACCCGGGACACTTCAGTCCATAGGCCTAAGCTCCATCCACTGAGCCAAACCAGCTAGAGTTCAAAGGCTCAAAGGGGTATTTATCTTCTGGCTTTCTCCTTTCTTTGGTGAGGGTTGCTGTTGAGAGCAGTAACTCCTCAGCATAACAAGGTCTGAGTAAGCTCTTGCCACTGAGAAAACCTTCCTGAGAAACCCTTCCAGAAGAAACCACAGTGCTCGAGTCAGGAAGCATGAATCAGACAGCATCCCAAAGCTGCAAGGGACAAGTGAGAAGAGTAGGGCAGCACAAGTGTTTACTGCACTGGGCTTCCTTCCCCTCTACCTTAGACAGGTAGTGGTACTGGGGGAAGAGACTTATTTTGATTAAAAGATTTACTTTGATTTAAAAGAAATAAGTTGAACTTATGGCTGCCAGAGTGTGCCAAATGTCCAAGTATGTGTATTGTCTTTCCTATCAGCTAACTCCTCGATGTCAGGCAACAAGATGAGTCTGAATATTTGCTTAATGCATTAGTCAATCAGAAAAAAAAATTAATTGCATGGTTCAGTGGTTGAGCATCAACCTATGAACCAGGAGGTCATGATTTGATTCCCGGTCAGGGCACATGCCTGAGTTGTGGACTTGATCCCCAGTAGGGGGTGTGTAGAGAGCAGCTAATCAATAATTTTCTCTATCATTGATCTCCCTCACTATCTCTCTCCCCCTTTCCTCCTTCCCCCTCTGAAATCAATAAAAAAAACATACTTAAAAAAATAAATATTAGTTAGTATTTTCCCCCTTTTTTTTTCTTTCACTGCTTGCCCTATGGTCTGGAAGCTATACAATAAGAAATGTAGACAGCATCAATAAAAGTCATGAATAATTTATAAGTAGCTCTTGAGTGATCAAAGTTGATCACCAAAACCAGTGAGAGCTAACCAGTTCTGGATTTTTATGTGCCATCTCATATATTTTAAGTAATAGGACAGAAAACATAGCATATACAGATGCCATAATCTGTGCTATCCTGTATAATAAAGAGGTAATATGAAAATTGACCATCACACCCTTGCACAAGATGGCCACCACAAGGTGGCTGGCAGGGGAGGGCAGTTGGGGGCAACCAGGCCTTAGGGGAGGTTAGTTAGGGGTGACCAGGCCTACAGGGGAGAGCAGTTGAGGGGGACCAGGCCTTCAGGGGAGGGCAGTTGGAGGCTACTGGGCTGACAGGGGAGAGCAGTTTGGGGCAATTGGGCCAGCAGGAGAGCATTTAGGCATTGATCAAGCTGGCAGGGGAATGATTAGGGGTAATCAGGCTGGTAGGAGATATGACTGAATGGCATCTTTTTATGGTTTGGCTTTTTGTTTGTTTGTTTGTTTGGTTGGTTGGTTGGTTGGTTGGTTGGTTGACTTAAAAAAGTAAAATGAGGGTAGTGTTTCCAGTTGAAATGAAATCCAGGCAGCCTTCCAGATTTCAAACATTTTATAATGGAAGAAACAGCCCATAAGTGGGTCATGAATAATCTTGCCCATTAAACATTCCAGGTCCGGTACATGTGTGTGCCAGGTGCCAAGAAAGCCACAAGACATTTTTAAGGACAAGATGCTTTTCTAAATTTACTTTTCAAGGTGAAATTCCAATATTCAGGATCATTAATAATTTGCATTTCTATGAGAAAGTGGACACTGCACTAAGAGGCAGGGTACAGCTGCCCAGTCTTGAAGTAGCAAGAAGGATCCTTGATGAAACCATTTTGGCTCAGTGGATAGAGCGTCAGCCTGTGGACTGAAAGTTCCCAAGTTCAATTCCAGTCAAGAGCACGTACCTTGGTTAGGGGCACATCCCCAGAAGGGGGTGTACAGGAGGCAGTTAATTGATGTTTCTCTCTCATTGATGTTTCTAACTCTCTATATCTCTCTCAAAAAAATCAATTAAAAATATTTTTTTAAAAAATAAGGATTCTTCATAATCAGACTCACAAATTTGTATGTCCAGCAATTCCTCCTCATCAACTTTCACTTGACACTGTCATGAGATACATAATAGGTACAGCAAACTTACGTCATTCAAAGCAGAATTTCTGGGTTTTTACCTGCTCCTTCATATTTCAGTTACTAAATATGGTAAATATGGTAAATATGATGGTATTTATTATCTCTCCAGCCTCAGGTTTAAATTCTACAATAATTTTTCATTACTTTTTCTCTCATCCCCTTGTTCTAATCTATAAGTAAGTATTATAGGCTCTTCCTCTCTTACTGGAACTGAACCACTTCTAAACCGCTGCTGGGATAATCCCCATGGCTGTAGCCACTGTCATGTCTCACTTTGACAATTCTAATATGCTCCTTCTTTCATTTCCATTTACTCTTGAACCACTACGACCCTTTCTCCACACAGTAGCATAGGACTCTCTTGAAGTATAAATTGTTTCATGTAACTAATCTGCTTAAAATCCTCTAACGCTTCCTCTAAACAAAATAAAAGCCAAAATACTTTCCTGAAGTGTCACATCATCTGGCCCCATACTATTTCAGTTATCTGTTGTTGCATAACAAACAATCCCCAAACTTAGTGCTTATAGCAACAGTAATTTGTTATTTTTATGAGGTTCAGTGGAATAACAGCTGACCAGTTTCACTGCTCCATTTGGTATAGGCTAATGTCAATGCAAATGGGGCTGAAAGGTCCAATATGGCTTTACTCACATGTCTGGTAGCTCAACTGGTATGGCTGCCTGGGCTTCTCCCTCTCTACCTGGTCTCTGGGCATTTTTTAAATGTACGTTCTTTATTGATTTCAGAGAGGAAGGGATAGGGAGAAAGAAGCATAGATTGGCTGCCTCCTGCATGCTCCCTCCTGAGGATCAAACTAGAAACCCAGGCATATGCCCTGACTGGTAATCAAATCATGACCTCTTGGTTCATAAGTCAATGCTCACCACTGAGCCACACTGGCCGAGCTAGCCTCTCTTTGAGCATTTAATGATTAATTTCAAGGTTATTTTCTTGGCAGCTGAATCTCAAGAGGAAAGCAAGGAAAGCTGCTAGTATTCTTAAAGCTTAAGTCAAACTTTTCATTATTTCACTACTCTGTTGTTAAAGCAAGTCACATAGGCCTCTCTCTCTTTCTCTCTATCCTTTATATATAATCTTATATAGATAGATAATACATATATAGAGATAGAGATAAAGATAGAGATAGATTTCGGAGAGGAAGGAAGAGGGAGAGAGAGAGAGAGAAACATCAATGATGATAAAGAATAATTGATCCACTACCTCCTGCACATCCTCTACTGGGGATCAAATCTGAAACGCAGGCATGTGTCCTGACCAGGAATCCAACTATGACCTCTTGGTTCATAGGTCAATGCTCTACCACCAAGCCACACCAACATGGCTGGACCTGTCTCATGATTGAAGGAGTGACATAAAAGTACAAGAATGGGAGGAAATTTTGGCAACCGTCTTTATAAATAGTCTTATACCCTTACCTAGTCTCTCAATTATAATTCCATGTCTCTCTATACAAGCCACACTAGGCATCTTTGTCTTTCTAATAGATACTGAGACAGAGACTTCTGGCATTTATCCCAATATCCTTCCCTCCATCTTCTTCAAGAATAGAACTTCTGAATTTCTGCAAGGTTCATGACATCTCAAATAAAATACTACATTTCCCAGGCTTCTTTGAAGCAAGGTGTAATCATGCAACTATGTTCTGGGCAATGGAATGTCAGGGAGAGTGTCCCATAGATGCTTTAGCTGACTTTTAAAAGACAACAGTTGTCACCATGGCTGGTTTGGCTCAGTGGATGGAGAGTTGGCCCTCAAACTAAAAGATCCTGGATTCAATTCTAGTCAGGGGCATGTGCCTTGGTTGTGGGCTCGGGGCATGTATTGGGCAGGGGGGCAAGGAGGAGGCGAGTGGCTACCAGTCGATGTGTCTTTCTCACATAGATGCTTCTCTCTCTTTTTCTCTCTCTGTTTCTCTCTGTGTTTCTCCCTCCCTCTCTCTCTCTCTGTTTCTCCCTCTCTCTCTCTCTCTCTCTCTCTCTCTCTCTCTCTCTCTCTCTCTCTTTGTCTCTCTCTCTCTCCCTCCCTTCCACACACTCTCTCTCTAAAAAACAAACAAACAAACAGAACAACAATTGTCTCTTTGACCCACTTTTTCCCTTGCATTTTGCTCTTTCCTGCTAGTTGGACCATGAAGGGTCACTGAGAATGAAGGCCTTTCCATGTGGAGAAGCCTGAGTCTCTGAGACCAGGGAATAGCCTATCAGGTCTGGAACCATGATCCTTGGACTTTTCCTTTAAGAGAAACACACCATTGTCTCCTTGCAGCCCAGTTGTGCTGGGTTTTCCATCTCTCACAGCCAAACTTAATTCTTATTGATGAGCATTTCCAGAAGAAGGAGCAAGAGCAAAAGGCCTGAGGCAGGAGAATGTCCAGAATGTGAGATAAGTGAAGAGGGTGAAAGTGACCATAATGGAGGTAATAGTGGACATATCATTTAGATCCTTATGGCTTGGCTTTTTCATCTGAATGAAATGGCTACTTCAGAGTTCTGAAGAGAGAGTGACATGGTTTTACCTATACTATGGAATCACTCTTGATACCATAATAAAAAAAAGCCAAGGCAGAAACAGGGAACTAACTAGTTTGTTTGTTTATCTAGATGAGAGGTAATGGTGGCATAGACCAGAGAAATAGCAATAAACATGATGAGAAATGGTGAGGTAATGAATCTGGTTTAAAGGGAGAGATGGCAACATTGGCTGATGAATTGGATGTGGGGTAAAGGGGACTGGAGAAGTCACTGGTGGTTTAGAAACTTTTGGTCTGAATAACTGGAGTTGCTGCTAATTGTAATGCAGAAGGTTGAGGGTTTTAGGGGGAGGGGACAGAGGAGAAATTAGGATTTGGGGGGTTTGGGACATTGTATTAGGATTTTCCAGAAACAGAACCAATAGAGTGTGTGTGTATATATATATATATAGAGAGAGAGAGAGAGAGATTTATTTTAAGGAATTGGCTCACACTAAGTGGATGCTAGCAAATCCAAAATTTTCAGGGTGTGCCAGCAGGCTGGAGATCCAAGGAAGAGCTGATCCTGGAGCTCGAGACTGAAGACAGTCAGGAGGCAGAATCCCTTCCTCCTCAGGAAAACAACAGCAACAACTTAGCCTTTTTTCTCTGATGGCCTTCAAGTGATTGGATAAGGGCCACCCACATTACGAAGGGTAATCTGCTTTATTCAAAATCTACTGATTTAAATGTTGCTCACATCTAAATACAAAATACCTTCACAACATTTAATTTGGTGTTTGACTAAACATCTGGGCACCTTATCTTTGCCAAGTAGACACATAAAATTAACTATCATGGACATGTCCAGCTTGAAATGCCTTTATATATTTCAGTGGATATGTTGACTAGGCAGTCGATTTACTTGTAGTGAACCTTTGAGATCATCAACATATACATTTCATTTAAAGAAACAAGATTGACTAATATAATCAACTGAGTGTGCAAAGAGAAGAGAAGAGGTTTGAGGACTTGCCATTTCAATTTAAGATTTTGGACATATGAAGAGGAACCATCAAAAGGAACTGTGAAACAGTCAATGATCCGTGAGTCACCAGGGAGTAGAGTATTCTGAAAGTGCTTAAGAATGAGGACACAATCACTGTATCAAATTCTGTTGATAGGTTATGTAAGAACTGAGGATTTGCCATGGGATTTGGCAACTTGGAAATCATGAAAAACCTCATGTGTCCATTAGGGTTTAACCAGTTAGGGTTCAACAGAACAGAAAGAAAATTTATGTTAGCCAGAAGGAGACATAGCTTAGATTTGTTGTGAGGAATTGGATTCTGTTGGGGTTAGCTAGGTAGTCTGAATTTGAAAGGTTATTGGGAAAGACAGGCTTGTCACTCACAGGCATGGGCTGAAGATTATTTTCACAAGCAGATTTTTTTTTCTTTAGAGAAGCTTTAAAGCCTTCAACTGATTGGATGAGGTCCATCATCACCTAAAATGTCTCCCTTGTTTAAAAAAACAAAACTGATTCTGGACTTCAGTCTTATCTACAAAACATCTTCACAGGAACACTTAAATTACTGTTTTATGTACTATCTTTGCCTAACCAAGTTGACTCAATCAAAGGACTGTCATGCCCCAACAAGACCAGTTGCATGGACTGTGGGAATAAAAATGAAGTGGATTCAAGAGAATGAGAAGAGAGAATGTGGAGATAATGAGTATAGAGAATTATTTCTAAGAGTTATGCTAAGAAGGGAAGCAGAGAATGGAGCAGTGACTGGAAGGAAATTGGATCATGGAGTAAGAGGCTAACATAGGATGTTAGATGAGACCATTAGTGGAGAGGAGCTTGATAAGTTAGAGACTACAGTGTTAGACAGTCATCTCCATGGATACAGAAACCACCATTAATAAGTAGGAATGACAGAGAGTGAGAGTGAATTATTCGCTTAAATATTCAGAGATGAGACATGCTCCAGGTTTGGGATGCGGCAACAGTGGATAGTAATATCAGGAGGAGGAGTGGAGTTACAATCTGTTGATACTAAATTCAAAGCTGGGGCAGTAGGGACCTGAGGGAGGGAACAGAAATGAATAGTCTAGAAACAGGAATGAGAAGCAAAGATGACACACACCAGATGTCAGACCCAGTGTATGGATTTAGGGAGATAACAGCTCTTTCTTGAAAATCTACACAGAAAGGAGTGTCTTCATATGAGATCCAGATCAGAGAGCAAATAAGTGAGGGAAATTTTCAGAAAAGTTGATGGTTTAAGGAAATTTCTGATGACTGATCATGAGTTTCAAAAGATGAAAGGGATGGGAGATGAAGTCAGTAATGGATTTTTCAGAGCTGTATTAGGAGTGCCTGGCATAAGAAGGGATAAAGGGCACATGAGGATTGGCTCCATAGTTTCCAAGGTATGCTGGTGGTGAAGCTATGAGTGTTGAGGAATAAAAAAGGGAGACTGAGACTGCCAAAACGGCAGCATGTTCTCAGGCCCTGTTTTCATTTTTACTGATAAAAACTGAAAGCAGGAAAGATGTATCCCAGCACTTTATCCTTCCAGGCCTCAGTTTCCTCCTTGGAATAAGTATTGGGGTGGAGAAATTCTCCTCTTTGGCTCACTCCAGCTATGTCACCCTGTGATTCTAAATCAGTCTTTAAAATTAGCTCTATAACTTTGGTTTGACCTAAAGACCTTTGATTCTCTGAACATTAATTTTTTTGCAACTCTTTGGCCTTTTGTCAAAAGCACATTTAACCCCTTCTTGATCTCATCCCATGACAGGACTGAAAGAGAACAAATACACTACATTCAGGCTAAAACAAGCTCCTCTAAGAACAAAAGGGCAAGCTTAGCACCAAAAACGTGGTTACTTTCCTGTTTTATGTATTTATACAGCAACATAAAAACTTCTAATTTCTATTTTATTCAGACCCCCAGAAAGCTGTATCCAGGAAACTAAAAGCCCCTTACTGCTCTTTTCCTGCACCCTTTGATATTTCAAAAAAAATTCTGATTCTTTTAAAGAGTCATCCTTGAGCCCTGCCTGGTAGCTCAGTTGGTTTGACTGTTGTCCTTATATACCAAGGTTTGATCCCCAATCAGGGCACATATATAAGAATCAACCAATGAATGCATAAATAAGTGGAACAACAAATCTCTCTCTTTTCCTCCATCTCTCAAATCAATAAATAAAAAAAGGGATTGAAATATTTGTTCTATTGAAATTAGGCCAGACAATAAATAATATAAATGAATGCATTTTGCAGTACTATATTGGGTTGATTCTAAGCCACATAAGGTGCTTTTTTTTTTTTCACTTTAATACCCTGGAGTCAGAATGAGTCTTAATAAATGACATATCATAGCTTAATTGTCAGCATTTTTTCTTTCTTCATAATATATAAAATAATGGTATGGCTCAATTATACAACACCTTATATTTGATGAAATACAGAAAGTTAAAAAGTTATATCTTAAAAGGGAAAGAATCAAGCTAGGAAGAAGGATGGGGAGTATAGCTGTGGGGACCGAGGGGATAGCATGGGAAATAGGGTTTCTGGGAAAACCTCATTGATAAAGTGATATTTGAAGACAGACCAGATGGAGGTGAGTGATAGAGTCATGGGGATGTGGAGGGAGAGAGAAGGGCATTCCTAGTAGAAGAAATGGCAAGGATCAAGGTCTAAAGACCTTGTTTCTTATTGATTTATTTAGAACAGTATCTGATAAATACCCATAAATGTTTGTTTATATAATGTACCTCAACCACTAATAATGGATGAATCCTCATAAAACATTATGATGACAAAGTATTTTAATTTCATGCACATAGTGGGCAATAGTGATTCCTGGAAGTAACAAAGTCTATCAGAAAATCTTACTGTGCATCTGTGATGTTCCAGACCTTCTGATAAGTGTTGGGGAGATATATAAATTTAATACAGAATTGTCCTTAAAGAGTTCTCAACTAGCAAGGAAAACAAAAAATTAACCATGGTATAATGTTATAAACATATAGCCGGAGATGTGTAAACTATATTATTATAATCATATAAAAAGGAGCAATATATCTTTTCAAGGTCTATTTCCAATTTCATTCTCTTGGAGGGAAGAAATGTGCAGCTTTGAGCAGCATTTGGGTTAACTAGTAGGCTGTGAGAAGTACATCTACCATATGGTTTTCAGATCCAGAGACTATATTTTAAACATTCCCACCACAAGAAAAGAAATTATAATTATGTGATATAATAGAGGTGCTGACTATCATTACAATGGCAATTAAACTACAATATATAAATGTATCAAATCAACATCTTATACACCTTCGATTTACATAATGTTACATGTCAAATATATTACAATTAAAATAAATAAATAAATAAATAAATAAATAAATAAATATGTCTATCGAAATAGTTTAACTTATAATTGTGGTTTGCATTATATTTCTATTGGACAGTGCTGTTGTTGAGATTTCCAGGAAAGCAGACCATTCATTTGGCATTGTGATTCTCACACTGTGATAGCCTCAGACCAGAAGCATCAGCATTATTTGGGAGGGTGGTGTTAGATATTCAATTCCTAGTCCCCTCCCCAAATCCTACAGAATTAGGATCTCAGGGGAGAACCAAGATGGCTGCATAAGGTATACACCTATATGTACTGCCTCTCACAACCACACTAAAAGACAAAATGACTATCCCCCAGAACCACAGGAAAGCTGGTGGAGTGGAAGTTCTATAACTAAAAGGATAGAAAAAAAGTGCACTGAGACCTGGTAGGACATGCAGAGGCTCAGAAAAGCAGAGGTATGGAGACACGTGCAAATCGGGCTGGCGTGCGCTGTTTTTTTTTTTCATTTGGGAGGGAATTACAAGTTTCCAAATGCTCTGAACTCCAGTTTCCAGCGAGATTTTGGGGACCCAGACTCATACAGGGAGAAACTGGACTGTCTGTCATCAAGTTGGAAAGTGAGGGTGGCTGTCTTGCAGAGCTGCTCACAGGAATCAGTGTTACTGCACTGGGGCTCGGGATGCAGGACCTGGAACAGAACAAGGAAACAAGGAGACTCAGAGAGGGCTGACTAGCAGCCAGGGCTGTTTGCCACGCCCTAGTGATTCCTTGAGACCCTGCCCAGCCCAATTTATAAACCCTCCCAGCTGTGCACAGTGGCTTTTTCATATGAATGGCCTGCCCTCTAGCAGCTTAACCTAACAAATTACAACTTGGTCAGACAACTCCAAAACTTCCAAACTCTGAACAAATAGGAGAAATCTGCAGATTTCCCTGTAGCTCCTGCTGGGTGGCCTCAGACACTAGCTGACTTGCACCTCCTTGGAGATCCAGGAACCAGTGTACCTAGAGATCAGTGTGAGATTTCAACTCCTCACATACATAAGTGACACAATCAAGAGGCAGACTCGGTGAGCACCAAAGCCCCACTGAAGCAAGTCCTGCACTATAGGGGTGTCTCCAGCACAGCAGTTCTTCCATTAATAGACACAGCTAATCCTCACAGTCAATTGGCCTGGAGGTCAATTCTTCCCAGTGTACCAATAACAATCAAGGCTTAACTACAACAAGACTGTATTCCCAGCCCACAAAGGAATGTACCAAAAGTGTCCACCTCAGGTGATTGGAGAGGCGGAGCTACTGGGCCATAAAGGACAACTAGGACACAAAGCCACTCCATCAACACATGGAAGTAGCCAAAATGCAGAGATAAAGAAACATGTCATGAATTAAAGGAATGGAGGAAAGCAAATGACTGGACATAGAGTTCAAAACCACATTTATAAGGTTACTCAAGAATCTTCTACAAACCGCCAAGAAATTTAGTGAGACTACTGAGAAACTTAGTGAGACCTTCAAGGATCTTAATGAAAATACCAAAAAAAAAAAATTGCAAAAGGACCAGTCAGAAATTAAGCATACACTGTCTGAAATAAAGAATAATATATAGAAATCCAACAGCAAATTAGAGGACCCCAAGAATCAAACCAAACATCTGAAATATGAGGAATTAAAAAACACCCAACCAGAAAAACAAAAAGAAAGAAGAATCCAAAAATGTGAAGATAGGGTAAGGAGCCTCTGGGACAACTTCAAATGTACCAACATCAGAATTATGGGAGTGCCAGAAGAAAAGAGACAGCAAGATACTAAAAATCTATTTGAAGAAATAATGACTGAAAATGTTCCCTACTTGGTGACAGAAATGGACTTACAAGTACAGGAAGGGCACAGAACCCCCAACAAAAGGAATCCAAAGAGGACCACACCAAGACACATCATAATTAAAATGCCAAGGGCAATAGACAAAGAGAGAATCTTGAAAGCAACAAGAGGAAAACAGTTAGTTACCTACAAGGGAGCACCCATACAACTGTCAGCTGATTTTTCAACAGAAACTATGCAGACCAGAAGGGAGAGGCAGGCAATATTCAAAGTGATGAATAGTAAGAACCTAGAACCAAAAGTGCTCTAACCCAGCAAAGCTATCATTCAGAATTGAAGGTCAGATAAAGAGCTTCACAGACAAGAAAAAGCTAAAGGAGTTCATCACCACCAAACCAGGATTATATGAAATGCTAAAGGGTATTCTTTAAGAAGAGAAGAAGAAAAAGATAGAGATAAAAATTATGAACAACAAAGTGATAACCAATACATGCCTATCAACAAGTGAATCTAAAAGTCAAGTGAATAAAAAATCTGATGAACAGAATAAACTGGTGAATATAATAGAATCAGGGGCATAGAAAGGGAATGGACTGACAATTCTCCAGGGGAAAAGAGTTTGAGGAGTGTGGGAAGAGATTAGACAAAAATCTTATACCTATGGATGAGTACAGTTGCTGTGGGAATGAAGGGTGGGGAATCAGGTGGAGGGGAGCTATGGGGAGAAAAAAAAAGAGGAACATCTGTAATAAACTGAACAATAAAGATTTATTTTAAAAATTAGAAATAATCGGGATCTCTGGATAGGGCCCTGCCATCTGTCTCTTAACAAGCCCTGCAGGCCAGACACAGAAGTGGAAGCACACTTCATTCATGCTTCTAAAACTGGTGGGCTGGGAATACAATAATTGGAGGTAGAGAAATCAACTTCCTCTGAGCATCAAATTTACTGAACTGCTAAGTGATTTAAAATATTAGTTTTCATGTATAAAATGTTTTTTAAAAAGATTTAAATATTGAAGCAAGATTAAGCTATTGTGCCCTGAAATGTATGGTAGGTTGAAAGGAAAGTGAGATAATAAGTAGTTTCCTATTATGGTTTAAAAGGAAGGATTGAGAAACTTGACCTTATAAGTTAACATTCCTTAAATTTTATTCTAAATATTTGATTCTAAGTCTGCACCACACCCTATGTGATAGGTATTATTATTAACTTCATTTTACAGATAAGGAAACTGAGCCAGCAAGGTTATTAGCTGGTCAAGGCCACATCTGCTGAAGACAGAATGAGTCAGCATACAGAACCCAGAGGCCATAACCATTGTATTACTCTCTTGCATACAGCTCAGGTGTAAAAATGGGTATTTCTCCATTAATTATTCCTGGTTGCTATTATAATCACCTATGGACACTTCAAAAATACCAACTAGAGATCCTAATGTCATTGGTGTGAAGTGGGTCCAGGTGTGATAAGAGGTTCACACCAAACAACTTCCATTTGACAGATGATTAAAATGAGACTGGAAAATGCACAGTGGGACAGTCAGCAGTGGCTAAGGTCAGGCTCTATAAATTAGGCCAGGGCTTCTCCAATGTAGAGGCACACCCCCAGGATAACAATTTTAAATGCAGATTCTGATTCAGTAGGGCAGCTGTGTGTGCCCTGAGATTCTGTAGGATCTAAGAGAAGGTGTGCTACTGTACAAGGACCACACTTTGGTCTTTGAGTTGTGCTTGGTCTAGATGCCCTGACCTATGTGACTTTCCCAGCAGCTGGGATGAGTGTGGGGAGGGGTTGGGGTACTTTGCCCAGAGGCAAAGATTGGGTTTCCAGATATCACAGAACTGATTCCCTGAGCGTCCTCCCAGGCCCATCCCAGGATGCATACCTGGAGCAGAGAGGGAGTTCAGTTGCTGAGAAAACTTCAGGAGCTGAAACACACACACACACACACACACACACACACACACACACCTCTCACAATTATGACCCAGAAGCAGGATCCCCAGTGATCCCACCTTCTCCAGTCTGTTGTCCTTCTCTCATCCAAGCCTAGCCTCGTGCCTGAGTTCCTCTCCCCCTTCCACTCCCACCTGGGGATACCAGGACAGGGACAATCTACTTTGCCCTCCTGGTTTTCTTGGCCACGCTGGAGGTTCGGACAGCGAGATGCAAGCATTGCAATGTGCGCTTTCCACCCACTTTTCTACGACATCCTTCTCAGCCATTGGGACTTTCAACTACAGTCCCGCTGACTTCCTCTCCTGCTTTCTGCCCGAGAAAATCCAGACCTTAGATGGACCCAGAATAAAGGCTTTTTGCTCCCTGCATTGTCCTGTCCTCTTAGCCTCCCCAGGGAAAGGCTGCCCTCAGCGCCGCGGGGCAAGATGCCAAAGCCCCTGGCAGAAGAGGCGGTGCACCGCCAGGAGCCCCGCCGTTATCGGGGCCCAGGATAGAAACGCAGCGCGATGCCCAGAACAGAGCTTGAGAAAGGGATAATCACGCTTTAGTGGAAATGGGGTATTCTGGGTCTTCCTTTGTGATATTCGTACCGCCGCCGCCGCCGCCACACCACAGACAAAATTCAGCAACTAGAGCCTCTCTCCCTCCTGTCCCCCTTCTCCCCCCCCCCCCCCCCACACACTCCCGCAAGGGACAATGCGCCCCCCTTCCCCCACCTTCCAGCCAGTCCAGGTTCCGGCCCATCAAGTCTGGAAATGAGACGATCCATCAGCTGGCCCACAGTGCCCGCCGGAGGTGTCCCCCATCTGTGCTCCTCTACCAAGTACCCCGGGGAATAGGGCGCAGTGGCAGCCAGCGAGGCTCCTGACCTCCGGGTGGCAGGGGCTGCATTGCTCCCAGTGGCTTTGGTGACCCGGCTGAGTCCAGAGGCTGTGGGCGAGGCAGTAGCCACAACCTCCACAGACCCAGTTGTTTTGCTGACAACGGAAAGAAAAGGAGAAAAAAGAAAAAGAAAAAAAAGAACGGGTCCCAGGAGAACTGGAAACACAAAGAACCTCCTGGGGAAAGAATAGGTTTGGACCTCGAGGCCACACGCGGATGCCACCAGAGCTGTTGGGCTACCCGCAACTCCAACAGACAAACCTGGGGGATCTCACAGGCTTGGGCAAGGCTGGGGCACCCGCGAATTTGCTTGTGCATTAAAAATGATCATGGAATGGCTAAGGAAAAATCTGGATGGCATGCTTTCATTTCCTTATTTTGAGACTTGGTATTCGTTTTATTTTGAAGAGAATATTAGGAGGGTCTCCAGGGCGTTTCAAGTGTGAGGCCTCCCAGAGTTCGTACCTGGCCTTGTCCCTGGGAGTAGCGGAAAGAGGCGGGGACAGGTCACCTCGGGCAGCCGCAGCCTAAGGGGGTTCCCGGGAGGGGGAGGGGCGGTGTGCAGCCGGGGCCTTGGGTCAGCGTCTGTGGACTTGCCGCTGAGAGATGGTCGTTTATTTGTCGCTGGAGACCTCCATTAAGATAGATGATTTGGGTTTCCTTCCGGTTGCGACTTAATTTAGGGTACATAAAGCCCTCCGCACCGGTCCCCCACCCCCAGATTAAAAATCAAAACCAAACCCGAACCTCCGGCCCTGGGTAGGGTAGGTTCCAGTCCCACTTCTCTCTGCCATAGCGTCGCTGGGCAACAGGGACTTTCACGAAGGGGCCCCGGAGAGTCAGTCCACCTCTCACCGCCGGTTCCAGGGGCCCAACCCGCCGAGATCCCGAGCTCCTGACAACCCCGCCAGCAGGGGCCGCCTCCTCCGGGCCGCGCGCACGGAGCGGTCGGCGCGCCCTGAGCCTCCAGGCTCAGCCTCTCGGGAACCTATTCGCCTGGAAAACCTCGCTCGGGTCGGGGAGCAATTGTCCAAGGACCTATTTGTTGTCAGCATCCCTGTGAGGCTCTGGGCCTGAAGCGCAGCATCCCTCCGACTTTGCTCCTGGAAACTGGGCCGCTGGGGCACTTTGGGGTCATTTCCTTTCCTTGTGGATACAGACAGCACTGGCGGTTTAAAAAGAGAGAGAGAGAAGGAGAGAGGCGACAGCGATGCTTCTGCAACCGGCCTCCTCCCTCTCCCTTGTTGAACACCCCACACCCCAGCACAAGTTTCCTGACTTCTCTTAGGATAGGAGAAGGACCCGAAAAGGCTCGAGGTCGGGAGAGCAGCGGCCGGATCACACCGCCCACACTCCCCGCCCCAACATAGGCTTTGCTGGGACTTCCTGGGCGCGGGCGCTCCAAAGAAAGTCTCTGCCAGAGGCTTTCTTCCTCTTTTTTTTTTTCTTTTTTCTTTCTTTTTTTTTCTGATTATTAAAAGCCCCTGTCCCTGTAGCCGGAACTTGCTCAACTCAGCACCCTCGGAACTGACCCCCCTTTCCCGCTCTGGCGCCGGTGTGTATCTCCTCTGCAACTGGGCAGGGGTTTTCTCTCCCACCTCTAAACCCGTAGTAGCTTCGGGAATGTGCCACGGAGATCACCCTGGTGCCAGACATCGTAGACTTCCAGGCTGAGGTCCTTTCACAGTTCCATTCACTGCCACAGAAGATTTCAAGTCTGGAGTCCGCGGCTCCAGCGCCCCTCCAAGCTCCTGGAAGCCCTATGTGAAACCAAGTCCACCTGCCAAGGTGCCACCCAAGGTAACGCCGCCGCAGGCCACAGTCCGTATATCCTGACCAGCGAATACTTCTTGCACATTGAGATAGTACACTTTAACAATGGAATTCCCAGCATTTCCCTCTTAAAGGAATTACTCAGAACACTGCCCAGCTAATGTCATGCTTAGTATGACATGTTGTCCTGGAGGGATCCTTTAGAAAAGACATGTTGAAGCCACTCCTCCCAGAAGTTGTTGCTAGTGGAGTAATAAAGGCATAGCCAACATATTGCTCCCTAAGTTACCATGCCAGCCCCTTTCCAATACTGAAGACTTTCCCCCTTCCTGTTCTTGGAGGGGAGGGAGGGGAAGGGATGCCTCGGGGGATGTCTTGCAATGTTTTTCACAAAAACAGTCATAAAAACAAACCAAGCTTACAACATCAGAACACCCAGGGGCATCTCAGGACCTCAGCTGAGCACTGCAATAAACGGGCTTCCCCACTCTCTCCCCACAATCCACCCCGAGGGTAATTAATACCAATTTTCACATCTTTAAGTGAATATGCAGATACCTTCAAATAGATACTTAAAAGAGTAGTTAACTGGGAACTAGGGACTCTTGTATCACATCATAAAAAGATTTTAAGGAATTGCATTATCTCAGAATTCAAGTAGCAAACTATTTTAAATGAGCCACAGCCTCCCTTAACCTTAGGCCCACTGAGATAGTTGTTATTTCTTAAAGAAAATACTTTTAAAGTATTTTTTTTAAATTCTCAATTGGCTCTTTTATTTTACAGAAAGGTACTCTGCCCTGAATTAACATTTTCCTCTCTTCTAGGAAAAGATGGCACTCCATAGCCTAAACATTAACACATTAAAGCTAGTGGTAACCAGTTTAAAATGGATCAGAAGAGTAAACTAATTCCTAGATTGACAGAGAAAAATAATTTCTTCATTATTGAACTTTTTGGAGTGATGGCCTGGCCTAATCACCTGCTTATTCAGGGTTTGTTACCTGGACATTGTGCCCTGCATTCCAGCATTGAAGACATTTATTCTAAGTGAACTCATGAAAGACCATTTTCTAAGAATTTAGCATAAACACATTTTGCCAATGAAAGGGATATTTTCTGGTGCCTTGTCTCCTTTGTTGTTACCCTTATTGAAGAAACAGCTATTGTTTCATTAAAGTGGATGCAGGAGAGGCCAGGGAAATGAAAGGATGAGGGAAATTTCATCAAGGACATATGAGCTGAGTGCATTGGAGGCCCAAACTCAATTTTCTGATTCTTTCCAAATATTTTAGCACTTTGCAATCAGCTTTCTGATTCCTTCCAAATATTCCAGAGTTTGGCAATTTATGCACAAAATACTATTGCATACACTTATTACTTTTCAGTTCCTATCCCAAAAGGGTTTCTATCCTAGAAAGGGTTTCTATCCTAGAAAGCATTTCAAAGGTATTCAAAGGAAGTGATTAAATTAAATGAAATAATTGTTTAGTGATAAGCTGAACCAATAAAATATTTTGCTAAGTAGTGATTTTGGCCAAACAGCTGTTGTGAGCATCTCATCCAGTGTAAATTATCCCTGTTTCTGTTATCCATCTTTCCATATTTTTTCATTCTCTCAATCTTTCTCTCTCCCTTCCTCTCTCTCTCTCTCTCTCTCTCTCTCTCTCTCTCTCTCTCTCTCCCTCTCCCTGTGTGTGTGTGTACACACACATGTTTGCTGGTGCTGATGGGGACAGTGGAGCCACATGCATTTTTACATTTCACTGTGGACTGAAATATCAACAAGCCAAATTTCAGCTGCAAAAAAACCTCACTTTCCCCTTTTGAATCTTATAAACATGCTTTCTAATTAGCATTTGTTCCTAATTTTTGTGCTCTTGTTTCTTGATTATAAAATACAAATCAATTCCTTACATAATCCAGTAGAAAGAGATATACCTAGCAATTTAAATATGTGATTTTATTTAGGACACTTTTTCATATACTATTATTTTGCATATGCCATATGTAGGTAAATTATCAATTAAATAGGTTAAATAGGGGTTATGTAGTCCATAAAGCATTTTGGCATAAATATGGAAGGATAAAAGAGTTACATTTTTGCACTGACTCTCCTATTTAACTCTCCTATTTAACATATTTCTTCCATCTTCATTGCCCTTCCTTGTTTTTCACACCAGGACAATGTTCCCACTTCTTTCAAGACCCACCTTCTCCAAGTGGCCTTCACTGATTGATTCCACCCCACCCGGGGTTGGCTGTCTTACATTTTTTCCCCCTAAACATCCCTGTACACATTGTGCCAGGCAAACCCGTATCTTCATGTATCCTCTTCTTTTTCCTCATCCAAATTGAAATTTTACACACTCAGGGGACTTTTCTCCACTTATATAAAGAACCAATCACCAAATGGTATGAGATTCACAAAGGCTAATACAATAAGAACATTAATTGAAGAGAATCCTTCAAAGGTCTTAAAGGATCTAGAGGAGATCCCAAAGCCAACTTGCTTGATCATACTTACTCTGATATTTTGCATTGACCATCAGCAGCAATGATGAAAACTGACACAGCCATCAGCCACATGAAAGTACATGTTTCTATCAGTTTCTCATAATTTCCTATCCTAGAAATGAAGAATGGTGCAAATTCTGAAACTCTTTTTTACTATTTTAAAATATGATTTAATGCTAAATTTGGCTCCTTTATCACCTCTTTGGTAATTTAAATAACTGACTCCTTTTTTTTTCAAAAGGATGATTAGAAACTTGTGTAATTGGTGAGCTGAAATTTGTAGGTATAATGGTTTAATTCTTATTGCAGCATAAGAATCACTGGGAATAAAATGAATAAATTAATGGATATTTGTAAGCTATGTTTAAGATGAAGCACAAAAAAGGTCATTAAATTAATTATGTTTGAAGATGATACTCCCAGGAAGAAAGGGTTAAAGCTGCTTTCATTTTTTTCTTTTAACTCTTTAAAGTACTCTCTTGTGTCAACAAAGCAACAATTTATGTCAGATATGAAGGAAACCATTTTTAAAGAAATCACCATCATATATATATAAATCAGCTACAATAATTTAACATTAATGACCAATGCTACTTCCCATCTAATATTTTCTTTTTATGGCAGATATCCACCAATGAACTTAGTTGATCTTTTAACAACTTATAAAGTGAGGATATCTGAAATAATGTATCATAAAAAAACTGTCATAATCTTTTACAGATATCTCTCTTACTTATATATGGTATTTGTTTATCTGTGGGTTTCCAAAGCACCAAGCATAGTGTAGGTAGTAGGTCTTCAATTAATATTGATAAGCTAAATTGATTTGTCTTTTATTTTGAATACTTTGTATTCAGTGGCTCACTTTGCCTATCCAGCCATCTCCTGAGCTATTATGCCATTTTTTAAGATGAGGTGCACTAAAATCTGTGCAATAAAAAATAGTGAAAACTGAACTGAAATCTATTTGTTTCTTTTCTCACTAAAGTACTGGAGGAAGAGAAAGAGAGAGAGAAAATCTTATGGCTTCATTACATATATCTCATTGTTTTCTAGTTTTTACAGCACTACAGGAAAATAATAATTGCTAACATGACAGGGTGTTAACGTGACAAATTTTAAGGCATATACCTTTTATAGCTTCCACTCTCAACTGATAATTGATTTTACATGAATCAGAATTTGCTTCAACTATTTTATATATAATCATTTATGAAAAGTTATTTCTTAAATATATTTTTATTGATTTCAAAGAGTGAGAGAGAGAAACATCAATGATGAGAGAGAATCATTGATCAGCTGCCTCCAGCAGGCCCCTCATTGGGGATGGAGCCCAAAACTCGGGCATGTGCCCTTGACTGGACCTTTCAATCTGCAGGCCGATGCTCTATCCATTGAGCCAAACCAGCTACAGTAATTTATGAAAGGTTATTGAGAAATGTTTGGATAAAATATCAAAATACAGAGATAAATATAAAGATGTAAAATATATATCTAATTGTTAATAGAGGAATAGGTTTGGGAAAATAATCACAGACATAAAGCAAATATTATATCAAAATATTTATTTAAAACAGCATTCTATACATTTCAGGAATGTGAATTAATGATAGAGTTTAGATTTCAGTTTGTTATTTGGTCACTGAGTAAAGATTTTTCTGGAAATAAAAATATGGTATATTTTGGAATCAAAGTATTATGTAAGGAAAAATAAAGATGATCCTTACAAAGTCAAAGCACGTGATTTTTCTATTTTAATTCTATCTGACCATGTGATACTTAGGAAGGTCATTTAATTTATCTGAACCTTAGTTTTAGGATATATACAACCACAATAAGGTATGTCTTTCCTTGCCTGCCTGTAGGAAAAGCTGTAGGAGCATAAAATTTGACAATGGCACTTTATATAATTATTTTATGACTTTATATTACTGATTATTTACATAATGAAACCCTCTAAGAGATAAAATATTTGGAGATCACTACAATTGATGAGGACTGCATGTCTGTTGCTGAAATAGCTGTATTTTGATTCTGATTTACACAGAGAAAAAAGTGTTAGCTACCAAGAATATAAATATAGGAATTATCTCAGTAGTATTTGTTTTTCTGCCCCATTAGATGCTGAACAGTAATATCAGCATGTTGGGGGGGGTGTTTATATAACTATGCGATATTACTAAGAGACTCTAGGTAGCACTCACAAACTTCAGGTACACTTACATTCCTCTTGGCACAGTAAATACAGTATAATGAATGAGAGTAGGTAGATGACCTTAGAGTTCAGAGTGCTCATGCAATCAGACAGCAGAACTCATGGGAAGGAAGCCCTATGGATATACTGCATTGCTTGATGGCCTTGTTTGGGGAGGCAGCAATTTAACTTTAAACCCAGGAGCTCATTGGGAGCAGGGAAGAGGAGATGTCTCGCAATGCAGGAAACGGTTGCCATAGCATTTTTCCTTCCCTCTTACTGCCTACTCCTCCACCCCTGAAGCAGCAACAATTTGTGCTCTACTATTTTCTTTCAGGAGCCAGATGCATTTTCAGAAGCCAGGACTCCAATCATATGATTGTGATATCTACACCACCTACTAACTGTTTTTGAGAAGGATATCAAATAAGTCCATTAAGTTTCTCAGGACAAAATCATCTTTGCAGATGGAACTGCCAAACAGGAAACAGACTCAGAGAGAATTTTAACCCCCGCCCCCAATCTCATTGGCCCTCTGCATAATCCAAACCACAACACAATCACTCCTACAACACAACCCATTCCTTTCAGCACTCGCAGCCTTGGACAGCTCCCTCGGCGCTCGGTTCATTTCCCTGCAGTGAGCAGGATCCTGTTCAGCCTGCATCGGTCAGTGCAGCAGCCGACACCAAATCCTCCCCAGAGCTTGCAGAGCACGCGCTCCATCCCTCCTCCCTCTCGGCGCCCCCGCCACTTGCTCACCCCAGCTCACTCCAGACGCGACTTTAAGGGATTCCCTCTCGGACGGCCTCTGCAGCAGCACATCTGGCCTCATTCGCTGCAAGGCAAACATGGATCTCCGAGGAAGAGCCGTTCTCAGCTTGAATAGACTTCGAGTTCTCTTAATGCTGTTCCGTGAGTAACGTTTTGGCGATCGCGAGGGCTGAGTACCGTCTTTGCAGAGAAAAGAGCCGCATAGTAAATAAAGTCGGTGGCTTAAGATGTGGCCCATAACATTTTGCGTGTGTTTTTTTAGGAGGGGGGGTGAGGATAGGAGTGGAAGAAGGGAGCAGAGGGCTTCCTTGCTAGGGGCAAGGAATTCCCCAGAAAGCCACACACCTGTATGCCATATCCCAGACAGTGCTATACCCGCTTGTTCCTGGGGTCAGAGTATTGGTAAGAAAGCTTTGGTTTAAAATCCTAAGATTTTTTTTTTTAAAGGCCACTCCGGCTATGAATGAGTAAAGTCTTCATTTTTAACTTATTTTTATTATAAATTAACAGCAATGGGCTTGAATTTGTTGGCACTAGCTTAGAGAAATGCTCGCAGATCACACAGCAGTCGGGAACTTTGTCATCCCAGAGCCCGCAGACCAGAATCTCCAACCATTTGTCACTAGCTGCGTGGGCTCACGGAGTCTGGAACCGATAGGATTTTTCCCCCCCGCAGATACAATGGCTCGAATCACGGCAGAACAAGAAGTGGAAAATCTCTCAGGTCTTTCCACTAACCCTGAAAAAGATATATTTGTGGTGCGGGAAAATGGGACGACCTGTCTCATGGCAGAGTTTGCAGCCAAATTTATTGTCCCTTATGATGTGTGGGCCAGCAATTATGTCGATGTAAGGAACCTTTTCCTTCCCAGCTTGCTCCTAGGGCTCCAGGGGCCAAGGGCACCTACCCTCAATGCCCTATGAAGGCCTGGGTCGCCTGCCTTGCCCCCTTGGCCTCTGCAGGCTGCTCCCGAATGCTGCATGGGGGTTCCGGCTTGTAACGCCTTCTGCTCGCTCTGCCTGCTTTGAAAGTAACCCCCTCCTCTCTCTGCTTCCCTAATGGCGGGGTCTGCACGTAGAGCATCTAACCGCATGTTCCCAGACGTGGGATCACGCGCGCAAAGGAGAGCCCAGGCGTGCAACCTAGAGTAAGGACGCGCCGCCCTTTACAGCCCCCCTGGGGCCGGGCCCGCTGAGGGGGTGCGGGGCGTCTGTGTTCCCAGCTGATCACGGAACAGGCTGAAATCTCACTGACCCGGGGAGCTGAGGTGAAGGGCCGCTGTGGCCACAACGAGTCGGAGCTGCAGGTGTTCTGGGTGGATCGCGCGTACTCGCTCAAAATGCTGTTTGTAAAGGTAACTCGGAGCCCAGGGGGACGCAGACGATTCTGGGAGGGTGTGGGTAGGGGCCGCCCCTCAGTTTTTCCACCCAGAAGCTGCCGGGCATTTAATGCACGCCTTCTTCGCTGCGCAGGAAGGTCACAACACCTCCAAGGGCCCCGAGGCGACGTGGAGGCTGAGCAAGGTCCAGTTTGTCTACGACTCCTCGGAGAAGACCCATTTTAAAGACGCAGTCACCGGTGCGTAGAAGTCAGCAGGGCTGGGGAGGGAGCCTGGGGAAGCGCGGACACTGCAGAAGCAAAGGCCTGGAGGCCGAATTCCTCAGGAAATTCGGAAATTTTCTGGAAACCGATCCTGGCTTTGCGCTCCCAAGCGTGTTCTCCAACGCAGAGAAAGCGGAGGCGACAGCGGGTCCTCCTGACCTCAGGCCTGTTCATGCTCGAGGTGTCTGGACTGAGGACCAACCAGGCACCCTGGCTGATGCCAGATGAGAGTCTCCTCTGAGGGCCTGACCTCCCCTGGCTGCCTGGGGGCGACCTCTTAGGATCTGTCCTTTTGAGAAGCGTGCCGGAAAGGACAAAGCTGCATAATTCTCTGCTCCCCGTTTTCCTTCTCATGCACTAAAACTTGAAGGGAGCGTATGACTTTCCCGTCAGGATCTGATGCCTCAGTATCTTTTTGCGCAGGGCAGCAGGGCTCCCACGCCTTCTGCAGGGATGGACTGAAGCCACCCCAGAGTGCATTGTGAACCGTGGCCTACTTTATGAGCTGTTTCTGCCCATCATTTTAACAACTCACCCAGATTCTCCAAAAATATCGTGACCAGAGGAATGTCCATTCCTCAAATAACAAAGTTTGTATTTGTGGGCACTGTGAAAGACCACATTTAAATTCATTGATTGGTTTTCTCAGTTGTCTAGTATATTCATAATGAAGCCTTCGATCTCCTGAGCACCTGGGCTGGGAAAAGATTTGTATTGAGCATGTGAAAGAATATATATGTCATTTTTTCCTTTTTGTCCCCTTTATCATCATAGTAAAAAATAAAAGGGCATTTTTAAAAATTTTCCTTAAAATTCACATTCAAGCATTTTCCCAGGGTGTCTGTCTGCCCTGGACACAAGAAATCTTGCTTTGTGAGGAAGATGTTTTATTCTTTGGGGAACCAGTGTGAAATGTGGCAAACCGAGTCACTATTCTGGGTCTTTGGGATCTGCATTGTTAGGTTTTATAGAGTGAAAAGGGTTGGGTTTTTAGGTATCATGCTCCTTTTCTAAAAAGAAATTCCAAAATTTTTCCAAATTCCAAATGAATGTTTAAGGAGCTTCTGCTCATGAAGGAATGGGTGCAGTTGTCCTTGGACACCACCTGATGCCACAGGCAGAGCCCCTGCTCTGGAGATGTGACACTGCACAGAGGGTTGGAAGAGGTCTGGAGCTGACAGGCAAGAGTCATTTCCCTGGCTGGGGGGAGGTTAGGAGCCAGGAGGGTTCTGCCAGCCAGAGAGGCCTAACCTTTGCTTTGTTTTTTCCCTGCAGCTGGGAAGCACACAGCCAACTCACACCACCTCTCTGCCTTGGTCACACCAGCAGGAAAGTCCTATGAGTGTCAGGCTCAGCAGACCATTTCACTAACCTCCAGCGATCCACAGAAGACAGTCACCATGATCTTGTTTGCAGTCCACATCCAGCCCTTTGATATCATCTCTGATTTTGTCTTCAGTGAAGGTAGGTTGTGGGGGTGGTAATGGTAGGAGGTAAGAGAAGGCTGGCATGAGGGTGGACATGAAAGGGACCTGCCAAGTGCCCCAGACTGAAGCTTGGATTTTCTCTAGGCTGACATGACACTATCTCCTTCTGTAATGTTTTTCTAAGACTAAAGGCTGTAAACTGAATCATATCAACTTTCTTCAATGTCTCTATCTTTTTTCTTCCCTCTCTCGCGCCCCACTCTCACTTCATTCTTCCCTCCCTTCCTTTATTTCTTTATCTTTCCCTTCCTCCTTTCTTTTGCCAAAAGGGGAACCTTGGTAGGGAGAAAGATAAGAAAGTCAGCTTTAAAATATATATAGAATTTTGGTTTAAATCTTTTCAATCAAGAAGCAGCTAAAAATCTCAGAGAGCCATAGGTTAGAGAAGGGCCTTTGCTTCTGTGGCCTCAGTTTCTCCATGTTCTCTCAGACACTTCCAGCTGTAGTTTTTACCACTATGAGTCTAAGTTTATGTATGGCTAGAATGCAATAAGTGTGTGTGTGTGTGTGTGTGTGTGTGTGTGTGTGTGTGTGTGTGTAGGTCGAATTGAGACCAGAGAAAGAATTATGAAGACCTGCCTCCATCCAGCACTCACTATGTGGGTGGGATACCCACAAGGCTCCAGAGAGGCATGGGTCCCAGACCTGCTCTCTCTGGGTTGTAGATGAAATGAGCTTTTCCATCTGTGTTAGCCCCTGAGAGGGGCTCGGGCAGGTTCAGGGCATCTCCATTCTCCTGGTTCTCTGCCTCCCAGCAGAGGCAGGGCATGAAGAGAGTTCACCTTTCTGAAATTTGCCCAAGTCTAGCCACAATTTACACTGGGCAAATGTAGGGCAAGTGAAGTCTTCAATTCATTTGTTCTCTCTCTCTTGTCTGGGGAAGGTTGTTAAAGACAAGTACATATTCTGTTGACTCTTGTGGTTAAAAAATTGAGAGAAATTCTGATTGCTTTATGGATGACTTTTTGGGGGCTAGGGCTCCCCAGGTGAATACAGCTATTCCAATGTTCAGGATATTAGAGTCCCTATCTGTGTCACACACAAATCCCTGTCATTTCCCAATGAATCCAGCTTTCAGAAAATGTACCTCCCACTCAAACCAAACTGAATAGATCCCCCACCACCACCACCACATAATCAGTTAAAAGGCATTTGAGAATTCCTATATTCTTGCGAGAAGGGCCTGCTTCTCTTTTCATTCTTGTATGGTTAGCAGCTAATACAGTGCTTGGCACATTACAGATGCCCAGCTAACTTTGGCTGAATTGATATTCTGAAGCTGTGCACTCAATTAATAGAGACTTCCAAATGCTTCCATGCCAGGCGAGTCAGAATCTAATTGATTTAGTAAAGCAGCACCACACTTAACTGTTCTCACAGAAGGATGGCCTATTCCATTTTAATGTATTTCCTACAAAATTGAAACTAAACTCTGTGTCAAGACCTTAACGTGTTTTTTTAAATCTGTTTGATTATAGAATTATTTATTATTTATACATGTAATAATGTTTGTCTTAAGCTGAAAATATTAAAAATAATAAATGTAATTGATTTGTGATTATTGATGATCAGAACTTTATTATGAAAATATCGGATTATGTAATATCAGTCCCCAGGGTCCTTGTCATAGATGCTTTTGAGTTTATATGGATCCTTTCAATAGTCTCTAGTGCCTTTTGTTTTAATGGAGTGTTCTTAGGCACTCCATTACTTCTTGGTACTACTGGTGCTGTAGTTGCTGCTTTTAGTAGTTTCTTACCAAAACCTTACCCTAACCCACTCTGGGTTAATTATAAGTTGGTGCTTATAGTCATTCATGGAATGAGAAATTAAATCTCAGTTTAGATTTTTAGAATTGCACACAATGTCAGAGTAAATGAATTCTGAATAAGGACCAGAGCTACGTTCCTAAAAACTGCTGACGTTCATAGCATGGACTTAATGACATCTTTTGTTTGAAAAGCAGTTTTTTATCCACTTCCAGTTCCTAGATGGGTGTGATAGTCTTGGAGTGTTTGTACCTAAGCATATATAACGTCCTAAATGCAGACATATTAAGCACAAGAAAGTTGCACCTGTCTCACCAGGCTTCTCTGGGTAATAATTAGGATGTCCCCTTCTGTATGGTGCTCTGGGATTTAAGCCTTGTAGCTTCAGGAGCAGGCAAGCCCCATTCAGAGTCACTCACTGAATTGATGTGCCTTTGTATGATAGGGGCTCTTTTGTTCCTGGCTCTTCCTTGTCAGAGCCTCTCAGACTCCCTCTGTGTTTTGTAAGAGACCATTTTATTCAATTTTGTAAGAGACCATTTTATTTGGTCTCTATACCTTAGAATAGATCCTTAGGAGGCCCAGGCCATGTTGTGGTTAGTTGTGTAAATGTGAATGAGCTTGCCTGTGTGTGTGTGTGTAGGGGCGGGGGCAGTGGGAGAGTTATCTGGTCATATCTGTATGCTCACTGCAGGGTGTGTACATGCAGTTGGTCATGTGTGCGAAGGACCCACAGCATCGGGGTTTCCAATGAAGGACCCACAGCAAATCGGGGTTTCTTCCCTGTGTAAGAGGGGCATACTTGGAAGCCTGCAATTTCACACCTGCCTGCTTAGACTGAGAAAAACAAGGAAGGAAGGGTCAGTGAAGTGGATTAGTGGACACTTTCAGGGGCTTCTATCAGCCCAAATGGGGGTTGACGTCTTTATCACACAAATCCCTTTGGAGCACTGAACTTTGTTACTATACCAATCCCAAGCGAAAGTCTCAGAGCCCAGCAAAGTCTCCAGCTGCAGTGCACACAGGAATCTGCTGCAAGGTGTACAACTGTGGTGATCGTGCTAGCATGCAGTCTGGCTCAGTGGGTCTGGGGCAGGGCCCATGGTGCTCCATTTCTAGCCAACCTTCCTGCTCCCCTGCCCGCATGCTCCTGGTCTGTGGAGTACTGTGGAAAAGATACGACTATGGGAGGCAGTAACACAGAAGCTTTATTGGTGCTTGGACATGGTTGCATGAGAAGGGAAGCTCCTCACAGCATGAAGCTGACCAGAGGGAGGCACCTAAGGACCACCATCCAGAGAGGGAGGAGTATTGAAGAGGGGGTGACCATGACTATGTGATGTCTGTCACTGGGTAGCACAGTGAGGAGTCTCTGGGGTTGGAGAACTCTGAGGGGCAACGAAAAGGCTCTAAGCCAGTGACTCTCACTCAACCTTCTTAATGCCACGTCCCTTTAATGCAGTTCCTCATGTTGTGGTGACCCCCAACAACGAAAATAATTTTATGGTTGGGGGTCACCACAACATGAGGAACTGCATTAAAGGGACGTGGCATTAGGAAGGTTGAGAACCACTGCCTAAGCCATATAGCTACAAGGCCCTAGTTTATCAATGGGTAACAGCTGTTGGTTGAGGTTTATTATGCGAAGCAGGTAGGCTCTAAATGGATAAAAATCTGCTTGTTTGGGCTGTTTTAAAAAGAATTGGATGTGTAAAAATCTGAGTTTGGCACCAGCGGGCTTTTTAGCTAATGGATCTCAGTCTTCAGTGGGAAAATAAACCACCCAGGGGCCAATATGCAGCAGCCACGTTAGCTCATTTCCATAACAAATACACTTTGTGTGTCATCTACTTCCCCGAAGTTCAAGGCACCCCTGTTGTTCAGTTGGGGTGGATTAATTTGTCCTCCCACAGTTAATTCCTTGTGTGTCCCTTTGAGGGCCCCAGGAGATTCCTGTATGTGATGGGGTGGAGGATGCGACACTGGGAGGGGACAATCAGCCTGAGCATGTAATGGCTTGAAGTAAAGGCAACTTTCATGCATAATGACAGAAAAAACATAATGGAACACGAAGGGTACCTCCATTCCTCTTTATTAAAAATTCAGGTTTTACAGGCATTTACACAGTATCCCATATAGGCTGGTTCCTTTTTAATTCACTTTTGAGGAGAGAAAAACAAACAAACCAACCTGTAAAGGAGGCACTGAGACCCTCATTGACAGTGGAGAAACTGAGGTTGGAAGAAGTGAAATTATTGGTGAAGGCTGCACTCAGACTGGCTGCCAGGACTGGGGCCAGAACCTGTCTTTGGGTATCAGATCCTGTGCTCTTCACCTCTGAGAGCCTCTGCTGCTTTTGCTCAGCAATTATAACCAACTTGTGGAGGCAGGAGGCACTTTTGGAAACGTCATTGGGTACCTTGGACTCATGAGCTTTGTGTCATTGCTGCTAGTGACAAGAACGGGAGATGCCACCTGTCTGTATTTTACCCAGAAATATGGGAAAAACAACTTGTGTTCTAGTGGAAATAAATGAGCCTTACTTTCCTCTGTATACCATCCCCAGTAGTGTTACAGAATTAACAGACAACTGAAAAATACACAGGAGCACCCAGAGATATAGGAAAAACCCATTTATTTCCAGATGTATTAGTACCATGACTCAGGGGAGCCTGTTTCCAAATCCTGAGCAAGCCAATAGGGAGGAAGCTTTCTCATTACACTCTTTGGTTTCTTTGTCCCCCAAATAAAAATCAGACTTCCGGACCTTTTGCAGGCTTTGCAAAAAGCCCCTTGTGTTGGGATGTGGGACTGGAACCCAGTACCTAAAGGCCTGGCCTGGTACCAGCACTGATAGCCCCCTCCTGGGATTGTGTATTGTTCATGGTTTATGGCCTCGAGTATTTAGGTAAATAGGTCTTGCAAGACCAGATAATTAAGGAAAGGGCAGTGATTAGACTATAGGGTAACAGGAATGTTCTTTAGGGATACTGATTAACTAAGTACAGAGTCAGGCTGCTGGTCTCCCTGCCAAAATGTCTTACTTTCCTCATCGGTAGGTGCCTCGTGGCTACCCAGGGAGGGTTTGCTGATGCTCATTCCAAGGGATGTGTGGAACATCCCAGTCAAAAAACATGTCACCTGTGGGTCTCGAGAACCACTGCTGTCGAGCTTAAGATTATCGCAAAACACAAATATTTACATTACGATTCATTAACAGTAGCAAAATTACAGAGATGAAGTAGCAATGAAAATAATTTTATGGTTGGGGGTGACCACAACATGAGGAACTATATTGAAGGGTGGAGGCATTAGAAAGGTTGAGAACCACTGATCTACAGAGAGATAATTCTGTTATTAACACTGTTGAGAACTTGTTGAAGGCTGGAATATGGAGCCCAGTGTAGAGCCACATTGCTAGTCTTAGAATTCTGTGTTCTTGGCACTGTTCTGGGACACAATGCATTAGTGTGGATTCCCCAGAAGCAGATCCTAAGGGAGTTTGTAAGAGCAAGTAGTTTACTTAGGAGTGGTTCTGGAAAGCACTGGCAGGGGATTGGGGAAATGAGATGAGATAGAAAGGCAAGGCAGCCTGAACAGGTCCATTAATAAGCAGATTACTACTGTGGGCACTTGGGGTCACGCTGCTGGAACCTCTGGGAGAAGTTATAGGACCCACCTCATGTATCCCACCTGAGCTGGGAGGGGAAGGGGAGCAGGGGAGAGATCAGTATTCAGCTGCCAACTCTCATGCACTCCATCACAGATTAGGTGGCATCTCCCAATCATGCTGTTAGGAATATTAGAAGCCATGATAAAAAACTCACGAATTCAGCATGCCAACAATCTCTCCAATGACTGCTGGGATGGAGGAGAAGGCATTGACTCTGGATCATCTAACTGCCTTGTAGTCAGAACTCCTGGGAATGTGTGGCAATGGTGAATGAGGAGATATGGTCCGTGTCTGCTACACCTTGTTACTGAGAGATGTAAACTTCCCCTGGCCTGGGGGAGCTTACAGGTTGGTGGAATAGAGTTTACACATATCCTTCTTGTGCTTGCTCTGTTCCTGGCACACAGAAGCATAATTAATATTTAACATTCCCTTCTATTATAAATGAAGGTAACAACTCACAGTAGTATCAGTAGTACCTGTAACATTGTCACAACTAGATATCATATTTTCATTTCACATTAGTTTGTACAGATCTTGCCAATAATTATGCTTCTCACTACTTTGTAAATCACAGCCAGCATACATGTGTATTAACAAAAAGTATCTATAGTACTGTCTTTCCAATTATTTAAAAATATGTTGATAGCTGAATTTCAGTATAATCTGTTTCCTGTATAATATCAAATTTATGCTGAATTTCAGTATAATCTGTTTCCTGTATAATATCAAATATTTTCTTTTTATGCATTTATAAGCATTATTCTAAGAAGGGTGTTACAGTTTCATCAAACTAGTACAAAAAATGACTACAACCTATGGTCAACCTTGGCCTAATATATATTAAATGGAGAATTTCATTTAGTAGGTCATGGCCAGCACTGTTTACTTAATTTTTTTATTGATTTCAGAGAGAAAGGGAGAGGAAGAGAGAGATAGAAACATCAGTAATGAGAGAGAATCATTGATCAGCTGCCTCCCAACCCAGGCATATGCCCTGACCAGGAATCAATTTATGACTTACTGGTTCCTAGGTCAATGCTCAACCACTGAGCCACTGTGTGCCAGCACTGTTTTAAATAAAAGAGAATAGAATAGAGTATAAAATTATTTGAAGCACAAAATAAGGATAAGTATTGTTTTGTAAAATTCTGGTTTTAGTTATGCATGTATACATCTGTTCTGACTTGTAATAGAAAATTCTTTTTCCCTGTGGATTAGAGGCAGTTTGAAAACACTGGCTGAAGATTAAAAGGGAAATGGGAGTTGTTTATGGGTTCACATTCTCTCATCTAAAATCTTGGACAATTTTCAGAATTTAGAATATTGTAGATTTTAGGAAAAAAATATACTGTGATTTTGCTTTCCACAATTTCGGTTACCTATGGGCAACCATGGTCTAAATAGATAAATGGAAAAGTCCAGAAATAAACAATTTATAAGTTTTAAATTGTGCATGCTTTGAGCAGCATGGTAAAATATCTCACTGTTCCATTTTATCCCACCTGGTTTGTGAATCATCCCTTTGTCCAGCATATCCACATATGTGCCTTTAGTCACTTAGTAGCTGTTCAGGTTATCACATTGACTATTACATATAGCAGAGCCTATGTTCAAGTAACCCTTAGAGCCCATGTCATTCACCTCACTTCATCTCATCACTCGGGCATTGTATCATCTACATCATCACATGAAGAAGGGTGAGTACATTATAATAAGGTATTTTGAGAGAAGACCACATTCACATAACCTTTAGTACAGTATCCTATATAATAAAGAGGTAATATGCAAATTGACCATCATGTCTTTGCACAAGATGGCCACCCCCATGCGGTCACAAGATGGCCACCACAAGATGGCCAGCAGGGGAGGGCAGTTGAGGGTGATCAGGCCAGCAAGGGAGGGCAGTTAGGGGTGACCAGGTCAACAGAGGAGGGCAGTTGGGGGCAACCAGGCCTGCAACTGGCGAGGCGGGGGGGGGGGGGGGAGGAAGAGGGGGGGCGGGGCTGTAGAGGAGGGCAGTTGGGGCAATTGGGCTGGCAGAGGAGGGCAGTTGGAGTGGACCAGGCCTGCAGGGGAGGGCAGTTGTGGGCAACCGAGCTGGCAGGGAGCAGTTAGGCATCAATCAGGCTGGTAGGGGAGTGACTAGGGGGTGATCAGGCTGGTAGGCAGAAGTAGTTAGGGGCAATCAGGAAGGCAGGCAGGCGAGCTGTTGGGAGCCAGCAATCCTAGATTGTGAGAGGGATGTCCAATTCTGGTTTAGGCCCAATCCCTGTGGGGTCCCAGATTGGAGAGGGTGCAGGCTGGACTGAGGGACAAACCCCTCTCAGTGCATAAATTTCATGCACTGGGCCTCTAGAATTGTTATAATTGTTCTATTTTTAGTTATTGTGGTTAATCTCTTACTACGCCTAATTTACAAATCACTTTATTATAGGTATATGTTTAGAGGGGAAAAACCTTATCCTATATAATAAAAGGTTAATATTCAAATTGTTCCCTTGACGGAGTTCGACTAGGAATTTGACCAGGGGGCAGGGCTGGCCTGCCAATGCCTGTGGCCCTTCCCCCTGGCCAGCCCAGCCCAATAGGCCCCAATCAGGGTGGGCTGGCCAGACCTTAACTGTGCACTGATTTGTACATCAGGCCTCTAGTATACATATATATATACACACACACACATACACACACACACACACACACACACACACACATACAGTTTGGTGTTCTCCATAGTTTTAGACATTCACTGGGGATCTTGGAACATATCCACATGGATATGGGAGACTATTAAATTTAAGAAGACCACAGACTCTGATTGCAGCCCCCTACAATAAAATATATTAACATATATTTATTGTGCAATGAAAAATGTGAATTTTCAGACTAGATAGGATGAATGAGAATCATGAACAGGCCAATGGTAACTCAAGTCAGATTTTTATGCCAAATGAGTGATAACAAGTATTTTTGATTTCCAGAACTTTGTGGATTTTGGAATGGTGGATAAGGGATAGCAGGCTCAGGAATTCCTTTTTATTTGACCTCTTAGTGAAAGGGAATGGATGAGGTTGGGAGGATTCAATATTTTTCATGATTCTTTTTGATATCCTCTTATTTCCCATGATTACTTTTGAAATGTCCATAGTTTAATATTCCCTTTAGAAAGCACTTCCTATGCTGTGTTTAGTTCAGTTTTTTTTTTCCCTAACACAACAAAAAATTTATTAAGAAATAAAACACAGCCTGTCTGGTGTGGCTCAGTGGTTGACTATTGACCATGAACCAGGAGGTCACGGTTCGATTCCAGGTCAGGGCACATGCCCTGATTGGGGGTCAGTCCCCAGTGGGGAGCATGCAGGAGGCAGCTGATCAATGATTCTCATCATTGATGTTTCTAGCCTGTTTGTCCCCTCCCTGAAATAAAATTTTTAAAAAAGAAAAGAAAAACAACAGTAATTTAATTTGGCAATGTATTCATGACAAAATACATTGTGCTTTTCTCCTCTGGAAAAAAAGATGGGATATAAGATGTTATTTCTCATAACTACACCAAAGTTATCAATCTATTTAAGAATAATATATTTGGCACCAAATCTGATATATAGTGTTTGTTTTATTTTCCCCAACCAATTTTTTTCTTAAGCAATTTTCTGACACTAACTACAATTCCACTCAATTCTGACACGATCCACCTAGAGATACCATTAGATCTCAGAGGTTAAGAACTCAGCCCTACAAGAATACCCTCTCCCCACTTCAGATAGCAATCTAGCCAACCTGCTATATATTGAAGGTTTTCACCTCCTTCTCCTCAGATCCGATTAGTTAGAGTCGCTCTTGAACTTTATTAGATCATCCATTTATAAAAGGTCAGGGTACATGCCCTCTGTGAGTGTGCCATTCTCCCTATATATCCTTGTGTCCACCAACCAGAAGGTCTGTGGACCAGTACTGTGGGATTTTATTAAGGTATCATTGCAGAGGCAGGATTGATTACATGACTGGCCATTGGTGATTGAATTCAACCTCTAGAGCCACTCCCATCTAGAAATCAGGGTTTTTGGGTCCAAAAGTTTCAACTCTTTAATCACAGGGCTGGTTCTCTTGGCAACTATCCTTAGGGGACTGAGGGGCCTTCTGAAAGTCCCCTCATTAATATAAACTCAGATATGGTTGAAGGGGGTTTGTTATGAATATCAAAGTATAAATTTGCAGCCAGCACATGGAAATTGATCAAACCCCACAATCTGTGTTAACAAAACACACACAACTGTGTGTTGTAAAAAGGAAAACAAATAACTTTGTTGTTAACAAAATCCCTACTCCAGGGACTCCATTTCTGTTCATTGTTCTCTTGAAAGATACAATGGACAATCATGGGAAAAACCAGTTTTCTGACAATGGATTTCTAGGCCCACGGCAATCCCCAGTGAACCTTGTAACAACGGCAAGTCTTTTTCCTGGGAAATGGGTATATTTGACCACAGGTTAATAGTCAAAGTGTTGGACTTGTAAGAATTGAATCAAAGAGTGAAAAAAACAAGTCCTTCCTTGTTCTTTCAGTACTTCTGATTGTAATAAAAAGGATCAGTTTAATGCTAATAATCCCTAACATTTGCCAAAATATCTTTTCTTTTTAATTTAATAAATCTCTATTGTTCAGATTATTACAATTTTTCCTCTTTTGTTCCCCCATAGTTCCCCTCCACCCGGCTCCCACCCAACCCTCTGCCCTTACCTCCCCACATTGTCCTCATCCATAAGTGTATGATTTTTGTGCAGTCTCTCCCCAAAACCCCCTCACTCCTTTCCCCGTGAGAATTGTCAGTCCACTCCCTTTCTATGTCCCTGATTCAATTATATTCACCAGTTTATTCTGTTCATCAGATTTTCTATTCACTTGATTTTTAGATTCACCTGTTGATAGATATATATTTGTTGTTCATAATTTTTATCTTTACCGTTTTCTTCTTCCTCCTCTTCTTAAAGAATACCTTTCAGCATTTCATATAATACTGGTTTGGTGCTGATGAACTCCTTTAGCTTTTTCTTATCTGTGAAGCTCTTTATCTGACCTTCAGTTCTGAATGATAGCTTTGCTGGGTAGAGTAATCTTGGATGTAGGTTCTTGCTATTCATCACGTTGAATATTTCTTGCCACTCCCATCTGGCCTGCATCATTTCTGTTGAGAAATCAGCTGACAGTTGTATGGGTGCTCCCTTATAGGTAATGAACTGTTTTTCTCTTGCTGCTTTTAATATTCTCTCTCTGTCTTTTGCTTTTAGCATTTTAATTATGATGTGTCTTGGTGTGGTCCTCTTTGGATTCCTTTAGTTTGGAGTTCTGTGCTCTTCCTGGACTTGTAAGTCTATTTCTTTCACCAGATGGAGAAAGTTTTCAGTGATTATTTCTTCAAATAGAGTTTCAGTATCTTGCTCTTTCTCTTTTTCTGGCACCCCATAATTCTGATGTTGGTATGCTTGAAGTTGTCCCAGAGGATCCTTACCCTATCTTCACATTTTTGTATTCTTTTTTTCTTTTTTTTCCAGTTGTTTTCTGCTTCTTTATATTTCAAATCTTTAATTTGATTATTGTGTTCCTCTAGTCTGCTGTTAGATCTCTGTATAATATTTTTTATTTCAGTCAGTGTATGTTTAATTTCTTGTTGGTCCTTTTTCATATCCTCAAGGGTCTCATTAAATTTATCAACCTTTTCTAGGAAATTCTTGAAAAACCTTATAACCATGGTTTTGAACTCTAATCCAATTGTTTTTATTCCTCCATTTATTTTGTTTGTGATCTGTTTCTTTGTCTCCACATTTTTGCTGCTTCCCTGAGTTGGTAGAGTAGCTTTATGTGATACGTGTTCTATATGGCCCAGTAGCTCTGCCTCCCCAGTTACCTGAGGTGGACTCTCTTGGTGCACCTTTGTGGACAGTGTGCAGTTAAGTCTTGATTGTTGTTGGTATCACTGGCTGGGGGAAATTGACCTCCAAGCCAATTGGTTGTGAGGATCAGCTGTCTCTGCTGGGAGAACTTCTGTGCTGGAGTCAGCCTTATAATACAAGACTTGCAACATTGCAAAAGCTTCTGTGTTAGGCTTGGATGGGGCGGAGTCTCAGGGCTGAGCAGATAGCCTTGGCTTCCAGTCAGCCCTGCCTCAGGCAGCCCCTGTGTTTCAGTGTCCCTTGGTAGTCACTGCCACCCTCTCTGCCACACTCGCACTTGCATGCCTCCAGAACTCTGCCTTTTGCAGCTCCCCTGAGTTTCTGTGCACTCTGGGAACCTGTGTGAGTCTGGGTCCCCAGGATCTTGCCCACAACTGAGGTTCAGTGCAGTTGGAAGTAGAGTTCAGTGTAGTTGGGAGGTCCTGTCCTCTTCCTACTAGAGAAAGCCAGTAGCACACTTAGCAGTCAGTTCTCTCAGCACACCCTGGTATGCGTGTCTCCAGACCTCTGCTTTTCCCTGCTCCCCTGAGTTTCCATTCACTTCTCACTTTTTCTATCAGCCCAGACTCCCCACCATGAGTCTCACCCAGAACTGGAGTTCAATGCAGTTGGGAGTTTCTGTCTCCCTCCTACTGGAGGAAGCCAGCCAGGCACTTCACCACCCGTTCTCTACACGTGCATGTCTCCGTACCTCAGCTTTTTGCAGCTCATCTGAGTCTCCATGAGCCCTTCTCTTTCCTTCTAGTTGTAGAATTTCCACTCAGCCAGCTTTCCTGTGGTTCTGGATGATGTCCATTCTGACTTTTAGCTGTAGTTTTAAAATTGTTGTGCAAGGCAGCAGTTTAGGTGTTCACCTATGCCACCATCTTGGTTTCTCTCCCAAAATACCTTTTAAAAAACTATTAATTGTTTTCAGTTGGGGAATGTATATATGTATATGTTTACATATTATTTAAACAGTTTTATTCAGGTCTAATTTAAATACAATAAGCTATCCATATTTACATGTATGATATGCTAAATATTGACTTAGAACTAAGTTTATGAAGCTATCACTATAACTTAGAAATATCAACATATCCATCATCCCCAGAAGTATTTTTATACCCCTTTGTAATAAGTTTCCATCTCACTGATTTTTCAGAAACTGAAGGTATTTTCGTGACCAGTATATAGAACCATAGAGCCCTCCCTTCCTTCCTGCCTTGTGATTTAGTTGCCTCTGATTGCCAGTGGCTCAGGTCTTCTTAGTACCTGACACTGACTCTAACCCTAGTTCATGTCTGTTCAGTACTGCCCTGACTATGCTGAGTCAGGCTATTTGAGTTCAAATTGGGGCTTCATTTACCCTGGGCAAATTCCTTAATTCCTTCTACCTCAGATATCTACTGGGTAAAATGGGTGTAATGTGCTTACTGCATAGGATTGTTATGGAGATTAAATGAGGCAATCTTTGTACTTAGGACTGAAAGTTAATTTAGAAACCAGGCATGTTAAATATGAGCTTTTAGAAAACTGCATATTTGACTGTGATTTTCCAGATTCTTATTGGTCTCAGGTGAGTTGAGAGGGAGGACTATACCAACAGGGATTCTGGAGCATCCTGGCACATAGTAGTTGCTCAATAAGCACTCATTGGTTCATCTTTACTTAAGAACTTGGTCTTTATAAAGAGATATCTAAAGCCTGTTTTATCCAGTTGTGGTTAATAAATTTGGGAAAGGCCACTCGTTACCCACAGGGAGCAAAGGAGCCCAAGTAAACATGTACTGTTTGCTAGAAATGCACTTCTTGTCACCTCTACTGAATATCTGACCACCAAGTTTCCCCAAAATTGCTTTTCTGATTCTAGGTGAAAATGGAGACATAAGGCTATGAAACTTTTGAATTTTCAGAGAATAAGATTGAATCACCCTGTGTGTTAATAACATTTTCTTTCTTGATCTAGGTTACATGGGGTATTCATTTGTGAAAATTCACTAAGCTCTGCACTTTCTTTTAAGATTTTAGTATATTTACATATATTCAAATGCACAAATCTAAAGTATTTAACCCAATGCATTTTTACCTGTACTTGCAATCAGGTAACTCTCACCTAGATCAAGAAATCAAATTTTTCCCTTGCATCTGAAAATTCCCTGTGTCCTGTTTGCCAGATATAAGGACTTTTACTATTTTAATCACCATAGACTTAGTTTTACCTGTTCTCAAATAGGTAAATAGCATCACACAATATGTACTCTTTTGTGTCTGACAGGTTTCTTGATCTTAATTAGCAAGAATTAAATAGTTTTATATAAACTGTACCTTCTACCAATGATGTATGAGAGTTCCAATTGCTTCATGTAGTTGCCAACATTTGGTATTTTCGGAGTTTTTAAGGTTGTATGTTTGTGTACAATTCTCTAATGTGTACATTATACTTCAAGAAAAAGTTATACAATCAAACCAATAATAAAAATGATTGTGGTTGTGTCTGACACTAAAAATTGAAAAAGTCATCTGAATATTTTGTTGACATTGGCCAGGAATCCAGTAACTGAACATTGCCTTACTTAATTGGTATATTTTTATTTTATATTATGCAAAAATATTGTGATTCAGCTTTAGAGTTTGTTGGGAAAATATTGTTTCTGAAAACACACACATGTACACACACACACACAAAAAAAAAAAAAACACACACAACAACACAGATCTTCCCAAAGTTTCCTTGAGATTTTCATCTCCATTGCCTTTAAATTTTGGTAGGAGGATGTATGATTTAGTGCCTTTGGACAGGAGCTCACTGCTTTTCTTCTTCTTTCCCATTTCAGAGCATAAATGCCAGGTGGATGAACAGGAACAGTTGGAGGAAACCTTGCCCCTGATTTTGGGGCTCATCTTGGGTCTCGTCATTGTGGTAACACTGGTGATTTACCACATCCACCACAAAATGACTGCCAACCAGGTGCAGATCCCTAGGGACCGCTCCCAATATAAGCACATGGGCTAGAGGCCATTAGGCAGGCAGCCCCAAACCCTGTCCCCCACCTGGATCAGATAGAGACACAAAAGCACTTTACCACCTTATACATGGGATACACCAACATAGCTACAATAAAGCAGTCTTGGGTATCCAAGGCTTGCTTGGCCAGTGTCCATGCTTAAACCCAGGGATAGAGGGATCTTTTTGGATGTAGGGGGTGAGTGGCAGTTGTTCTCTCTGTGCTGGAGAATGGGAATAGAGGGTCAGCCAGCTTTCATGCTCATGGTGGCTTGGCTTTGACTCTTAATGGAGCAACATACAAAAGTCAGAGAGATATCTGGCCCCAAACTTCACAGACTGGAATGACACTCCCTTTGGGAAGACACCCCAATAGGTTCAGAGAAATGGGAGTGCTTTGGTCCCTTGAATGTAGCTGGCTTACCCTACACAACTGTCAATGCACATGAAATACAACCTCATGCACCCTGCAGCAAGACCCCTGAAAGTGACCCACGCTTCTGGCTGGCATTCTGCATGTCTAGTGATTGTCTTGGGAATGTTCCATGGCTACCTGCACCCAGTGACTTCGCAGCACAAATACCTGGTCAATGCCACTCTGCAGAGTTGTTTGGACTTCACAGTGTGCCAGGTCCAACTAAGGGGACCTGAAGAATCAATCAATCCATGTTTTTCAGAATGAATTAAAACACTACAGTTTAAAGTTTGGCTGCTTTCTTGAAACAAGAAAACAAACCTAAAATAGTTTCTTTGGCATCTAAAGGAGGGAGGGGAATGATAATGACAGGGTATTCATTTCTGCAGGAAAAAAAAAGTAAAGGATGAGCCGGCAGCATTGAAAGGGATGTGGGCCTTTCCAGGTGACAGAACATAGATTTCTTTGGCAATTATACATCATTTTAATGATGTACCTCTTAACAATTGATTTGATATTGCCTCTGACGCTTCTTGATCTTGAGTTTGGTATTTCACTTTGTGTAAAAAGCTGGATTGGCCCAGCTGTATGTGGCTCAGCAGTAAAGCGTTGACCCAGAAACCAAGGTCACCAGTACGATTCCCAATCAGGGCACATGTCCAGGTTGCAGACTCGATCCCCAGTAGAAGGTGAGCAGGAGGCAGCCAATTGGTGATTCTCTCTCATCATTGGTGTTACTATTTCTCTCTCCCTCTCCCTTCCTCTCTGAAATCAATTAAAAAACATATTAAAAAGCTGGATTGAACATGGTAGCCTAGATGGAGTTTATTTGAAGTAAAGTGTAATTTATTGAAACTTCATTATTTGAATTTCCCACATTTCCTAAATAATCATTTTTCAGAAGATCTAAGTAAAGAGAGATGAAGTCTATCTTCTGGTGTTAGGTGGACATCCACCACTCCCAAGCACTCTCCACCACGTAAGAGGCAGCACGAGTTCATCCCCTTTAGTCTTCAACTGCTGGCAGTAGTATATCCTTAGAAGTCCAGGATCCCAGCAAATCTTGATAAATGTCAGCCAGTTGCTTCTCTTTCAACCTCAGTCTTTCCCTTTGAGTCAACTTTCTTCAATATCTGTCTGGTACCAATGAAGAAAAAGCCCCAATTTCTCATAAAAGTTGCATGTTTTGCAAGGAAAAGGAGCTGCCTTTGGTGCCTGTGACCATCTCCCCATGGTTTATCATCTGTGATCATCTTACTTCCTGGACCAAACTGGAAAAGGCCTTTCCTTTTTAGCATCCCATGTATTCTTTTACTTTCTTTCTTTCTTTTTCTTTTTTTTTTTTACAAACTTCATTATTTATTAGAACCATCCAAGGATTTTGGGACAAATGAACACTTAGATGTACCAATAAGTTAACCTTAATTTCTATAACCCCTTTAGAAAAAAACTTCTAAAAATTTGAGCCATACATCTGAAAATTCCATGTTTACTTTCACAACAGTACATTTATGTTGTTTTTCAAAATTTACTTTCACAAGGCATAAGACTCTATCAGTTTTGATAGTCATTTAATCATTTATTCAACAATTTTTGAGCAACCACTGAGTGCAGGCTAAGTGTTGGGTATACAGTAGTAAACTTGACAACTTAGAATCTGTGGTGGAGGATTGACAAGAAAACACACACGCAGGTCATTCTGAAAAGAACACAGTGCCCTGGCTTTTTTCAGAAAGTTCTCATGTGGCCACATCCCTGTGTCTAAGCTGGCTAATTAATTTTTTCTAGGATCTAAGTTTATTTTTTATTGATATCAGAGAGAGGGGAAAGGATGACATCAATGATGAGAGAGAATCACTGATGGTTGCCTCCTGCACGTCCTCTACTAGGGATCAAGCCCACAACTGGGGCATGTGCCCTGACTGAGAATCGAACCATAACCTCCTAGTTCATGGGTTGATGCTCAACCACTGAGCCACACCCAAATATTTTCAATCTCAAACTTAAGACTGATTTTTCTATCTGCAAAATGCAGTATGCATAAAAGCTCTAGTGCTATGACTATCATTTTATTAATCACATCATCTTTTTCTAGCGAGCTAGAAAAAGGTCTCAAGTTCAGCCTAATTCCTTTGCTCCTCACTTTATTTCCCTCAGCTATGTCTTCATCTTCATTATCAACTAAACAAAATCTGGGTGGGAGGCTGCTGTTTGAGCAGGGGCAGTGATCTTTGGGCAGGAAGACAGGGAGGAGTCCAGAGGCACTGAATCAGTCCCCATGTCTCAGTCCTGGGCTCCTTTCATGGCCAGAGTCACTGTTTTGCAATTCACAGTTGCTACTATATCAGTAACAAACTGAGGCTGTAGCTCATCTCTCTGTGTTGCTCCACAAGCTCAAAGATGAGAGAAAACAAACAGACAAACCACAGATTCTAAATAATCCCTTTAACCATCATTTTTCATTTTTTTACTGGAGTTTTAAACACAAATGCCTCCAGGCACAAATGGATATTGGAAAAGCCTGGCTGGAGCAACATTATGCAGGTTTCTATTGGGGGAGCATGGGTTTTATTTAAATTCTGAGTGGGGTTCTTGGCAGCGTTCCTCTATATTTGAGAAATAGCTCCCTGAAAGCTTTCTCAGTCTAAACTATGATCACTGTCATTTATCCAATTGCCCAGTCTTTCTATGAACAAAGAGGTGGCAAAGCCATGTGTGTATGGGTGTGGGTGTGGGTGTGAGAGGCAGCTGAGAAAGGTGGGGGATGGGAAGGGAGATGGTGGGGATGCCTGGCAGCATCAGGTGGAGGTAGCCTGCTGTGTGCATGTGCTGGGGTGTTTTACCTGAAAGTCATCTATGCTGGCCTTGTGCACAAACACTTCCCTGGAGGAAATGCCTCAGAAAGAGGCAGATACAGCTTTAGTGTGTCAAAGTGTAATTTGCAAGCAGCCTGCATCAGAATCATCCCAGGGGCCACTGAAAAAGAAACATCAGTTCTAGGACATCATCCTGGACTGAGTGAGAATCTTTTCAGTTTATTACCCTCCCCAGGTAATTTTGTATAACAACATAAAAACTGGTTAATTCTCAGCCTGTGTGACTCAGTGATTGACTGTCGCCCTATGTACCAGGAGGCCACAGTTTGATTCCCAGTTAAAGCACATGCCCAGTTGTGGGCATGATCCCCAGTGTGCAGTATGCCCTATGTACCAGGAGGTCACAGTTTGATTCCCAGTTAAAGCACATGCCCAGTTGTGGGCAATATCCCCAGTGTGCAGTGTGCAGGAGGCAACCAATCAATGATTCTCTCTCATCATTGATGTTTCTGTCTATCTCTTCCTTTCTCTCTGAAATCAAGAAAAATATATATATTTAAAATCCTTTGCTATTAGCCTACCTGCAACATTAGCCAAATTATTGGACTTCTCTGTGCTCATATTCTCATCAGAAAATAGAGATCATATGCCCATTGCTACAAAGTTATTTGCAGATTCATGACAGTGCATTAAGTCTCTAGCACATTGCCTGGTACACTGGAAATGCTCTATAAAAAGTATTACTGCTGCCATTTTCCTAGCATAATTCTTAACACATCTATTCCGACTTTATCTGCCATACAAGCTCAAGAATGACCCAAAGGAACTGACACAAGGGTTTTAAATTCTGGTATCCACAGTTTTCTGTGTCCGTTTATTTTGATGTTTTAGTGTTTCTGTGCAGGGATTTCTCCCTACCCCCAGCCAGTAAACTACTTAGGTGGGGAAGTCCATAAACTTGGATGGGAAAAAATTACACCATTGGATTTTACTGACCTCCTATATAATGTAGCATTCCCTCAGTTCTCAACACAGGCACCAAACCACTGTAGAATATACAGCAATCACTACATTACATTGGTTGGTGATATCTCAAAGTCATATATACTCCTTACTTTGAAATTATTGTAGATCTTCCCAATATTGTTATTTAATGCCTTGTAACCATAACATTAAAACATTTTGATAACTCTACTTTAATTGGTTTCCTTTGTATAAGTTGGTGTGTTTTACTTGATACATTTAAAACCACTTTTAATTAGACTGGTCCATAGGCTTCAGACAGGCAAGAGGGTCCAGGGTGGGAATTAGGCCCAGAGCTCCAGGCCTAATGGCTACCTCAGTTGTCATTTAAAGTGACCAAACCTTTCAGATTGTTTGTTGGGGATGGACTCACAAAGGTTCATGTGACAAATGAGATAACAAGTATTTATTAGTACTGAACATGTGCTTTCTAGACCCTGGTATAGGTGCTAGGGACATATCAGTGAACAAATTAGGTAAACATTCCTGCCCGCAAGGAATCGAAATGTGTGTGTGTATGTGTGTTATGATTAATGCTGGGAGCCTTGGTTAGTGTATTTAAGATGGATCATATAAGCCCTTGAAGTCCTTCCTAGCTTTACATTTTATTAAATGCTGACAATGATGAGGCATGATTTTTAAAACATTTGCTACTTAAGCAAACTTCAAGATGAGGAACAGCTTTGTTTAGAAGCAGTACATTTTGATCCAGAAATCAGTAATTCCCCTTTTCTTAAGTCCTCTTTTTGCCCTTAACCAAGTTTATTTACGTAGGAGATGTTGTTAGAGTCGCACCTCATCCCTTCCTGAAAGTCACTGATGATGGTTTCTGCATATGCCCACTGCTTCCTGTACCTCTCCCTCTTCATTAGAGGGAGCAAACTGCCAGGTACAGTTGAAATGGAAGCTCTGGGAATTGAAGCTTTAGGAGCAACTCTCAACCAATGAGGGATAGGAGATGGTGGACAAAAATCAAGCATGTGTCTCTTCTAGCAGATCTCCAGTGGGGTCCCCAGTCACCCACTGTGGTAACCTATTCATTAAAACATTTTTTTTTACAAAAATTTCCCTTTTCTCTTTGTTATTTCTCATTCTGCCATGCTGAGTGAACTTCCTGGGATCATCTTCCAAATAAATTACTTGTGCCAAAGTCTTTGGTTCTCTTTTTGGCAGAACTCACATTAAGGTGATATATTAATTTGAGTGGAAATATAACTCAGAATGTACACATTTTCAGGCTCAAGTTGACCAACTTCACTGCACAATTTGAATTTGTACCATATCATGTCACTTTCACAGATGCTTCTGCTTATACATTTTGTACCTACTTAAGAACAAATCTATCTTTTCTCTGGAATTGCATTACCATTTTTCTGATGACACAGTAATCTTTTTGTAAACCAGTTTGAGCAAGGAGTCTGACTGAACTCCTTGAGTTATTAACTTCATGGGGTAATTTTATTTTTCCAGTAATTTCTATTGTGTTCTTCCCAACGGGTAATGAGTGACAACCATAACTCATGATTCTGTCTAACCCATTAAAAATCATTTCATGCCCAGCCAGCCTGGCTCAGGGTTTGAGCATTGACCTATGAATCAGGAGATCACGGTTCAATTCCTGGTCCGGGCATATGCCCGGGTTGTGGGTTCTATCTTCAGTGGGGGGAGGGGTATGTTGGAGGCAGCCAATTGATGATTCTCTCTCATCATTGATGTTTTTAATCCCTCTCTGAAATCAATAAAAATATATTTTGAAAAATAATTCATTCTAATTTAAAATAAATCCCCTCTCCTTTGCTTGAGCTAAACTTGTATCAGAAAAAGATAAGGAGGTAGCAGTGGATAGGTAGGGGCAGGAAACAGGATATGTGCTCTTCTTACCCTTTCTTTCTTCCAAGTCCCTTCTCCAAATCAAGGGGTCTCACACTAACACATGGCTTAAAATTATAGGGAGCAGTTGGGAAGAAAGGTTGCTTTGGAGATATTGTTGGAAGAAGGGAAGATGCCTAAATCTCATTTGTGTCATCCTGAAGCCTCTGTCATTTAGAGTGGTCTTGATGAAGATGGTACAAGTAGTTTTTAGAATCAGATTCAGCTCTACCCTGATGCCTTTACCCTGCAGAAAAAGAGCCATACCTCCCTTTAATTCCCTCCATGGCGTATGCCTCCAATGCATTCTCTGGGTTGGGCCATCCCATTGCTTAGCTAAATGGATTGCTATGTTCCCTTTTCATTTTCTATGGTCCATCATTACCAAAGGAAGCTGATGTCTCCTTCTATGCCCTACAATGGCTTTGGGGACCTGCCCGGGGAAGATTACCTCCATCTTTCTCTTCCCTGGCATACTACATCCTTTCTCATCATGCTATCTCAGGCTATTCCCTGAGGGTTTTCACCTTCTGAAATTTCTAGTTGAGAAATTAACTCTTTATAGAACCCTTCTGAAATTCCTAGTTGAGAAATTAACTCATTATATACAAGTGTCCCTCTCAACTTCATGGTTTAAATGTTAATGTCTCCTTTGTCACCCAATCAAGAAGGGGGGAGTGGAGACACTCCCTTCCAGGCTATTAGAGACCTCTCACCACACCTTCTTTAATGCAAAAAAAAAAATCCCTTTTTTATGTTTTGTTGTTGTTGTTGTTGTTGTTGTTAGTAAAAGCCTTCAGATCAGTTCAGCCTCTTTGGAACAGGGAAGTGAAGTGGGTGTCTTTAGCTATGAAACTAGCTTTCCTTGAACTTGGCTTCGGGAATTTAATAATTATTTTCCTCAATAGTGGTATCTACAACATAGTTTTACATTCTTTGTAATCTCTGGGAATGGGAACATTTGTCTTGGGCTCATGTCATCATGATGTTACGCATAACTTTATACCAACTCAGTTGCATTTCCCAAGATCATAATGAAACTATTCTTGATTACTCAAGAAAACAAATTTGGGAAAATCAGTAGTTTCTAATAACAATGCAAAAAAGGCAAACATTTATTTTTATTTGCAAGTGCAGTTTCTGCCAATAGTTAGTGCTCACAAAACCTTAAGCTACAATAGCTTTCGGTAAACCCAACGAGTAGTTTAAAAAATAGCCAGTGATAAGAAAATTACAGAAAAATTTCCAGTACACTGTCAAAATGTTTGGAATCCAAAACCAATTATTTTCTGCAATGGTTTTAATATTTGTCCTGGTTAAAAAGAGATTTTTCTTTTCTTTCTACTACATAGTCCTGCCTAAATTCACACAATCTGTTCCATGAATTTTTAGGACTGCTATTTTCTGAATTTAGATTGTTTTTATTTTTACATATTTATATTAATATCTTAATATTTTACATAAAACATTGACTTGTTGAGTTTTATGAAATAAAATTACAGATTTTATTTATGGTTAGGCATTTCCAGTTTTGGGGAAGACTGAAAAACTAGTCAGTAGAAAGTCATTTTATATCTTTTTTCCCTTTTAACTGTAATAAATAATTAGCAATATATTAATTACAAAAAATCTTAATTATGCTTAGAGCAACCAGAGCATTTTCGCAAATTCAAATTTGTATTTGTTACAGTATGTGAAGTCATTAAGAAAAGCCTCTGGTTTTCAGATTTGGTAACAAATGGCTTTTGTCTGATGCATAATTAGTGGAAACTAGTGATGACTATGTAGCTCTTCCAGAGTTTTAAAGGCAAATCTATATTGGCCTATAGTTAACATGCAAATTCATCCAACAAGCAACACAAAATGTAGTAGTCATTCATTGCTATCAACATTTGAGGAGACCTAGTCAGCAGCACAACTCTCCTATGTCAGAAACACATTATAACATGGTCACAACTGAAGTCAGGTCCCACCCTTCCTAATTCACCCTCTAGAGTCAGTTCAGCTTCCAGCACGATACGTGAACAACAGCGATCAACACTGTGGTACGAAGGTAAATGCAGACAAGAGTTTGGTGTGCTAGCATACAGAGTTTTCAAACAGTGACAAACGAAACCAAACATCCTGCCCTGTTCTATCTCCTTTCCCTTTGTGAGACTGGAAATCTCATAGCCTTACTGAAACATGGGGATCCCAGTCCAATGATCCTAGCACTGAAATTGTTCCTTGGGAGGGAAATTTGGCCACAAGGGGACGTCATACTCATTTGAGACAGGGCACAGGGTTTGAGAGGAGGAGTGAGGTGGGGAAGGAATACCTGCTGTGCAAACACTAGTTTGTGACTAATAGCCTTAAAGGGAAATGTGATTTTTCCAAATATTTAGCTTTATCCCAAAGAGTAGTTTGGTGGTATCTTGTGGCTCAAATCTTATTATTTTTGGTTGGATAAATGAAATGCGCACCACCAATCACCATCACTCTTAATGCTTCTTCCATCACATAAGACACTTGTTAAGATAAGAAAGATATTCTACTAAAGCTGACAGTGATTGAGAGTTATTCAGTATTCAAAGTTCCTAAGAATCGTTGGTTCTCTGAAAGGGATAAAAAAGTAGGAAAGGCTTTGTTCAAACTCTTGCTAGTAAACAAGTATTACTTCAACTGATACAATGGCTACGTGACATCAAAGTACTATAAATTATCAAAACTATTGTACAGAAAAATTACAAATTCATTGCAAAATACATTACACTGCTACCATTAAGAAAAAAGTGCATTTTGTCTTCCTTCCTTTTTTTTTTTTGCCAGAAAAGTATTCTTTCAATATAGAAAATCCTATGTGTTACCCTGCATGTGGCTAGGATGTATCGTAACGAAGTTTGTACTGAGTCCTTCTGATTTGCTGGATGAAGGGCTAAAAAATATAATGATGACTTATGAAAGCAGTGTTCCCAATGAGCATGTCAGCTATCAGTGGAGAGATGCCAATTAAGACACAAGAAGATGCCCTGGTCTGTTAAACCCTGCTGGTCATCACACTGTCCACTGATCAGCCGGTTAGAATGCACAGGCCTTTGCGTGTTCTGTGGTTTCCTCATGTTCTCCTGAATTATTCTCATGTTCTCCTCTGGCTTTGTCACTTGTATGGATCCTCTACTCAGTGATGCCTGTACTGTCTCATGAGGGGAACGATGCAAGAAGGTGGACCTGCCAGTTTCAAGAAAGGATGTCCAAGGAGTTCCTGGGCTGTGGCTCTCTGAGAGGGCTCCCTCACCAGCATCAGGTCCAGGAATCCCCGGAGCATGGAAGAAACCTGTGAAAACAGTGACCGCATCCTGAGGGCTGACACAGGGAGCTCACCCAGTTTCCCCGAAATGGTTCCCCAGGGGATTCCCAGAAAAAATCATTTTACCAATCATTCCAGAAAATCAGCTTGAGGAGAAAGATGTTGTGGAAGCAAAAGCAGGGATTACCATAATTAACACATGGTGCTTTCCTTATCTTCTTCATGTTTGAAATAATAGGAGTGAATGGCAGTGCAACAAAGAATGACAATTTATTTACTAAATAAGAATATAATGGTAAGAGAGGTAACAGCAGATATTATAAGGTGCTTACTATGCACAGCACTGGTCATACTGTTAGATGAAGTGTGGTATAAACATGCAGTAGTTTTATTTTTCTAACAACTACAACCATCAGGTCTTTGTGAAATCCTGATGGAATTTTGTGATGGAACTTGTTTCCTGCATGGATATTTCACGAGGATAGCATTTTTCCCCCTTGAGTTTCTTTCCCTTTAATTTTGAGGAACAGCTTACATACATTCAAGTATGTAAACATTAAGTATATATTTCACAGCAGGGTGTTTTTTAACATATATTTACACCTATTTACTCTTCTTCTCGATACAAATATAGAACACTACTCATTTTAGGAGGTTAGTGTGGGCCCCTTTCCCATCAATCCCCATTTCCCTGCAGAGGTTCACCACGACCCTGACCTCCAATAGCATGAATTAATTTCACTTGCATTTGTCCTTTACAGAAATGGAGTCATATAGTTATAGACTGTCAACTTTTCTGTCTGGCTTCTTTCACTCTTCATTGTGTCTGTGGACTCATCCCTGTGCAGCAAAAGTCCTAGCTTTCTCTTTGCCATCTGGTGTCTACGCACCCATATTATGTATTCATTTGGGAAAAGGCCTGGGGCAGTTTCCAGGTTTTGACCAGTTGGACTAAAGCTGCTCTTATACTTGAATTTGGAGAACATCACACTCATTCATAGTAGGTGCGGGGCTATTTTGATGCCATACTATTTTAACCACATTTCATTATTTAAACTTAGTCCAATGCATGAAGCATTTCAAACTCCTGTTCAATTCAGTCTCCTTTTCTTTTTTTAATTTTTGCCTGGTCCTCTCAATCTATATGAGTAATTCTAGTGGGGCTCTTGGGGAGAGGGAAGAGGAGATGCTATCATTACAAACTAGTCTCCTAGTCTCCCTACGAGGCAGCTCCATCTCCTCCTCTTTTTGCTGTGAGGGAGATAGGAGGGGAGGTGAGTGTGGGGCCAGTGTTTAGAGTACTGGTGCTATGGAATGACCTTCTCAGAAAACCCTGTCCCCACTGTTGGCCACCTCAGTGATGGTTCTTCAACTTAGCATAATTTTTCCTGAGGATGGTCCTACTTGGAAAGCAGGAAAGTCTACATCATCCTTTGACCATGTCCTTCATTGCCCTGGATAGTATAGCCCTGCCTATCTCTTTGAACCATCCTTTCTCTTTGCTCACTTTCTCAGCATATAAGCTTTCCATCTTAGCTTGGGACTCTGCACTTGTCTCTCTGCCTGGGACATGTTTCTTCCAGATCTTTGCTTGATTTGCTCCTTCTTTCCAATTCGGGTAATCCTTCCCCAGAAAGGGCTGCTTTCATTCTAACCTAAACGAGTTCCCAGTGCCCTCAACTGCACACTCCATCACATCACAGTGCTTTAATTGCTTCATGGCACGTACCAATCTCTGAAATTATTTTGTTCAACCATTTATAGTTTATCTGGCTTCCCAACTAGAATGCAAGCTCTATGAGAATCAGGACATCTGGAGTCATGCACTGTGATATCCCCAGCAATTAGAACAGTTCCTGGCATGTAGCCAGAGCTCAATGAGGGAGTGTTGAGTTTCTTCTTCTAGCAAATCTTGTGAGAGAGGAGCCAACTTTGGCCCATTTTACAAATGAACTTCAAAGATGGAGAAGTTGAATCACTTGGCTAATGGGTGAACAGGAAGAGCAGATATTTGAATCCAAGTGACTCTAATGGAAAGTCCCTGCCAATAAACTAGGATCTACTCCTGGATCTGATGTGCTAGTCTTTAAAACTTCAGGGAGATGGATAAATCCAAGAATGCCTCTCACCTTGTGTAGGTCCTTCACTGGAGGAGGTAAACTGTCCCGGATCCTCCGCATTGCCTGCAGGGGAGGCTCGTTGAAGTAGGGGGGCTCGCCATCAATCATTTCTATCACCATGATCCCCAGAGACCAGATGTCCACCTGTTAGGCACAACCCACTGGTTATTTCAGGCAAGGAGAATGTTTTTCAATGTTGGATGTCTCCAGGGAACCAAATAGATTCATATTTATTCACAAAATAATGTGGTTTACACATATATAATTGATTTTAGAGAGGAAGGGATAGGAAGAGAGAGATAGAAACATCAATGATGAGAGAAAATCACTGACCAGCTGCCTCCTACATGCCCTACACTAGGGATCGAGCTGCAGCCCGGGCATGTGCCCTGAACAGGAATCTAACTGTGACCTCTTGGTTCATATACCCATGCTCAACCACTGCCCAGGCTATGTGGTTTTATACTATATACCAACAGTTACAACAAAGATTCACAAGCTGAATCACTGAGTTACCAAGTATTTGCTAATGGATTTCATTTGCTTTTCAGGTTCAGTGAAGACTATGATAATTAGGTACACATGAGTGTCCTAACATTCTGAGGCTTTGAACTTTATTTTTTTACCCTGCTGACTTTGGTGGTTAACTATCTATCAGGGCAGGTAAGAGCATGCAAAGTTTTGCTTTAAACATCAAGGGGGTAGTTACATTTAAACTATAAAAAATAAGAGTTTTGGACATATTCATAACAAACTACAAAGAGCTACATTGCACAACACAATATATTCTGATTCTTGTATTGATTTGGTTTTTAAAAATAGTTCTCCCCACACATATACTTTGGGTTCTTCCTTTTGCATCTTATCATTTTGAAGCAGCAGGCACAAAGCTGCTTTTATAAAACCATTTTCAGGAGAAAAGAAGAGGAGGATATGACAAGCAATTCTTTCTGAGTAACAAATGGGGAGCCAGGACAATGGGAAGCCCTAGCTGTGCCATAAATCCCCAGTTACAGTCACTTTCCTGTTACAGTCTCATTACACTGCTTATCATTTAGCTGCATTCTTGTTTTAACCTTTGCAGTGACCTTCAATGAGAATTTATGCTCTTGGAACTGTAGGGGAAAAATAAGTTGAATGCTCATCCAAGGACAAGCAAACAAGGGAAAGAGAGCAGAGCCCACCATAGCTTATGCCAATAGGCTCAGCTCATTGATCCATGCCACCTCTTCTATACTTCTTTTCTCTAAGGATTGCCTTCTGCACCATAACATGTGGGAACACTGACAGCCCAGGAGTGAGCTCCTTGCTCTGTGTGTGTGTTGCCTTGCATGCTTCAGAGCTTCTTCTTACACTAGTCCCTCTCCAGAAGGTCCCCTGTTGTCATGTGGCTAAGCCTGATCCCTTAAAAAATAATGAGCAATTGTTTCCATTCCAGAGGAAAAAGAAATTGTGCCATATTTTGAAATGTAGTATTTCTATGTGATTTTTTCTATGGGAAAACATTATTGTTCATCAATTATTACCTCCATTTTGTGGAGCTCTCTCTGACCCTCTATCCTTTGAATCATCACACCTGCTCAGCTGTGTGTATATCTGGCCACTTTTCTAGTTGCATTTCCTTGCTCTTTGTATGCCTGCCATTGAGGGTGGGGTCAGAGTTTGAATCAATGTCCATGGTAGAATCTCAATAAACTCCTCTTGGTCAGTGTTGTGGCAATATTTTCAGTGCTGGCCATTCTCTCTCTGTCACAACCTACTCTGTAACAAGTCCAGTGAATAGGGGTCAAATATAGAGTCAAAGGTCATCACCCTGATTGCCTCTGGTCACCCTAAGAACTACTATATCCCATCCCTGAGCCTATCCAAACCCTGCCTTCTCAATTGATGTCATCCCCTTACCTCCGTCCCATAAGGTAGCCTAGAAATCACTTCAGGTGCCATCCAGTAGGGAGTGCCAACCAATGATTTTCTCTTCGGTACTTCTTTAGAAACTTGAGCACAGAAACCAAAGTCTGATAACTTTATCTGGAAAGGAAAGGAAAGCAACAAACTTAAAAGTGCTGGCTTGAAGATGTAGAAATATATAGAAACTTTCACATTCAAAACAAAACAGTCTCATTAATAGGCCTTGGGAATACTATTGACAGAGGGGTTGTCAGGCCCTTTTATTGGGAAAGCATGAGCATTTTAGTAGAAAAACTCTCATGGCCCCACCACAAGAATTTACATCTTTAAACTCCTGCTGCTTATATCTTTTATAAAATAATGAAACAAAAAATTTACACATTAAATATACTAAAAGCAACAAATTCTTAAAATTCAAACCCACAACAGATGAATGTAACAGATGAAGTTTAAGTAAAATTTTTAATGAGAGTTTTGTACAAACCGTTACTACAGGTAAGGTTTTTTTGTATTGAACACATTTAGATTTCTATGGTAACATGAGGAATTCAAATAACCAAACTTATTTCTGTATGTGAATTATTTTAAGGCCTCATTTACATAGGATGCTTTAAATATTGGCTCCCCTTTTCTTTTTGTTTTCTTCCTTTGTTCATGACAAAGTTACCAATGTGCACATCAGCATTTTCTCTGGCTCTACATCTGCTGCCTACACCTTAAATATTGGTCTATCTAGGGTTCAGATCCAAATTCTCACCTTTTTTTTCTTTTTACATACTCCTGCTGGACATACTTTTTCCTCCCATGCTTAATGCAGATTTCTCTCCTTCATTCTAAACCTATACTTCATCTAGTCTGTATTTTCATATGGGTTAATTTTGGTGAAGGATATAATGCCTGTGTCTAGATATAATTTTTGCATGTGCGTATTCAGTTTTTCCTCACCATTTGTTGAAAAGACCATCTCTGCTTCATTGTATTGCCTTTACTCTTTTGTCAAAAATTAGCTGAATATAATTTTTGGGGCATATTTCTGGGGCGTTTATTTTGTTCCATTGGTGTAGTTATGTGTTCTTTTGTCAATACTACCTAGAAAGTAGACAGTGTGGCAGTGTTAGTCTTGAGATTTTTGTTCTTATTCTTCAATATTTGGTTGCTATATATTGTATTAATCTTTTGCCTCTTTGTATAAACTTTCAAATTGGTTTGTTAATATCATGCTGAGATTTTGACTGGGATTGCATTCAATTTTTAGATTAAGTTGGGAAGAACAGCAACTTGACAATATTGACTCTTCCTAATCATGAACATAGAATATCTCTCCATTGATTTAGTTCTTTGATTTCATTAATCAGAGTTTTGCCATATAGATCAAGTATTTATTTTATTAGATTTATATCCAAGTATGTAAATAACATTTTTTATTGCAAATTCCACTTGTTAATTGCTGGAATATAGGAAAGTGACTTCTGTATATTACTCATATATCCTGAAATCTTGATATGATTGTTTATTAGTCCCAGGGGCTTTTCTTGTTGATTCTTTTTGTATTTTCTACATAGACCACCATATTACCTATGAACAAAATTAATTTTATTTCTTTTTTTCAAATTTGCATATATAGGCTCTCCAAAAAGTACATGTAACACATTTTAAATAATTATAAAGGCAGTGTTTATTAAAATACATTTCATTTTCAAAATTGAAATATTAACTGTTAATGTGTATACACATTTATTTTTTTGTCTTATTGCATTAGCTAGTACTTCTAATCTGATGTTAAAAAGGATTGGTGAGAGGAGATATTTTTGCTCTTTTCCTCATCTTAGTGAGAAAGTATATTCAATCCTTATACATACCTCAAAGTCCACTTTCTCCAAAATTGTTCTCAGGAGCCTATAGTGACCTCTCCCTTTCCAAATCTGAGAGAACTCAGCATTCAATCTGGAATTGTTTTCTGATGCTGATTTTTGTCCCTCTGGATAGAAATGATATTCCCCAAGGACAGCAACTCTGCCTTTCACTTGTGAAGCCTCAAGAGCTGGGAAAGTAGTAGATACCAAAAAAACACATACTACTAGATGGATTTGATTTTACATTGACACACCCACACACATATATATGATAGCAGGTCATGTAATAGACACATTGGTGCTCTAGCATCATTAATTTACTTTGAAGACAGCTGTGTCTAGAATCAAAGTTAAATTACGGATGAATTAGGATAATGTTTTGGAAATCATTAATGTGTTTTTTTTCTTCTTCCATTTCCTTATTCATGATCTTCTCCTTAATCAGGCCAATGTCAGTTTAATGTGGTTTGGAGTGGAAAGAGATTAGATTACTTCAGATACACGCTAGAGAAAGCTAGTTTAGTGGAGAGGTGATTTTATCAATTGCTTTGACATATCAAGAGCCAAACACAGATTTCCCTGTAGTATGAACAAGAGAACTTTGGACTATGGCAGTTGGTCCGTAACTCTTCTTGCCATATTTTAAAAGGAGTCTATAATTCAGAGAAGTAAACATTCCTATACTCCATCCCTTTTAGCTTGGGATGATTTGCAGAAGAGAACAAAAGACAGTGATTTGATTATGTCAGGACTCAACTCTTTATTATACATTACTTCCCACCACTCCAACCAATGACAGTGGGCTTCAGATATATCTGAGTAGCATAAATCTTCACACAAAGAAGGAAGAGGAGAAGCCACATGCATCTGTTCTCAGAGGCAATATTTAAAATATTTACTAACCATCTTCATCTAGACCAATCAGAATCTAGACATAAAGTTAAGTGGTATCCTGAAGTTATCTTGAGGCATTAGCATATTTAATGAGGCAAAGGGGGTCAGATACTTCAATGGCTTGAAACAGTGGACATTAACCAATAAGCATTAAAATATTGCAATATTTTAATAATAAATATACTAGTGAATACTAGTTGAACACCAGCCTTGGCTATGCCAAATGTGATCTCCATGAAGAGAGTGGGTGGAAATGAACCTGAAGCAATATTACTGATTTTCATGAAAGCATGATTGACTTATTTAAAACAGTTGTTTTGATAATTAAATGTCTGAATAGCATATACCCCCACAGAAACAAAGGAGAGGATCTTTGTGTAGTGTGCAGGAATCCAGAAGCTCCACCAAATCTGTGAGGAAATGGGGAAGTATCCAGCCTAAGTCTATGGTTGACATGAGGAGGCAGCCCTAAGGATGGCTTTCCAGTCTTGTGGCAGGAGACTGGACTTGTGAAGTACAACGGAGGTGCTCTCCTGAAAAGCCCAGCAGTTGATGGAACCAGGATTACTCAATGGTCACTTTCCCAGGTAACAGAATAGGCCAGTTTTGTCAAGGCAGGGACCAGAGAGGAACAAGAATATAGTTTATCTACTTCACCCTGAGGTCCCATAATCCACATTTGTCCCTTATCCTCCCAGAACTACCTTGAGAAAGATGGGGGTTCTAGGAGTGAAGAGGTAGTAGGTGGTTTTAAAGACTGAGGTTTTAAAGGTATCACTTAAACCTTATAATAATGTGGTTGAACTTTGATAGACAATTTAAACATTTAAGTATACCAAATATAACTGGTTGAAATTCAAAATATTTTTTTAAAAAATCTAGTCCATGGAGTTCTGTTTAGAAGTCTAGGTTAGTTTTTAAAATCAATGAAATTATAATTGTGAGTGTGTGTGTGTGTGTGTGTGTGTGTGTGTTTATGTGTGTGTGTAGTGATTTCTAAAGTTTGGGTATAAGTAAATTTGTAACCCTACTACACAGATGAAAGAGGAAGAAAATTTTGACCAATGCATTTTATTTGCCTGTAAATTTAAGAGATCTGCATAAGTAAGGAGGTAAGTACATTTACATTTTGGTATTGGCAGTTTTTAATGTCACTATCTCTAGTGTGTTTTTCTCTTTCCGGACATAAAAAAAAAGACTCCAAACCTGCCAGACTAATAATTATCTCCCTGACAAAATGTAAGATGAAAAATGGAGACTCGACACTTGGAAAGCTAGGCTTATTCTGTTGTAGGAGTGTAAGTGATTCTGCATAATTTTTTTTTTTACTCATCCAAGTACATAAAAGAGAAAATTTTCTAAAAGAACATAATTACACACAACATTCGTCCAAATAAATCTGCAAGTAGATGAGAACTTAACTAATGACTATAATAAGGCATTGTAAGCAGATCTTAAAAGCAAATCACATAGACTCTAAGCTGAGACTCATTTTATTATACAATGTGTCTACTGATGAAATCATCTCAGTCCCACTAATGCAGTTACGCTAAGAGAACTGTAACTAGCACACTATCTGCCCCCTAAAAACAAGAGATGGAGCTTGGTTCAGGGGGCCAGACATCAATGAGAGCTTACAGCTCAGAGAAAGCTGCTGTTTAAAACTGAGATCTTACCCATCTCAATGTATCCTGGCTGGAAATCAGAGGCCCCACAAAAATATGGAGGTTGGAGCAAAAGAGTATATTCACAAGATAGCTACAGGTTTACAATAGAAGGTAAAACCCACATTCTATAAATTGAATACACTCTAAAGCAGTCTTGTGATGCAGAAGATACAGTCCCTTTCACTTAGGTCTGCCTTTACTGCCTTTGCCTTTGGGGTCAAATTCATAAAAATACCCCTCTTTCAAGAAGACATATGAACAGCCAATAAATATGTGAAAAATGTTCAACTTCACTGGCAATTAGAGAAATACAAATCAAAACTACAATGAGATACCACCTCACACCTGTTAGAGTGGCCATTATTAACAAGACAAGCAATAACAAGTGTTGCAAAGGTTGTGAAAAAAAAGGAGCCCTCAATCACTGCTGATGGGAATGTAGATTATACAACCACTATGTAAAGCAGCCTGGCAATTCCTCAAAAAATGAAGATCAAAGCTACCAAATGAGTCAGCAATCCCTCTCCTGGGTATATATCCAAAAAAACCTCCAAATCACATATATATTTGAAAAGATATATGCATCCCTAGGTTCATTGCAGCATTATTCATGGTGGCCAAGAATTCATTGGAACAAAGTGCCCTGCAATAGAGGACTGGATAAAGAAGATGTAGTACATATACACAATGGAATACTACTCAGCCATGATGAAGGATGAAATAGCAACATTTGCAACAACAGGAATGGACTTTCATAATATTATGATAAGTGAAATAAGTCAGTCAGAAAAAGCTAAGAACCATATGACTTCATTTATATGTGGGATGTAAAACTGAAACTCATGAACATGAGCAGCAGTGTGGTAGTTGCCAAAGGGAAGGGAGAGAAGGGAGTCCTAATATGTGGTAACAGGAGATCTGACTTTGGGTGATGGGCATACTGTGCAGTGCACAGATCTTGTAACATAAAAATCCACACCTGAAACCTATATGTTCATGTTGACAAATGTCACCCCAATACATTTAATAAATTTTTAAAATAATTTTTGCATCTGTTCCAGGACTTTGCATGGGTTCACTTTGACCAAAGCCACCCCAATACATTTAATAAATAAATTTTAAAAATAATTTTTGCATCTGTTCCAGGTTTTTGCATGGATGCTTTTGAGCCTAGCTCCCATGGGCTTCATATAATGCAATGGTACCTAGTGCTCAACATCAGCATCCCCTGGAAATTTGTTAGAGATGCAGGTTCTTGGGTAGCACTCAGGATGACTGAATCAGAATCTCAGGAGGTGGGGTCCAGAGATTTTGGTGTTCACTGAAGTTTGAGAACCGTTTTAAGAAGAACAATGATCCAGGGATAGAGGGACAGAGAGGTAACGGAAGGGGCCGAACTGATGCCCCCCGCTTAAGGCCATCTTCTTCAGCTGCCAACCCAAAGAAGAGAGGGAGGGCAGCAAAATGGCTAAGCTGGAACAGCATGGGAGATTCACTGAGTCCCTCTGGCATTGGACATAGTGCAGAGAGCAGTAGAAACTTGCCTGAAACTGCACAACAGTATTAGAGTGAGCCTCAAACCTAAGTCTCCTGACTTCTCCTGCTGTACTTCCTGCATTAGGAAAAGTAACCTCTGTGGAATGGCAGGGAAGGGGGCACAGACAGAGGTTGGGTGTATCTCAGATTATTGAAAAGGAATGAATTTAATTCGTTACTATACAGCCAGTCCTACAAGAAATGCTAAGTGAGCTTTACAGGATGGAAGGACACTGGACAGTAACTTGTATCTACACAAATAAGGAACACTAGTCATTATGATAGATGCAAGTTAAAATACAGAATAAATGTATTTTTTGCAAAAAAAAAAAGTGATTTAACATGCCCAAATCTCTTTAAGAAGAGCATTTGGGAAATAACCACCAGATCTTCTTCTAATTACATAATTCTAGGTATTTGAGAGGCAAAAAAAAAAAAAAAAAAAAAAAAAAACTCAAATTCTAAGGGAGCCAGGCAAGTAATATCAATTAATTAAATGGCCCAAGTAGAGACAGTGGACAATAGTGGTACACAGCCATGGTAAAGAGGCACTGACTTCCAGCTGATTGTCAGGGGTAGAGTAAAGAGGGTGAGGGGCAGTCATAAAGCGCTGGTTGTCAGTCTATGCCCCTTACCTATCTCTTACCCTCACTTCAAATCCTGTGGGAGAGAGAGCACAGACATGGTGCATTGTCTCTGGACATTATGTTAGTTTGGGTTCCCGCAAAACACACACTAAGTCAAGGATTCAGTGCTGGAGAGATACAGGGAACACTAGTGGTGAAATGGGGAAGTACAGCAAGGAAGAGAAGGCAGCCAGTCAAGGGTTAAATAATTACCAAGCAAGTTACCACAGTGTGAATTAAATTTCAATCTTGCTGAGGAAGTCTGGGATATGGTGGAGGACCTGTGCCTCAGAGCTATTCCATTCAAAGGCAAGGCCTGTGGTTTTAACATACCAACTCCCATCCTTGGGAGTATAGATGTTAATTCCCTGGAATTTTCAGCCAGCTTTGTGCTAGAAAAGCAGACAATGATGGCCAGTGAAAGAGATGCAGGTGGTGGCATTTGGAGCTAGTGAGCACTGACATAGGAAATCATGGGTGGGGGACCAGCAGTGGCTGCTTCAAGTGCCACTCACCTTTATCACACCACCTCCATCACCACCACGTGGGAATTCAGGCTCAGTGTTGTCAGATACTTTGATTGTTTGCAAGGAAGACAAGAATCTGAAATTTTATAGGAAACCTCCCAATTTTTAAATTATGGCAATTTATAATTAAAATAAAGACCATAAAGATTACTTGTGGAGAATCAACATCATTAAAATGTCCATACTGCAGTATGTATCCTTTAGGTTGGCTTTTTTTTTTCACTCAGTATAATTTCCTTGAGTTTCATCAAGTATCCATTTCTTGCTTTCTTTTTTTTTCTGACTAATATTCTATGGGTACAGATATACCACAGTCTGTTTAACCATTCACCCTTTCAAGGACATTTGGGCAGTTCCTTGGTGGGGGTTATTATGAATAAAACTGCTGTAAACATTTGTGTGCAAGTTTATGTGAAGAAATAAGTTTACATTGCTCTGAAGTATATGTCATATGGCAAGTCCTCTTTTAGTTTTGAAAGGTAATGTCTAATGTTTTTGAGAGTGGCTGTACCATTTTACATTCCCATCAGCCATGTATAAATAAGTGGGGTTATCCCTATTTTTATTTTAGCCATTTTGGTAAATGTGTAGTAGTATCCTCTGGTTTTAATTTGTATTTTTATAAGAGTTAATGGCACTGAACATCTTCCAACCTTTAGATCTAGGCTTGATTGTATGACTTCCCCTGGCTAAAGGAACATGATGTAAGTGGAGGGTTCAAACTTGTGTGTGCATTGGGCCTGCCTTATACGCTAACTTGGAATTATGAGCAAATATATAGTTGTTGTTTTAAGCCATTAACTGTAGAGTAGTTTGTTATATACCAAAAGCTGATTGCTATATACCCTCTTTAACAAATTTTTTAGTTAAAGAAATACAAAAGTGAGATTTAAAACTGCCCATTAAAAATAATCCCAAGTTTGCAAACATTACAGTTATATATAGATATAGCGTTGG
>JAAGEH010000006.1:24626329-24645207 GCA_011751065.1 Lasiurus cinereus | reverse complement strand
CTCACATTGGCAGGGCCTGCGGCCCTTGTGGCTTGCAGGGCGCGGAGGGGCTTGTGGCTCACGGGATGAGGTAGGGCTTGTGGCAGCGAACTACATGCATGCAGCGAGTCTGGGTCTTGTGTGATTTTGCGTTCTGGGCCTCTAATACACACATACACACACACACACACACACACACACACACATACACACACACACATTATAACAGCTGTTTATTTGTAAAATAATATAATAATAAGCAATATAAGAATAAACTCTTTTTCACATACAAAAATACACACACACACACACACACACACACACACACACACACATGAATTTCCTGCAATAAAACTGACAATCTTTTTAAAAGAAATGCCAAAGTGCCTGGGCATGTTCTTCTGGCTGCCTTCTGACCATTTATGGACAAATTCTCATGTGCCATGAATGTCTTCCACGTGGCTGAGCTTGCTGGGTGGTAACAGACAGATCATCAAAGGGACAGCTGGCTGCATTCATCCCAGAACTATTACCTCTGGTGAAAGTTTCAGGGAGGTTAAAAGGACCTAAATAGTGAAAATCTACATTTCAAAACTCTTCTATTTCAGCCTTCCTTGGACTATCAGCTCATTCTTTTCTTGGCTGTGGAATTCTGTATTTATTTGTACCATGGTGAGCTGATGAGTGTCATCAGCATCCCTTGAGTAGATTGCGGTGATGAGAAATGCAGAAATCTGGGTCTGGAGAGATGCTAGTGTGATGAATGTCTTCCATGTGTCCTTTTAGATCTATTCTCCTACCTTCTCTGAGCCCTGGGAGGCCAACCTGTGTTAAATGCATGGATGACCTCTGATTTGCTTTTGCCAATAGGTAGCACCAATAGGAGAATGAACATTAGGAACAGAGTGAAGTTGGGGTCCTTATATCCCAGCTTACATCCTGCAGGTTCCCTGTGGTCTGACTTCCAGTGAAGATTATACTCCTGCCATGCAGCTCTCTTCACACAACAACCTCTATTTCCAGGTTCTAGTAACCAATTCCCCACCTCACCTCTTCCAGTAATAGTGGTGCTCCATTCTTGAGCACCACACTAATCCTCATGCGCTTTTCTCATCTCTCACTTTTTTGCATCTGCCCACACCTTATTAAATGCTCCTCAAATTGTCCACTGTAATTTGACATCTGTTCTTGCAGGGATTCTGATGGATACCACAGACATGCATAGTAATGAGAATAAGGTGTACAAAGCCCTAGAAAAGATCTCCACCAACAAAAACAGAAGCATGGCAAAAAAAAAAAAATCTATAGTTTCTATTACTTTCTACTCTCATTGTTAAGGTGAAAAATTATCCATCAAATTCAAGTCACAGGTAATTGTGACTAACAGGATGACACACAGGATGGTAATTTCCTTTTTGTAAGCCTTCTGGGAAGGACAGTGGGCGACTTCTGACTAAAAAATTAGTGTTATAAGAAGTGTTCTTAGGAGAACAATACCTAAGACAAAATGACAAGGCAAAGTAATGAGGGGCCAAACAGGAGGATCTTACCCGTCCATCGCTTGTCAGAAGGATGGAGTCACTCTTTATGTCCCTGTGAATCACTCCTTGGTTGTGAAGGTAGGAGAGAGCTCTCAGAACCGACAGACACACAGTAGCTATCTGTTCTTCATTCATTCTAGAAAGGAAACAACATTTAAGGAACAAGGACAGATTTAAGAACATCCTTTAAATGATCAAAAGAGGCAGCTCTCTTGAGTTCTAGTGAATCAGCCCATGCCTGGAAAATCTATAGGCAAAGAAAAGGAAGTCACTGGCATCTGATTTGCAGAACCTAAGGCTGGGTACAAGGATGCCAGGGGCCAAATATAAAGCAAGCGCAAGGAACCCCCATTTGCTGGCTTCTGCAAATGCACTACCTTAGACACTATAGGTAATTCCTTAGGTGTTGCCAAACCTCTGGGTCCTGCAGAGGGAGTGTACTGAATAGCACCAAGGGTCCAGGTATATCTGCTAGGTGACCTTAAGATAGTCTTTTAACTTCCTCAGGTCTCTTTTTACTTACCTTGGAAATGGGAACAAACACAGTTCTCTCCAAGGCTGGGCTCAGGCAAAGTGGCCTTTGGATCTCTGAGACTCTCCCTGCCTTTTCACTAGGCCCATGCCCCCTCACCCTCCTCCAGGAACTGGAGGTTTCTTATGCCTCAGGTCCTTCTTACAAGGACATTGGACCTGCTAAGTTACTAATAACTGAGTACAAATGGATGATCCTGTAATAGACGGACCATGGGAATGAGAAAAGCAAGTACAGCACCAGTACAGTGCTCCTCTGGTTCAGAGAAGATTGCACAAGTGCTATGAGGTAGTTATTTCTAACCTGGGACTTCCTTGACAGAATGTACATCTTAGCTTATTCATTTGATACAAAATAGAGATTAAAAAGAACCTTGACCAAGGGAGAATTCTAGAGACATGGATTGCCATCGGAAACTCCCTAGGACAAGAAAGAAAGCCATTCTTTTAGATATAGTTTTATTAATCCTATATAATAAAAGCCTAATATGCTGTGTCCGGTTGTCTGGTCAGCCATTCAACCAATCAAAATGTAATATACTAATGATATGCTAAGGCTACTCAACTGCTTGCTATGATGTGCACTAACCACCAGGGGGCAGATGCTTTGATCGGTAAGTTAGCTTGCTGCTGTGGTCTGGATATCGGGACTGAGCGAGAAGGACTGACACACTCTAGAGCCCTCTCTGGCTGGTCAACCTCCCATGTCCCTCCCCAACCCCAATCGTGCACTGGTGAGGTCCTTTGGCCTGGCCTGTACCCTCTCTCAATTTGGGCTGATGGCCCTCCCCTCCCCAAGCATACTAATTTTGTGCACTAGGCCTCTAGTTGTTTTATATTTAAGTCATATCTGTCTTGTTCTTAGGTTTCGTCAGTATATTTGTTCCTGCAAATTAAGACTATCTTATGTATTTTGGAGGTGGGCATGTCAATGGCTGTACTGCAGAGTCTGCCCACTGAAATGTTGGTGGAAAAGCTTCAGTGTCCTTTGGTTTTGAGATGATCTACTGCAACTGGAGAGCTGCAGAGGTCATAATAAAAATTTTGCCTAATTTTAATGAAGAAACAATAGCATATATTTTCTTCACAGGGTTTCCCAATGCTTGTTATTGTTTTTCATCTGGATTCAGTAATGATTTGGATGCCATCTCAGTGAAATTAGCTTATATGCAATGACTTCTTCATGACAATCCTCTTAACACTTTGGCATTTTACTTACCAGCAAGACTAAACTTAAAGTTCCCCAAATGTAACTTTTTTATCTGTTCCTTAGGACATTGCTTCTCCAAATGTGGTCCATAAATGAACAGCTTGGGCATCACTTTTTAGAATGCAGGGCATTACTTCTTTCTACACTGAATCAGTGTCTGTCTTTTAATAAGATCCACAGGTTATTTGCATATTAAAATTTGAGAAGCACTGCCATGGCATATACTCTTTCCTCTGACTCCAATGTCCTTCTTCTCCCACTTTCTGTCTTAGTGAACTCCTAGTTATCTCTCAAAATCCACCTCAGATACTCTCTTTTTTTAAGAAATATTTCTTGATACTCCCTGATAGAGACATTCAGAAATTCTTCTATTGGCCTACATACATCTTTCTAATTCTGCACAGATAGTATAAATATTTGTTTCTAATCTGTGACTTATTGTGGGAATGGTTATCAGCAATATTCTTTTGTGTCTTTTGTATACCAGCATATCAGAAACAGCCCAATACATAAAAAGTGATGGATAAATATTTGATGAAATGACCACAACTGTCATATCAGGGAAGTATATATAAGGTAATTACAATGGTAATTAATTACTTGCAAGATTCTTTAAAAACAGAATCAAAGAATTTTTCTGTGTTATATAGGTTTGTTATTATGACATAAGACTTTGACTGATCTTCTATCTGCCCCTTTTTTCCCCAGCAAACACCTAACAATAGCACACCAACTCAGGAGAATGAAACTTAATTTTAGATATGTATCTCTATGTAGAAATGGAAAATTCTACTATTTGTCACCAAAACTTCATTCTCAGTAGCTTGGTGATTTTTAAATCAATGGGTATTAATTAACTTCTGGAGGGAAAGGAGAGTGTTAATTGAATAAATGAACTATACATACAGGATATTATAATAGGCACCTGGCGAATATAGAGGAAGAGGGTAGTCATAACCTTGATTTCAAAGTGCTTACAAGTTATGAAGAGTTCATAGGATAGTCATTGTGACTTCACCCTGGAGGAGAATAACAAATATCTTGCATTGCTTGTCTGGATAATAATAATAATAATAATAATAATAATAATAATAAAACTTACCTGGTATGAGTGACGATGTCTGTCAAGGCACCACCTTCTAGAAATTCCATGACTACCCAGAGCTCATCATTGACAAGATAGCTGTTGTACATGTCAACCACATTGTCATGATGGTAATCCCGCATTATCACAACCTGAGCAAATGGAAAGAGACTTTTTGACTTGTGACAGTGAAATGTGGCTTCCTGTTCACTTGGGTTGACATTTGTGCTGTAAGTACAATAGATTGAGAATAGCTATTAGAAATAAAGACAATAAAGTCAGCGGATTTAGAGGAAATGGCAGGTCATCCAGACATTGGTGGGGGATTGGTGAGACTAAGGAGTGAATATAGGCAGAACAAGGACAAAGGTTGCATCCACAGAAGGGGCTGAGCTTCCTGTTCTGGGGGGATGTGGTAAGATATTCCTAAGGATCTCTTTTGGAAGACACCGTCCACACTCTGTGGTTTGTTAACCTGGTAAAGTATCACTAACTCATGGTTAAATGAGTAAATGGTGAGTCTCACAAGTGAATGAAGTAAATAATTACTAGGGGTGGGGCCACGTGATAACAACTTAAATTTTTTTTAAGTATATTTTTATTGATTTCAGAGGGGAAGGGAGAGAGAGGAATTTCAATGATGAGAATCATGATCAGCTACCTCTTGCATATCTCCTACTGGGGATTGAGGCCCCAATCTCAGCATGTGCCCTGACTGGGAACCATGACCTCTTGGTTCATAGGTCCACACTTAACCACTGAGCCACATCAGCTGGGCCCAACTGCACTTCTTGGGAGAAAGTATGGGTGAATTTGAGAGAGGTTTGGGCTGAATATAGAGGATGGATCTTGAAGATAAAGACAAATATGATCCAGGCATCAAAAGGCTAATTAGAATCTGTTTGCTGGAGAAAGCTTCCAGGAATTACTGCCCTGTGGCTGCTTCTGGTGACATTTTTGGAATTAACATTGAATAATAAATTATAGAGTTGTTTATATGAAATTATATTTGCCTGGTCTGTTCTGGCATTGCAAGAAATACATTGCAGAAATCAGGAATTGTGGACTGGGAAGAAGGTAAAGCCCACTCACCTGGTGCTATCTGCAAGGTTCAGAGCATGGGAAAGAAATGAATATCTTATGAGCTGGAGATCTGTGGGGCGTCTGGTGGCTTCAAATGAGCCACCACTGAAGACTCCAAAGTCACAACTGGTTGCATTTTTACAGTGGTCTGTTCATTGTTCTGAGAGCTATATGTAGGTGGTACATTCTTCACTAAAGACTGATATGCTATCTAGCATTGGAATCCTGACTTGATATCTTTAAGACTTAGATTTCTCATCTACAAAAGCTCATCTTTCTCCTCAAGACCCCCCATAAAATCAGTAAACACTCCAAAATGTTTTGTCCCTGGACACAAGTGTTCGTTTTTTCTAACTACTTACATTTGAGAAATCTCAAGTGATAAACAAATTTAAAAGGTAAAATAAGAAAGTGAAAAAATAGGTGCAACAAATAGAAAGGGTTATATCCTTAATATATCAAGATTTCTTACAAATCAATAAGACAAGTGTTATCACTCTAATTGAAAATGGTGCAAAGGCCATACAAGTCAATGTAAAAATATAAATATGGGCTGTAAGCATTTAAAAATAGATTCAGCTTCACTAGTAATAACATGTTAATTAAGGCAGTAAGATTTGTTCATGTCTATCAGATTAACAGAGATAATAAGATAGCATCCAATGCTAGTGAGGGTACAACAGGACTACTGATGAGGTCCAAATTGGTACAAATTCTCTGGAAATCATATACCATTTCTTTAAGTAGAAAAAATATAGAAATAAAATACTGAAATATTAGCATGAGATATTTATTGGTTGTAGAATTATGAAGCTTTTAAAAATATATTTTCTGTATCTTCTACAGGAAAAAATCATTATCTATATAGTTAGAAAAAAATGTTTTAAATTTCCATTGTTAAACTCACCTTTGTTTATTGTGATGTAAAAAAATGGCTACAAAGGACATAGAATGTAATATATATCTCCACATAGAGTAGCACGAGGCTTTAGAATATAACATTAATCTACTGTATGACTGTGGGCTAGCCATTTAACTAATGTGAGGCCAGATTTCCTTGTTGCTATGGTGATGACATCTTTCTGTTTCACAGAGTTGTGAGAATCACACCAGATCAATGCTTGGCACAGTGGCTTATATACATGAAGTGCATAGAAAGAGACCAGAGGGAAGGATTGTGGGGGGATGCTATTTTTTTTTTTTTAGTTTATATTTTCACTGTTTTCTAATGTCCTAACATGTACTATTTTTGAAATGGGAAACAAGTGCTATGTAAGTGAGAAAGGATGATCCAGACTTGCTATCTACCTCATTAAAAAGCAGCTCTCGTCTCTGCTGCTTTCGAAGGTCCATTTTCTTCACTGCAACTTGTTTTCCTGTGTGTTTCTCGGTGGCGATGCACACAATGCCGGTCGACCCTTCCCCAATTTTGATAAAGTTGTCCAAGTACTCCCTGGGGTCTCCTGGGCTGACCACCAACTGCAGAGCAGCCCGAAACTGTTTGTGGGACACCCTAGAGGGCTGCTGGTCTGAGGAAGAGCCCCAGCTAGGTGGGGGGTAAGTGCTGGATGAGATGCTGAGAGAGCTCAGGTAAGAAGCGGTAGAGATGTACTGTGAGCTGGTCTGTAGAGAGGGGTGGTGGTACAGGGTGGCTTTGTGGTACCCAGATGGATACTGGTGGCTGCTTGAGGAATAGCCTGCTTTGCTTTGACTTTGAGGTAGTTTGGTGGGGCCTCTGGGATAGGTGTCGGACCCTGACAGTGGAGGGCTGAGAACCATCTGTGCTCGATCGTAATCCACCTGGAGAGAAAAACAAGAATGGAGAATATCTGCCTGTTACATCTGAATGCCACAACCAGTTGGTTAGGGAGCTAACACACAACTGGTCTGAATGAAGAGTGCCACTGCACCCCTAGTCATGAGTGAGGCTCACCATTCAAGGCCCTAGTCATCCCTGCTCCCACCTTTTATCTGACCTCCAATCTCCACATCCAGCCTCTTTCTTTTCTTTTCCCAATCAAATTCCCCAGAAGCAGACTCTGAGAACTGGATTTGAATGCAAGTAATGAGTAGGACATGATCTCTGGAGTTATGAAGTAAGACAGGGGAGAGGAAAATACCAATAAAAGATGAATTTTTATAACCAAGTTTTATAACTAAACATATGATGGTTAATTTTATGTTTTAATTTGGCTAGGCTATAGTACCCAGGTGCTTGGTCAAATACCAGCCCCGATATTACAGTAAAGTAACCTAAGATGTGATCAATATTTAAATCAATAGACTGAGTAAAACAGATTACTCTCCTTAAGTGGATGGGCTGTATCTGATCAGTTGAAGGCTTTAAGATGAAAGATTGGGTCATCCAAAGAGGAGGGATTTTTAATCTAGAAGGCCCTTGGACCCAAGACTATATCAACTCCCATCAGAATTTCTAGCCTGCCAACCAGATTCTAGACTTTCCAGCCCCCCACAATAACATAAATGAATCCCTTAAAATCTCTCTCTCTGTACACACACACACACACACACACACACACACACACACCTTCCTAAATTCTTATATTAAAGGGTACTATATACTATTCACACACATATCCTAGCATTTACATAAAAGGGAAAACATGATTCCTTACTGACAGCTTTTTTTATTGCAGTTCCCCCTCATATTCCAAACCCTAGATAGTACAGAGCATAGTATTTACTGTTTTCCCCTATACATACACATCTTTTCACTTTTAAAAAAAGCATTTCACAGCTTCTCTGTGGTATATTCAAACTGACAGCATCACTACTCTTGCACTTTGGGGTCATTATTGAGTAAAGTAAAGGTTACTTGAACATAAGCACTGTGATATTGAGACAGTTGATCTGATAACCAAGACAACTACTAAGTGACCAATAGGAGTGATGAAATATACACATCCTGGAGACACTGGACAGAGAAATGATTCATGTCCCTGGTGGGACAGAGTGGGATGGCATGAGATTTCATCATACTACTCAGAATACTGTTCAATTTAAAACTCATAACTTGGAGGAATCCAAGATGGCGGCATAGATAAACACCTACACTGCTGCCTCGCACAACAATTTCAAAATTACAACTAAAAGACAGAACAGACATCATCCAGAACGAGAGGAAAGCTGGCTGAGTGGAAATTCTACAACTAGAGGGAAAGAGAGGGGCTCACGGAGAACCAGAGGAGCTGCAAAAAGCTGAGGTACGGAGACGCGCACCTGGAGAGAGCGGGTGCCGGAGTACCTGGCTGGTTTTCTCTGGTGGGAGGGAAACAGAGACTCTCAAAGGCATTGAATCCCTTATCCTACGACACTAAACCCCAGATCCAGCCAAAACTCATATGGGGGGAGTTTGAACTGTGAAAAGGGAGAGGTGCACGGAAATTTAGGGGAGTCGCAAAAGATCAGAGGCCTAGTGGCATGAACGACATTGCACGCAGAGGACAGACTGCTGATTGTGCCGCTGGCTTTTGCGAGTGGGCGGGAGACAGACCCTCCCAACTGCGCCACTTCTGACTCCACTAAGCCCCTGTTTCGGGTGAAACCCTGGGGACTTAGACTCCTGTGGTCCTGGAGTGCAGGGGAGCCGGAAAGGCAGTGGTCCTGTGTGCATACAAGGACCGCTCCAGTGATTATCCAGTCATGTGAGACTCAGGGGCCATGGAGGGTGGGGCCTTAAGCCCTGAGACTCCACCTATCCCAAGCTCAACATAGAGGCTTCTGTGGCTTTGCAAGTCTGGTATCATAAGGCTGAATCCAACACAGAAGTTCTCCCAGCATAGTGAAAATGCTGAGTCAAGGGAAGGGATCACAAACAAAAGAAATGGAGGAAAACAAACGACTGGATATAGAGTTCAAAACCATGCTTATAAGGTTTTTTAAGAATATGCTAGAAAAATTGGATAAAGTTAGCGAGAGCCAAGAGGAGATGAAAAGGGACCAACTAGAGATGAAAAAGGACCAACTAGAAATTAAACATACACTGACTGAAATAAAAAATATTATTACAGAGTCCTAACAGCAGATTAGAGAAAGGCAAGAATCAAGTCCAAAATTTGAAATATAAAGAATCAGAAAACAGTCACCTGGAAAAGCAAGAAGAGAAAAGAATCCAGAAATGTGAAGATAATGTAAGGAGCCTCTGGGACAGCTTCAAGCGTACCAACATCAGAATTGTGCGGGTGCCAGAAGAAGAGAGAGAGCAAGATACTGAAAAACTATTTAAAGAAATAATGACTGAAAACTTCCCACATCTGGTAAAAGAAATACACTTGCAATTTCAGGAAGCACACAGAACCCCATATAAAAGGAATCCAAAGAGGACTACACAAAGACACATCATAATTAAAATAGCAAGAGTAAAAGACAAAGAGAGAATATTAAAAGCAGCAAGAGAAAAACAGTTCATTACCTACAAGGGAGCATCCATACAACTGTAAACTGATTTCTCAACAGAAACGATGCAGGCCAGACAGGAGTGGAAAGAAATATTCAACATGATGAATAGCAAGAACCTATGACCAAGAATACTCCATCCAGCAAAGCTATCATTCAGAATTGAAGGGCAGATAAAGAGCTTCACAGATAAGAAAAAGCTAAAGGAGTTCATCAACTCCAAACCAGTATTATATGAAATGCTGAAAGGTACTCTTTTAGAAGAGGAAGAAGAAAACGGTAAAAGACAAAAAATTATGAACAACAAATACATATCTATCAACAAGTGAATCTAAAAATTAAGGGAATTAAAAATTTGATCAACAGAATAAACTGGTGAATATAATAGAATCAGGAGCACAGAAAGGGAGTGGACTGATAATTCTCCGGGGCAAAAGGGGGAGGGGTATACAGGGAGAGACTGGACAAAAATCATACACCTATGGATGAGGTCAATGGGAAGGAGGTAAGGGCAGAGGGAAGGGTGGGGGTTGGGTGGAGGGGAGCTATGGAGGAGACAAAAGAGAAACAAATGTAATAATCTGAATAATAAAGATTTAGTAAAAAAAATAAAACTTATAAGTTGTTTACCTCTGGAATTTTCCATTAAATATTTTTAGGCAGTGGTTGACAACTGAAACCATAGAAAGTAAAACCATGGATAAGATAGGCTAGTGTATAGCATTAAGCTAAACATATGCAATGTTCTCACTAAATAAGTACAAAAATCCAAAATTTGCAGGGAGTTGTGTGTGAAAGAGAAATTTGGTCATCCCTCAAAGAGACACCAACAAAGAACATTCTAGTCTGATTTGAAGAGTGAATTAAGGGAATTTTCAGGAGAATGGGGAAAACAGACACAGCAGCGGTAGAGAAAGCCAGCAAGAAGCTTATATGATACTAGGTATAGGTTCTAGCGATCATCCTGTTTCAGGGATAAGAAGGAATCACCCCTTGAGTGACTGAGATGAGGGATGGGAAATATACCACATCATACTGCATTCACTTCATTGCTCAAGGCAGAAAGTGCTAATGATCAATCAACTCTTTATGTGAGATCCTGGTGACAACATAGTGTCAGATACATTGAAGATGCTCAAAGATTTGTTGATGGAACCTCAGGCTCCTTCTTAACACAGTACCTCAGAAAGTCTCTACCATTCTACTGGAATGTACATGGAATAACATTTACATACCTCCTCACGCCATCTACCCCAAATATCTATGTCTACTTTAATATGGTGGATACTGACCACATGTGATTACTTAATTAAATTCAATATAAATGAAATGAAATTAAGACAAAACTTCAATTCCTTAGTCATATTAGCTACATTTTGAGCATTTATAAACAGTCTCTGCATCAATAGCACAGATAGAGATTTCCATCACTGCAGGAAGTTCTATTGGGTGACACTCTTCGGATGCATTAATTGCTCCCAGGCAGTATATTCATTGATTCATTTGTTCCAGCAACTATGATGTGATAGGCATTATTGCAGGTACAGTGAGAAGGTCAGTTATAATAAAAATTCATGGTATTTCTGCTCTCTTAGAGTTTATATTCTAGAGAAGGAGACAGACGATAAATAAGTAAACCAATACATAGACAGTATGTGGTGTAGTAGTGATAGGTGATATGAATAAAAATAAAGCAGAATGAGGGGGCTGAGAGGAAGAAGGTGCCATATTGGATAGAAAAGTGCTTTCTGCCCTGAGGGGGTGCCATTCAAGCAGCAACTGGTCAAAGTGAAGGAACAAGCTCCATGAATGTGTGGGGCAGATGTGATCCAGTTGGAAGGAGGAGCACAAGTAAGATTTTTGAGGCACATATAGTCTTGAGGAACAAGATGGAGGCTCTCCTGGAGTGGAGAGGGAGGCAATTTAAAAGAATAAACAGAGAAGTAGCCAAGAGCCAGAAAACCAGGGAAAGGTTGCTGGCCAATGCTCTGAGCTAGATAGTAACCACTGGAGGTTGCAGAGCAGAGAGGAGCAACATGATCTTGAATCTGGATGCTGGAGAAGAGACTTTGGTTGTAGGAGTGGAAACAAGGATAGCAATTGACTGTGGTTAGCTAGTCAATATGGACTGGGATTAAGGTGGGTCCTATAGATGGGGTGAAGAGATGTGGAATCCAGGGTAGGGTCTGAAGATAGAGCTGACAGGAGGTGCTATTGATTGAATTTGAATCTTAAAGAAAAGAATCAGGGATGACTCCCAGGACTTTGGCCTGAACAACAGGCCATTTAATGATTTGAGAAGCACAGGGACAGGAGTAGGTTTTGGGGTATGGTAACCAGTCTCCATGATGGCTCCCAATGATCCCTGTGTTCAAACTTTTATATCCTGGTGTCATCTAAGAATATGATGGTAATGATAGATAGTAAGTGCCTTCTGAGACCAAAAAAAGTCACATCTTTTCTTGACTTTTTCTCTTGGGTTATTTGCTCTGATTTTCTCTAGTTGGCATGTCATGAGAATACTCAAGAATCCTATAGAGAGATCTAAGTGACAAAGTCTCCTGCCAAGAACCAGGTAGACTGAGACCTCCTGCCAGCAACCATGTGAGTCATCTTGGAAGTGATCCTCCAGCTCCAGTCAAGTCTCAGGTGACTGCAGCCCTGGTTGACATCTTGATTCCAACCTCAGAACAAAATCACCCAGCTAACCTAGCCATGGAGACCTGATGCACAAAGAGTATATGAGATAAGAAGGGCTTATTGTTAAGCCATTACATTTGGGGATAGTTTGTTACACAGCAATAGATACCTAATACATGGAGGGAAACAGAGTTCTGTTAGGATCATGTTAAGTTCGAGAGAGTTATTAAGTAAGCATCCATGTGAAGATGTCACTTACATGACTTAGACATGCCTGAGTCCAGACATGAATCTGATCAGTATTTAGTTGGCATTCAAGCCATGATGTTGAATGTGCAAGAGAAGGTCCAAGGACTCTAACATTTAGAGATCAGAAAGATCAGAAGGAGTGGCCAGTGACATAGGAAAAAAAAGCGAGGGACTAGGGTGCCCTGGAGCCAAGAGAGGAAAGTATTTTGAGAAGAAAAGAGTAATAAAGCATTTTGACTGCTAATGAGAAGGTAAGTAGAGTGAGGCATATTGCTTACTGGATCTGGTAGCATGGTGGTCATCTAAGAAAGGCTGTTGTCCCAAGCTCCTGTGCCATACACAGCATGACTAGGCCTATTCAACAAGTGAGGGAGCAAGATCTGCACACAGTGGGCTCCTTAAAATTGTTACCATGGCCTGAATGGCATGGCTCAGGGTTTGAGTGTCAAACTATGAACCAGGAAGTCATGGCTTGATTCCCAGTCAGGGCACATGCCCAGGTTGCAGGCTCAATCCCCAGTCCGGGGCATGTAGGAGGCAGGGAATCAATGATTCTCTCTCATCATTGATGTTTATATCTCTCTCTTCTTCTCCTTTCTTCTCTGAAACCAATAAAAATATACTTTAAAAAATTGCTACCATGGCACCATTCTCAGTTCTGTTCATGACCCCACACGACAGTATCGCCCTAACACAAAGCTGATAATGCAGCCTTCCTGGCCTAGAGAACACCCTTGCAGTTGAGTCCAGCTCTCAGACAGTCTCCCACCCAGCAGCAGCAACCAAGGAGATGCTAAGACATGTCATCTCCTGACTGCAGAGCAGAGATAACACATGCTTTTAAGTGACATACTTGTTAGGGCTGAATTCTGACTCTGATGGCTTTAGTCAAATTACATAGCCTCTCTAAGCCTCAGTTTCCTCACTTGTAAAATAGGGATCATAATATCTCCCTCACAGGACTTTTATGAGGCTTAACTGAGGCAACCTAGAGCATCAGAGTGTTTAAGAAAGCATGCTCTGGGCTTGAAATCTTTTATCTGCATTTAGAAGTTGTGTGACATTAGGCAAGTTATTTAAATTCCCTGCACTTCTGTTTTCACATCTGTAAGATGGTGGAAATAAGAATGATTCCTACTTCCATAAGTCAGTGTGAACTCTGAAGTATTTAATACACGTCAATATATTCTAGGTGGTGGTATTATATAAAGTGCTTAGCACAGCACAGCAGGGGGAATGAAAGAAAAAGTAAATAGTAATTGCAATATTAATAAAATAGCTAGCACTTATTGAAGAGGTATAAGGTATTGGTGACATATATTCCTATACGTTAATCCTCAAAACAATCACAGAGGTTCCTTTAATTATAATATATGAAATATTGTGTTATAATTAAAATGCTCTATTTTAAAACAAGCTGAATTTTTTCTAAGTCCCTGGATTTTGGCCATTCACAAGGAAAACTGGTGCATATATGTGATGACTGTAGGGGGAATAAAATTTCAATATAAAACAAATAATTGGGTTCTTTCTACAAACTAAGCTTGAGATTAGCCAAGCCCAGGCTAGTCACAGGTGAGTGTGTGAATGGAAGAGGGGTGTATTACTTTTACTTTGAAAAGTTGTCCTGGGAGCCATCAAATGCCATCATCTTCTAGTGTCTCCTTGGAAGATTTCTTCCTCTACTTTAAGCAAAAGTGAATTAATTCCCCACAAGTCTGAATAATTTATTATATCACACACACACACACACACACACACACATTGAGTGGCCAGATTTTTATTATGATTTCTGAACACATAATAATCTGGCCACTCAGTGTACTTAGGGAAAGCTTGCAAATCTTGATATGTCAAGGGACCAGGAGATAGTGGCCTCAGCCTTTATCTAGTAAGTCATCTGCTTCTTTCTAACTACCCACAATGCATTTCTTGTACATAGAAAAACCTTATTTTAAAATATAAACTCTGTGGTCAGTCTACTCTGAGTGGCCAGATTACTATGTGTTCAGAGATCATAATAATCCGGCCACTCAGTGTGAGTATGCCTCATTTGGGTAGATATTTATTGATATTGAGGAGAAAAAGAAGAAGAAGGAGAAGGAGAAGAAGAAGAAGGAGGAGGAGGAGGAGGAGGAGGAGGAGGAGGAGGAGGAGAAGGAGGAGGAGGAGGAGGAAGAGAAGGAGGAGGAGGAGGGGGAGAGGAGGAGAAGAGAGAGAGAAAGAGACAGAGATCAGTTGTTTCCCATACATGCCCCAACCAAGGCCTAGGATTGAACCTAAAACCTAGGCATGTCCCCTGACTGGGAACCTAACCTGCAACCTTTCTGTGTATAGGACAATATTCCAACCAACTGACCAACCTGGCCAGGGCAAGATATACTAAAAATAAAGAAATTGGCCCAGCAGTGTTGCTCAGTGGTTGAGTGTTAGCTTGTATACCAATAGACTGCTGGGTAGATTCCCGGGTTGCAGGCTTGATCCCCAGTAGGGGACATGTGAGAGGCAGTTGGTTGATGTTTTTCTCTCATCAATGTTTCTATCTGTCTCACGTCTCACTTCCTCTCTCTCTAAAAAAATATACATATCCTATCTAATAAAGAGGAAATATGCTAATCGGCCCTCCCACTGTTGCAAAGATGGTGGTACCCAGAGCCAATGAGGAGGGAATATGCTAATTAACTGCCCGGCCCTCAAAGATGGTGGTGCCCACAGCCAGAAGATGGCGATACCCAGTCCCCTCAGCCCCGCCTGCCTCTGGAGTCCAGCAGGCCGCTCAGTCCCCATCCAGGGCCACCCAAGGCTCAGGTAACCAGGGCCAGCCGAGGCTTGTGCTGCTGGCATGCCAGCAGCAGAAGTGTGATGGGGGTGTCACCTTCCCCTAATCTCTGGGTTGCCTCCCGCATCTGAGGGCTCCCAGACAATGAGAGGGGGCAGGCCAGACTGAGGGACACCCCTCCAGTGCATGAATTTTTATGCACTGGGCCTCTAGTATATCAATAAAAACATTTCTTAAAAAAATAAAGAAATTGCATCCTTTAGGAATCACAAACACTACTCCACATTGCATTGGGCCACCTTTTTTTTTTTTTAATATTTTATTGATTGTTTTACAGAGAGGAAGGAAGAGGGATAGAAAGTCAAAAACATCAATGAGAGAGAGACATCGATCAGGTGCCTCCTGCACATCCCATACTGGAGATGTGCCCGCAACCAAGGTACATGCCCCCATCCAGAATCAAACCTGGGACCTTTCAGTCCGCAGGCCGACGCTCTATCCATTGAGCCAAACTGGTTCCAGCCACCTTTCTTTTTAATTGAGCATCAGCAGCATTGTCAGGATCTAGATTAACAGCAGGCATGTGGCATAAAGAAGAGATGCTTTCCTGCATGAACAGGACACTTTTTAGTCATGCAGAATGTAGAGTCATTCGCTGGAGCTAAACGTTTTTGAAATTAGGTCTATTGTTTTTCATGCCTGTTGCAGAGTTTTCAAAAAGTTATGGATAAGGAGCAACCACTATCACAAGAGACTATTTTTTGAGCCAAACTCGAGGTGTACTCATCAAAGGACAATAGACTGCATGTCTAGACTGAGGGAACATATGATCTTTCCTGCTGGCTTTCATCTATTCAAGGAGATGGTAGGCAAACAGCTTACTTTGAGAAGGAGAAATGCATGAGTGACCTTCTTTGAGGCCACCATGTTGCTGACCCATGCCCTCAGTTGTGTGTTGATGACCCAAATGTGGGATTCATGATGGTGAATGTTGCTGGCTAGCACATTTGTGGCAGGCTTCATTCCTTTTTACTCTTGATAGTCAAGCAGGGGTAATTTATTCCATGTTATTGTTGACAAAACTGAGGCTCAGGAAGGAGAAACTGCTCCCAAGTAATATAAAGCAAGTGACCCTATAGACCTAAGATTATATACACCACCCCATTCTTTTGCTTAAGTCAGTCCTTTACTCCCAGTGGGAGGATATCTATATAACCCACGTTTGGCACATTGACACCACAGACCCACTTTCTTCCCTGCCTTGGTGCTTCTACCATTGGTTGTCACCTCCCTAGTGTGTATATTCATTGCTGGATAAGTAAGATGCAGGGTATTTTATTGGGCCCCTTTAGTAAGATGAAAGGGTGTTTTATTGGGCCCCTTCCATAAACCAAATTTTTTTAGAAGTCTATTCTTGCAGGATGGATAACATTATATTAATGATAATGATACCTGACATTTGCTGAGTGATTTCCATGTGCCAGGGGTTATTCTAAGCACTTTATGTGCAAGGTTTCATTTAAACCTCAAATTACACAATGAGATGAACCCCATAATTGTTCCATTTCACAGATGAGAAAACTGAGGAACGATGAGTTTAAGTAAGCCCTTCAAAATTCTCAAAACTAAGTAGAGTTAGAATTCAAATCTAGACAGTACTACTTGAGGACCTGGGCCCTTGATATGATCAGAAAGAGAAGGGGGACAGCACAGAGGTGGGCGCAAAGTGGAGTGACAACTACAGAGCTAAAGCCTGTTAAGGTGTTTCATGGGGGCCCAGATATCTAAGAAACATGGAGCAGAATGCAACAACTGAGCCAGAAAATGATGGATGAGGGAGGAGGGAGATGTAAGAAAAATTGTTTGTTTTGTTTTGCAAGAGAACATTTATTGGGTACATTACAGAGGGAGAAGAAGTAATTCTTAGAAGAAATGGGCTTAGAGAACAAGTTATGGAGGTAACAGAAGAGCCTTGCAGCTTGTGAGTGAGAAAGCTAATGATAATGTGTGGCGGCAGGGGGGCGGGGACAGAGAGAAGAGGGGGAGGGCAAAGGGAAAGACATATGTGTGTGCTCCCAGGATGGAGAGACCCTAAGTGTTTTTTGTGTTTTTTTTATTGTGTTACATGTATACATATCTCCCCATTGCCCCCCCTCCCTCCAGACATACCCCAACCCCCCAGTGTCTATGTTCATTGTTTATGCTTATATGCATAGACACAAGTCCTTTGATTGATCTCTTATCTACACCACCTCTCCTTAATCTTCCTGCTATAATTTAACAGTCTGTTTGATACTTTACTGCCTCTGTATCTATCCTTTTGTTCATCAGTTTATAGTGTTCTTTATAATCCACAAATGAGTGGGATCATGTGGTGCTTCTCCTTCACTGACTGGCTTATTTCACTAAGCACAGGCTCTCCAGATCCATCCAGGTTGCTGCAAATGGTAAGAGTTCCTTCTTTTTAATGGCAGCATAGAATTCCATTGTGTACATGTACTACAGTTTTCTGATCCACTCATCTGTTGACGGGCACCTAGGCTGTTTCCAAATTGTAGCTATTGTGAATTGTGCTGCTATGAACATAAGGGTGCATAAATCCTTTCTGATTGGTGTTTGTGATTTCTTAGGATAAATTCCTAAGTGTGCTAATGCTGGGTCAAATGGGAGATCCATTTTTAGTTTTTTAAGAAAACTCCATACTGTTCTCCACAGTGGTTGCATCAGTCTGCATTCCCACCAACAGTGCACAAGGGTTCCTTTTTCTCCGCATCCTCGCCAACACTTGTCGTTTGTTGATTTGTTGATGATTGCCATTCTGACTGGTGTAAGATGGTATTGCATTGTCGTTTTGATTTGCATCTCTCGGATGATTAGTGACTTTGAACATGTTTTCATGTGTCTCTTAGCCTTCCTTCTGTCGTCTTTCGAAAAGGTTCTATTTAGGTCCGTTGCCCATTTTTTTATTGGATTGTTTATCTTCCTTTTATTAAGTTGTATAAGTTGGCTGTAGATGTTGGAGATTAAACCTTTATCAGTGATAACATTTGCCAATATGTTCAGTGGGCTTTCTTGTTGTTTTGTTGATGGTTTCTTTTGCTGTACAAAAGCTTTTTATTTTGATGCAGTCCCATTTGTTTATTTTTTTCTTTAGCTTCCATTGCCTTTGGAGCAGTATCAGTGAAGAAGTTCTTTCGGCATTTGTCTGAGATTGTGCTGCCTGTGGATTCCTCTAGTATTTTTATGGTTTCCCTTCTAATGTTTAAGTCCTGTATCCATTTTGAGTTTATTTTTGTATTTGGTGTAAGTTGGTGGTCCAGTTTCATTTTTTTTGCATGTATCTGTCCAATTTTCCCAACACCATTT